>CM069915.1:54518624-55099873 GCA_036172215.1 Camellia granthamiana | reverse complement strand
GATTGCCAGACTTCAGCAACAGCATCAACCACAACAAGCCAGAGCATCTGCTTTGCATCCACCCCCACCCCCACCTAGAGTTCCAACACTTGGGGAGACTGCAAACGTCCAGGAAAATACGAATGTCCCAACATGGCCAGTTCCATCCCCAATCCTACCTTAGCTGTCCAAGGCACCGGCTAATCTAGTGGATACACCATTTGAATTTGAGGTGGATCCAACAGCGTTGAAAGTGAGCAAGTTAGAAAAGCTGTTCAAAAAAGCTAAAGGCGTTAATTCCATTTCGGACATAGAGGATGGATACACCGATTCGGCGGTGACTTTGCCAGACAGGTTCTAAATGCCGCATATAGACCGTTTTGATGGTTCTGGGGATCCCATGGTACACCTGCGGTTGTTCTCAGATATCCTAAGGCCAATAGGCCTCTCCAGATTGCAAAAGCTTTCCTTCTTCGGCCAGACCCTGTCGGGTGTTGCGGCTATTTGGTAAGCAAAGCTGGAGGACTCTATCATGAGAAGCTGGGAAGAGATGGCTGAGGCCTTTATAGCTCAATATTCTTACAACACAAATCGAGATCACAACTCGTGATCTTGACACAACCAGACAGGAGCCGAATGAGGGCTTCTCCGACTTTGTAACCCGTTTGAGGGCCAAAGCTTCTATGATGACCATCAGGTCAGTCGACAAGGATCAAATACGGATGGTTGTGCGCAACCTCTAACCCAAGCTGATGCAAAAAATGATCGTCTTACCCCTTCCCACCTTTGCGAATTTACACGAGATTGGGGTACAGATTGAGGACGCTATGAAGCAGGGTCTGATTGACCACGAGAGAGAGCAGCCCAATAGGGCATTTACCCGTAGTTCGAATGCAGGCACGAGTAGTGTTGCAGTTGCCAGAACTTCCGATGTGGGCATGGTCACTACCACCACTCCAAAAACAGCCAATCCCTTTGCTGGTACTTCCACTTCAAACCCCCAAACTCCGAATTATCCATCCCAAGGCAAGAGGATTTTAACCCCACTATATATACCTTTGTCCAAAGCTCTGGGAGTCCTACTCAAGAAAGGACACCTAAAACCGTTAGAACAACAGCCTCTACCCGATCATCTCCCTTCAAAGCATGACTCGACTAAATATTGTGCCTTTCACCAACAGCATGGTCACGACACCGACCAGTGCTTCAGGTTGCGTCATGAGATCCAGGATCTCATTGACAATAAGGTAATTGCACCACCACAAAAGCCAAATGTCACCACCAATCCTCTCCCCCCACATAATCAAAACCCTCCCCCTAGGCAGGTAAACTTCATCCAGTCAATGGCCATTCCATATGACCCAAGCATATATAGCACACCCTCCTACCTACCCAAGCCTGAGGTGTTCATCCTAGACAGCACAGACTTGTGCATGTTGAGCACCTTCCTAACCCAACCCCAACCGGTGGTGGTGACTGTCGAAGACAGAACTGGGATGACTTTGGGGGCAGATGAGAATGTCGATTTAGAGCCCGAGGGGTCTGAGAGCTTTGTGTACAACCCAAGTGGTTATATCACATCAACAGATCAGGTTAAGCAGATGGTAGAGTTGCCAGCTGGGGCAGAAATCAGTGTGGTTCGAGAGGATGGACCTAGTCAGTGGTTAGATAACCTAGCAGAGCTGGAAGAGGATATTGCCAACCTTCAGTTCTTCAATGAACAAGATCCGAGGGACGTGGCTGTCAACTGGTTTGATTTAGATGGATCGGCAGAAAATACGTGGTGGCTCAGCGACCAGCCAGATGTTGTTGAGGAACCTCAGTCAGAACAGGGGTAATCAGAAGCTGGGATATCTGTAGTGGCCGGAATGGCCGAGAATCAAGAGAAATCGTCGGAGAGCACTGGTACAAAGAATTTTGCTCGATATCCGGGCAGTTTGAGTACAGTAGACGCTGAACGGGAGGCTGCACTGAAGCGGCTTGAGCAGGAAAAGATTAAGGATCTTGAGAGGGCCAGGAAGGCCAAAGCCCCTACGGGGATGGAATGTGCTGTGAGCATAGGAATAGTTGTAACGGAACAAGACAACTGCCTGTCGATTGCCGACGGGATGTGGTGGGAAGACGACAACTTACGTATTGCCCACATTGACGAAGATTGGGGACAGAACCAACCGGATGACACCTGGTATGTTGAGGAGGTTGACCATATGACCAGGAGTGAGCGGTATTTCAAGCCCCCATACTTGGATCAACCGGAGGCGTCCGGGAAGGACAAAGAAACAGAAAGGTAGAAAGAAAAACTACTCGAGGAGGAGGCTGTACTGAAACAGCTTAAGAAAATTCAAGCAGACATCTACATCCAGAGACTGCTTATGGCCTCAAGAGTTCACAAACAGACCGTTCTTTCTGCCATGGATAGGGCCAAGCTTTCAATCGATACAACTCCTGAGCAGTTGGTAGGGCTGGTTTTCCCCAGAGGAGCTTCCCCGACCTTGACCTTCACCGACAAGGAACTGCCGCATGAGGGCTCAGATTATAACAAACCGCTCTATATCTCTGTCGAGTGTAGAGAGAAATGAATACCAGTGGTCCTTGTTGACATAAGATCTGCTATCAACGTGTGTCCGTCGAGAACGGCATATGCTATCGGGTTGAAGCCCGCAGATTTTGTGCCTACGGCCCAGGTGATATGGGCCTATGATAATACCAACCGAGAGGTGATAGGGACTGTACAGATTTGGACTCAGGTTGGTCCGAGGCAATGGGACGTTGAGTTTCATGTCTTGGACGTTCCCGCAACCTTTAATCTACTCTTGGGGCGGCCGTGGCTGCACTAGGTGAAGGCCGTCTCTTCCACCCTGCACCAGATGCTGAAATACCCCCACGGGAAGGGGGTAGCAATCGTCCTTGGGAATTCTTCGATACATCCTCCGTTAGAGGTTTCTACACCAGTTCTGGAGATTGAACATGGTGCGGATGATGTGTTTTTGTCAAGATTCACCCTAGCTGAGGCCCGGGTTGTACAGAATATGCTAGTTGTTGATGAAGGGCTATACGTCAGTGCACAGTCTGTCTACCTTATGAACAAGCTTTAACACATCCCCGGGATGGGATTGGGGCGAAGTGGCCGGAAAAGCGTTGCAGCATCGGCCGAAGTGCCGCATAACCCACATACCTTTGGTTTAGGTTATCTGCCTACCAAGGAGGATTGGGTGAGGAAAGGAAGAGAGATGGCCGGAAGAGCCAAGGTAAAGCAAGCCGGAAAGCATTATGAGTTGGTGCACCGGCCTATCCAAGGGACCCTGAACGGACGCTTTGTCCGGGAGGGGGAAGACTTCTCATTCTGTGGCTTTCCAGAGCCCTGGCTAAATGCAAAGAGGCAGCGCTTGCCGGGATTTGAGATTTTCTTTGACTTGCAATTGTCCGTGGATGAAGTTGTCGTAGAGCAGACAGACCCACCAGCTGAGGCTGAGCAGTGCAAGGAGTAGGATTCCGAGAGCATAGAAGTTGAGATGGGGGCAGCGCTGGCTTGTCTCCTCGCAGATCCTCAGATCGTATCGGAGTGCTTGGGGGATAACTTTTCAGTTTCCATGATCGGGAATGAAGCGGCTGTGGGCCCATCTTCAGGCATTCTTGATGTATCCATCGCACCCTCCCTCGTCTGGCAATACGATGAGGGCTTTTTATCGAGCAGCACCGGGTCAGGTAGTGAGCTGGAATCTGATTCCACTAAGTCTGTAGAGTCGGAATCAAGTTCCAGCTCGTCTGAGTCTAAGTCTGAGTCTAGTATTCTTGGGGGTGATAACCCGGATGCCACTGTTCCGTCTAGGTCGTCTTTTTCTTTTTTCTTTGAGTCTGTTGTAACAGAGGAATTAGGCGGATTGGATGTTATTAATGAGAATGGTACGGCTGTGGCTTCCGAGTACTTTTTTGTGCCTTTAATTTATTGCATTAATGAAGACTTTCAAAATTTTGATGAAAACGACGAGGAAGAAATTCCTCCGGTTTTACAATGTTTGATTGATCAAGAGCAGGAGAGGTTTGTAAAACCATTGGTTAATGAAATCACCACAATTAATGTTGGTACTGAGAAGGACCCGCGGCTGGTCCAGATCGGGTCCATGTTGTCTTCGGATGAGCGCGAGCGCTTAGTCGCTTTATTAAAAGATTTCAAAGATGTTTTCGCGTGGTCTTAAGAAGACATGCTTGGAATCGATCCTGAGATTGTACAGTACCGGATCCCTCTTGACCCAGAGGCCCGACCTGTTAAGCAGAAGCTCTGAAGGATCCGCCCGGACTGGGCTCTGAAGATCAAAGAAGAGGTCACCAAGCAGATTGACACAGGGTTCCTATTGGTATCTGAATACCCTACTTGGTTGGCCAATATAGTTCCGGTGCCGAAGAAGGACGACAGAATTCGGGTATGCGTGGACTTCAGGGATTTGAACAAAGCCAATCCGAAGGACGACTTTCCTCTGCCGCATATCGACGAATTAGTGGACTTCACTGCTGGGCATGCGCTGCTCTTGTTCATGGATGGATTTTCAGGCTACAATCAGATTTTGATGGCACCCGAAGACAGGGAGAAGACTGCTTTCACCACCCCGTGGGGAACCTATTGTTATAGGGTGATGCCGTTTGGGCTGAAGAACCCTGGGGCTACGTATCAACGGGCTGTGACCACAATTTGCATGATATGATCCATAAAGAGGTTAAGATGTCCGTGGACGACATGATTGTCAAGTCCAAGGAAAGAAAGGGCCACTACACCGCCTTGTAGAAAATTTTCCAACGGATCAGAGAGTATCGGTTGTGGCTGAATCCTCAGAAATATACATTTGGTGTTACAGCAGGGAAAATGTTGGGGTTCTTGATCACACAAAGGGGTATCGAGGTCGATCCTTCTAAAATCAAGGCCATCTTAGAAATGCCACCACCAAGGACTAAAAATGAGGTGCGAGGCTTTCTAGGTAAAGTGCAATTCATAAGACGGTTTATTGCAAAATTAACCTTGACTTGTAAACCACTCTTTGGTCTCTTGAAGAAATGAAAGAAGTTCCAATGGGACGATCGATGCCAAGTTGCTTTCGAGCAGATCAAGCAATATTTACAGAACCCACCTATGTTGTCACCGCCTGAGCCGGGGAAATCGTTAATTCTATACCTATCAGTGACCGAAACGATAATGGGCTGCATGCTTGCACAGGAGTCTGAGGACAAAGTGGAGAAGGCTATCTACTACCTGAGCAAGAAAATGCTGGATTACGAGACCCGCTACACTCCGCTAGAGAAGGCTTGTCTGGCCTTGGTATGGGTTACCAGGAAGCTGAGGCATTACCTGTTAGCTCACTCTGTAATCCTGGTTTCGAGATTAGATCCTATGAAATATCTCTTCGAGAAACAAGCACTTACGGGTAGGTTAGCCCGTTGGTTGCTTCTGCTTTCCAAATTTGATCTGAAGTACATGACGCTCAAGTCAGTGAAAGGGAGAGTGGTAGCGGAGTTCCTAGCCGACCACCCAGTTGAAGGGGATGAAGCAGTGGAATATTTGTTTCCAGACGAGGCCATTCTCTATGTCGAAGAAGAGACTTGGACGATGTACTCGATAAGTAAAACTTAACAACTAGATAAGCAAATGCATATTGGACAAATCAAGCAACATGACGCATCCGAAGCAGAAATAAACTCAGACCTTCGGCATTCTCAGCACATAGGAAGGCTAGGGACCCTTTGCTGGAGACAAGTGGCTGTAGACCACTTTTTGCTCACTGTCGACCACCAAAACAAATTGTCGACCACTTTTGTGGTCTGCAGACTAAAAAAAGTGGCTGGTCGACCAAAAAAAGTGGTCAGCCGACCAGTGAGGCTGGGGACCTCCAGATTTTGGCCTCCTGTCCTCTAAACAGTGTCTTATCCTCCATAAAGGTTCCAGCTTCGTGGTTCCCTCATTCTAACCCAGTCTTTGCACCAAATGGAGGCATTTCTTGTCCAAAATCTCACAAATTGGATTACTAACTTGGATGGCTCGAAAAAGCTGAATTTCCAGGGCTTCGGAATAAACGCACTATTCACGCTGAGCTACACTCCGCTGCGTTTTCCGTTCCTTCATGCTGTGGCAAGGTGTTGGAATCCGGTAACTCATGTTTTTAGCTTTGGTGGACAAGAGATGTGTCCCACTTTCGAGGACTTCCAAGCTTTGATGGAATCTCAGCGTGATGAAGAAATCTTGCCCCAATTCCGCTTCGGCCACATCCAAGCCTTAGGACAAATGTGCGGGCTCACTTTACATGACGCTCGGTCTTTGATTTGCGATGGAGAACTGGACATCCCGAACCTAATTCGTCGGTTTTCTGATGCCAGTGACCGCGGCGATCATCACTGGCAGGGTTTTCGGCGACATGCGCTTTGCTTGTGCATGTTGTCTCATTTCTTGCTTGCCCCGGGCTCCAGTGGGTCTAACGTCTGTTTGATTGAGGTTGCCCAAAGCTTAAAAGAGGGCAAGAGCTGTATTGCCATGACGTTAGTTGAGACATTGATGGGTTTGGATGCCTTTCATCGTCGAGAGACGACTAGATTCGCGGGGAGTCCACTACTGCTGCAGGTACTGTTTCCCACCCCATCTCACATATATTTCTCACATCACTCGGCCCTCAAGCTCGATTTTTCTCTCAAAAACCTTTTCTCACTTTTCTTTCCACGCACACCTCTATATTCTTTAATCTCTTATTTTTCATCCCTCTCTAGATATGGTTGATGGATAAGTTGAAGGTTGTCGACTCATGCCCAGCATATTCAGCTCATGGCTATTTCTTCCGGCGACGTCTAGTCGATGCCCCTGATGAGGGATGGTGGTGCGAATGGATGTGCAGTCTATCCGCAGATCACATTGCTTAGCGCTGCCCTTGGCTTAATCTGCCGGTGATGAGCTACAGCATGTCTCGCCAGCCCGGGATTCAGTTGATCGGCTTGACACACTGTGTCTTTTACTTCCCATTTCAAATTCGGCGCCAATTTGGGCATGATTAGACTTGCCCGGAAGAGGGGATAGAGTACCCTGCTGCATTTCCAGTCCGAGGTGCACAGCTAGCTCGGTATGCCACAGCATGGAGGACGAGAGAGCTTCTGGCCCCCGCTCCCACTTTCAGTTGCACCCTCTCTGATGAGTGCATAGCTTGGCTCAATGAAGAGGCGCATGTTGGGCCTACTTTGGCATCAGAGGCTTCCACCAGCTCTGGGAGGGGGCGCAGGAACACCTGACCATGCCCCGAGTTTATTTGCTTTAATCAGTACTTTCAAGTTTTCTTTATGAATGTAATAAAAAGCAACTTCAATTTGTATTCAAGAGTAGGAGAACTCTGTACTGAAATCAATCTAATTGAAGGTTGTGTGTGCTGAAAATTTTCCGTTGGTTCCAAAAATGGTCTAAGTCGTAAAAAGATTAATTTGAACAAAATCAACTTTTATTAAAACTTTTCAAAACCATTTTCGATATGGATCACAACTGAACACACCCGAGATCTATCACTGAGATGTACAACCCCGGATCCACTAAATTGGAAAGTTGCCCCTAGTCTGAATAGCACTGCACTGGAGATCACAACCGAGTTCTTGAATGTAGAATAGACAAAGATGACCAATATGATCACATAGACAAAGTTGATCGGGAAAGTGTTTATGGCTGGACTTCGGAATGAAGTTGCCTACGTATCCCAAAGATGGGAATCAAGCCTTACGTAGTTCGGTTCAAGTTCACACGTGTATTAACCCTCTCATTTTGCGCTCTAACTTTTGCCAAGGCCGCCCTTTCTGGGTTTTCAACCTTGCGAGCTCAGTTTTTATTATTTCAAATTTTCTATGCTCTAACTTTTGCCTAGGTCACCCTTTCTGGTTTTCGGCCTAGCGAGCCACTCAGGGATAGTATTTCTTCAACTTGTCCATGTTGATCGGTTGGGAGAACTCTAGGCCATCTAAGTCCATTAGAACGACAGCTCCACCCGACCAGATAAACTTGATGATGTAAGGGCCAGTCCAATTGGGTCTGAACTTGCCTCTAGAGTCGTGGATGAGAGCTCGGTTGTCTTTGAGCACTAGATCCCCCTCTTTCAAATTCCTGGACTTAACCTTCTTGTTGAAAGCCCTGGCAGTTCTTCGTTGATAACCCTGGACGTGATACAATGTTTTCAGCCTTCTTTCATCAAAGAACATGAGTTTTTCGAACCTACTTTGCTGCCAATCTACCTCAGCTATCTGACACTGAGCCAATACCCGTAATGACGGAACCTCAACTTTGATAGACAGAACAACCTCCATTCCATAAACCAAGGATACGAAGTTGCCCCAGTAAAAGTTCAAATTGAAGTCCGGTAGCCCCAAAGAGCAAATGGCAGCTTATCTGGCCAGTCCCTGTAGTTTCCACCATCTTCTGCAGAATGTGCTTGATGTTCTTGTTGGCGGCCTCAACAGCTTCATTGATTTGCGGCCAATATGTAGACGACTTATGAAAAGCCACGTATTTCTCCAACAAGTCGATCACCTCCTTCTTGAAGTGGGAACCATTATCCGAAATAATCTCATTCGGGACCCCATAGCGACAGATAATGTTGTTACTGATGAACTTAGCAACGTGCTACGTCTTCAACACACCATAGGATTGGGCCTCAACCCACTTCGTAAAGTAGTCTATCGCTACCAAAATATACTCATGCCCGTTGGACCCCTTCGGAGTGACAGCCCCAATTACATCAATCTCCCAAACTGAAAACGGCTATGGCGAAGTCATGTTGTACAGCTTCGACGGCGGAATATTCATGCGGTTTGCATGGATTTGACATTTGTGGCATCGCCGAACAAAGCCAATACAATCCTCCTCCATGGTTGACCAATAATAACCCTGTCTAAGGATCTTCCGGGCTAGCATCACCCCGTTCATGTGTGCTCCGCACTCTCCTCCATGGATAGCTTCCATTAGGCGCTTGGACTCTTCAACATCAACACATAGCTTATGCATCCCGAGATGACCCTTCTTATACAGTTTACCTCCGCAGACGATGAACTGAGCAGCCATTCTTCGAATTGCCCTCTTGTCTTTGGTATTTGCCCCTGGTAGATACACCTCTTTTTCCAAGAAGTTCCAGATGTCATAATACCAGAGATTCTCATCTTGTACCTCATCTATGGTAGCAATCAGCTAGTAGGCCAGCATGAATTTATGTTCAATGATGATCGAACGCATCCGGACTCCGAAAGGGATATCTATCATAGAAGATAGAGTTGCTAATGAATCAGCGAACCTGTTGTTCTTTCTTAACAGATGGGCAAAATTCAGTTTCTCAAACCGAGGAATCAGAACGTCCAAGGTCTGGTGATAGATTCTCATATTTTCTTCTTTAACTTTCCAATCTCCTTTAACTTAAGATACAACAAGGTTCGAGTCCCCGATAACATCCAACCGCTTTGCCCCTAGTTTCGGGGCAGCTTCTAGTCCAGCAATACATGCCTCATATTTTGCCTCATTGTTCGACACTTTGAACCCGAGTTTGCATGCTAGTGGTATGCAGGAATTGTTGGGTGCTATCAGCAACACTCTTATTCCATACCCGTATTAGTTTGACGCTCCGTCAAAGTACATCGTCCATGTATCTTCTTCGACATACAGAATGGCCTCCTCTGGAAACAAATATTCCACTGCTTCATCCCCTTCAACTGTGTGGTCGGCTAGGAACTCCGCTACCACTCTCCCTTTCACTGACTTGCGCGTCATGTACTTCAGATCAAATTCGGAAAGCAGAAGCAACCAACGGGCTAGCCTACTCGTAAGTGCTGGTTTCTCGAAGAGATATTTGATGGGATCTAATCTCGAAACCAGGATTACAGAGTGAGCTAACAGGTAATGCCTCAGCTTCCTGGTAGCCCATACCAAGGCCAGACAAGCCTTCTCCAGCGGAGTGTAGCGAGTCTCGTAATCTAGCATTTTCTTGCTCAGGTAGTAGATAGCCTTCTCCACTTTGTCCTCAGACTCCTGTGCAAGCATGCAGCCCATTGTCGTTTCAGTCACTAATAGGTATAGAATCAACGATTTTCCCGGCTCAGGCGGTGACAACACAGGTGGGTTCTATAAATATTGCTTGATCTGCTCGAAAGCAACTTGGCATTGGTCGTCCCATTGGAACTTCTTTCCTTTCTTCAGGAGACCAAAGAGTGGTTCACAAGTCAAGGTTAATTTTGCAATAAACCGTCTTATGAATTGCACTTTACCCAGAAAGCCTCGCACCCCCTTTTCAATCCTTGGTGGTGGCATTTCTAAGATGGCCTCGATTTTCGAAGAATCGACCTCAATACCCCTTTGTGTGATCAAGAACCCCAATATTTTCCCTGTTGTAACACCAAATGTACATTTATGAGGATTCAGCCGCAACCGATACTTTCTGATCCGTTGGAAAAATTTCTGCAAGGCGGTGTAGTGGCCCTTTCTTTCCTTGGACTTGACAATCATGTCGTCGATGGACATCTCAACCTCTTTATGGATCATATCCTGCAAAATTGTGGTCGCAGTCCGTTGATACGTAGCCCCAGCGTTCTTCAGCCCAAACGGCATCACCCTATAACAATAGGTTCCCCACGGGGTGGTGAAAGCAGTCTTCTCCCTGTCTTCGAGTGCCATCAAAATTTGATTGTAGCCTGAAAAAACATCCATGAACGAGAACAACACATGCCCAGCAGTGAAGTCCACTAATTCGTCGATATGTGGCAGAGGAAAGTCGTCCTTCGGACTGGCTTTGTTCAAATCCCTGAAGTCCACACATACCCGAATTCTGCCGTCCTTCTTCGGCACCGGAACTATATTGGCCAACCAAGTAGGGTATTCAGATACCAACAGGAACCCTACGTCAATCTGCTTGGTGACCTCTTATTTGATCTTCAGAGCCCAGTCCGGACGGATTCTTCGGAGCTTCTACTTAACAAGTCGGGCCTCTGGGTCAAAAGGGATTCGGTGCTGTACAATCTCAGGATCGATTCCAGGCATGTCTTCGTAGGACCACGCGAAAACATCTTTGAAATTTTTTAATAAAGCGACTGAGCGCTCGCGCTCCTCCGAAGACAATGTAGACCCGATCTGGACTAGCCGCGGGTCCTTCTCAGTACCAACATTAATTGTGATGATTTCATCAACCAACGGTTTTACAAACCTCTCCTACTCTTGATCAATCAAACGTTGTAAAACCGGAGGAATTTCTTCCTCGTCGTTTTCATCAAAATTTTGAAAATCTTGATTAATGCAATAAATTAAAGGCACAGAAAAGTACTCGGAAGCCACAGCCGTACCATTCTCATTAATAACATCAAGTCCGCCTGATTCCTCTGTTACAACAGACTCAAAGAAAAAAGAAAAAGACGATCTGGACAGGACAGTGGCATTCGGGTTATCACCCCCAAGAATACCGGACTCAGACTTAGACGAGCTGGAACCTGATTCCAACTCTACAGACTCAGTGGAATCAGATTCCGGCTCACTACCTGACCCGGTGCTGCTCAATAAAAAGCCCTCCTCGTGTTGCCAGAGGAGAAAGGATGCGATGGATGCATTAAGAATGCCTGAAGATGGGCCCACAGCCGCTTCATTCCCGATCATGGAAACTGAGAAGTTATCCCCCAAGCACTCCGATACGATCTGAGGATCTGCGAGGAGATAAGCCAACGCTGCCCCCATCTCAACTTATGTGCTCTCGGAAGCCTCCTCCTTGCACTGCTCAGCCTCAGCTGGTGGGTCTATCTACTCTATGGCAACTTCATCCACGGACAATTGCAAGTCAAAGAAAATCTCAAATCCCGGCAAGCGCCGCCTCTCTGCATTTAGCCAGGGCTCCGGAAAGCCACAGAATGGGAAGTCTTCTCCCTCCTGGACAAAGCGTCCGTTCAGGGTCCCCTAGATAGGCCGGTGCACCAACTCATAATGCTTTCTGGCTTGCTTTGCCTTGGCTCTTCCCTCCATCTCTCTTCCTTTCCTCACCCAATCCTCCTTGGTAGGCAGATAACCTAAACCAAAAGTATGTGGGTTATGTGACACTTCGACCGATGCTGCAATGTCTTTCCAGCCACTTCGCCCCAATCCCATCCCGGGGATGTGTTGAAGCTTGTTCATAAGATAGACAGACTGCACTGACGTATAGCCCCTCATCAACAGCTAGCATATTCTGTACAACCCGGGCCTCAGCTAGGGTGAATCTTGACAAAAACACATCCTCCGCGCCATGTTCAATCTCCAGAACTGGTGTAGAAACCTCTGGCGGAGGATATATCGAAGAATTCCCAAAGACGATTGCCACCCCCTTCCCGTGGGGGTATTTCAGCATCTGGTGCAGGGTGGAAGAGATAGCCTTCACCTGGTGCAGCCACGGCCACCCCAAGAGTAGATTGAAGGTTGCGGGAACGTCTAAGACAAGAAACTCAATGTCCCATTGCCCCGGACCAACCTGAGTCCGAATCTGTACAGTCCCCATCACCTCTCGGCTGGTATTATCATAGGCCCGTATCACCTGGGCTGTAGGCACAAAATCAGCGAGCTTCAACCCGATAGCATATGTTGTTCTCGACGGACACACATTGATAACAGATCCTTTGTCAACGAGGACCACCGGTATCCATTTCTCTCTACACTCAACAGAGATATAGAGCGGTTTGTTATGATCTGAGCCCTCATGCGGCAGTTCCTTGTCGGTGAAGGTCAAGGTCGGGGAAGCTCCTCCCGGGAAAACCAGCCCTACTCAGGAGTTGTATCGATTGAAAGCTTGGCCCTATCCATGGCAGAAAGGATGGCCTGTCTGTGAACTCTTAAGGCTATAAGCAGTCCCTAGATGGAGATGTCTGCTTGAATTTTCTTAAGCTGTTTTAGTACAGCCTCCTCCTCGAGTAGTTTTTCTTTTTGCCTCTCTGTTTCTTTGTCCTTCCTGGACGCCTCCGGTTGATCCAAGTGTGGGGGCTTGAAATACCGCCCACTCCTAGTCATATGGTCAACCTCCTCAACATACCAGGTGTCATCCAGTTGGTTCTGCCCCCAATCTTCGTCAGTGTGGACAAGACGTATGTCATCGTCTTCCCACCACATCCCGTCGGCAACCGACAGACAGCTATCTTGTTCCATTGCAACTGTTCCTGTGCTCACAGCACATTCCATCCCTGCAGGGGCTTTGGCCTTCCTGGCCCTCTCAAGATCCTCTATCTTTTCCTGCTCAAGCCGCTTCAGTGCAGCCTCCCGTTCAGCGTCTATTGTACTCAAACTGCCTAGATCTCGAGCAAAATTCTTTGCACCGGTGCTCTCCAGCGATTTCTCTTAATTCTCGGCCATTCCGGCCACTGTTGATATCCCAGCTTCTGATTGCCCCTGTTCTGACTGAGATTCCTCAACAACATCTGGCTGGTCGCTGAGCCACCCCGTATTTTCTGCCGATCCATCCAAATCAAACCAGTTGACAACCACGTCCCCCGGATCTTGTTCATTGAAGAACTGAAGGTTGGCAATATCCTCTTCCAGCTCTGCTAGGTTATCTAACCCCTGACTAGGTCCATCCTCTCGAACCACATTGATTTATGCCCCAGCTGGCAACTCTACCCTCGACTTAACCTAATCTGTTGATGTGATATAACCACTCGGGTTGTACACAAAGCTCTTAGACCCCTCGGGCTCTAAATCGACATTCCCATCTGCCCCCAAAGTCATCCCAGTTCTGTCTTCGACAGTCACCACCACCGGTTGGGATTGGGTTAGAGAGGTGCTCAACATGCACAAGTCTGTGCTATCTGGGATGAACACCTCAGGCTTGGGTAGGTGGGAGGGTGTGATATATATGCTTGGGTCATATGGAATGGCCGTTGACTAGATGAAGTTTACCTCCCTAGGGGAAGGGTTTTGATTATGTAAAGGGAGAGGATTGGTGGTGACATTTGGCTTTTGTGGTGGTGCAATTACCTTATTGTCAATGAGATCCTAGATCTCATGACGCAACCTGAAGCACTGGTCGGTGTCGTGACCATACTGTTGGTGAAAGGCACAGTATTTAGTCGAGTCATGCTTTGAAGGGAGAAGATCGGGTAGAGGCCGTTGTTCTAACGGTTTTAGCTGTCCTTTCTTTAGTAGGACTCCCAGAGCTTTGGACAAAGGCATATATAGTGAGGTGAAAACCCTCGTCTCGGGGTGGATAATTTAGAGTTTGGGGGTTTGAAGTGGAAGTACCAGCAAAGGGATTGGCTGTTTTTTGAGTGGTGGTAGTGACCGTGCCCACATCGGAAGTTCTGGCAACTGCAGCACTACTCGTGCCTGCATTCGAACTGCGAGTAAATGCCCTCTTGGGCTGCTCTCTCTCGTGGTCAATCAGACCCTGCTTCATAGCGTCCTCAATCTGTACCCCAATCTCGTGCAAATCCGCAAAGATGGGAAGAGGTAAGACGATCATTTTTTGCATCAGCTTGGGTTGGAGGTTACGCACAACCATCCGTATCTGATCCTTGTCGACCGACCTGATGGTCATCATAGAAGCTTTGGCCCTCCAACGGGTTACAAAGTCAAAGAAGCCCTCTTTCGGCTCTTGTCTGGTTGTCTCAAGATCACGAGTTGTGATCTCGATTTGTGTGTTGTAGGAGTATTAAGCTATAAAGGCCTCGGCCATCTCCTCCCAGCTTCTCTTGATAGAGTCCTCTAGCTTAGCGTACCAAATAGCCGCAACACCCGACAGGGTCCGGCCGAAGAGGGAAAGCTTTTGTAGTCTAGAGAGGCCTATTGGCCTTAGGATATCTGAGAACAACCGCAGGTGTACCATGGGATCCCCAGAACCGTCAAAACGGTCTATATGCGGCATTTTGAACCGGTTCGGCAAAGTTACCGCCAAATCGGTGTATCCATCCTCTATGTCCGGAATGGAATTAACGCCTTAAGCTTTTTTGAACAGCTTTTCTAACTTGCTCACTTTCAGCGCTGTTAGATCCACCTCAAATTCAAATGGTGTATCCACTAGATTAGCCGGTGCCTTGGACAGTTAAGGTAGAATTGAAAGTGGAACTAGCCCCGTTGGGATGTCCGTATTTTCCTGGACGTTTGCAGTCTCCCCGAGTGTTGGAACTCTAGGTGGGGGTGGGGATAGATGAGAAGCAGATGCTCCGGCTTGTTGTGGTTGCTGTTGTTGCTGAAGTCTGGCAATCAGCTCTGTCTGTTGAGCTACAACCTCTACCTGACGCGCGGCAAACTCTGCCTGGCGAGCAGCATCCCGCTGCATGGCTTGCATGGTCTCTTGGAGCTGACGCATCATGTCCTCCATACTTGCCATAAGGTGCTGATCTAACTGAACAACAGATGTATCTCTCTGCAGTAGAAACGGAAATCTTAGCCCGACTACTCACTGGTGAAGTGGATAAGGACCACTGATCTGGTAACCGCTGTACTGATGAATTGCGCCTAACTAACCTCCGTCTAATAACTGAGGGTAATGAAAGGAACACTGCTTGTCCGTCAACTAGATCCTCAGATCGATGAAGTCTTCGACCTCTGATCCAGAGTGCTTGGGGAATATCTGCCTGGTCAGAAGCAATGATGCTAAACTACCTTGCAAAAAAATAAATAAAGCATAATAAGGAAACAATAAGCAGAAAAACGGACAGCACTTCATCTTAAATTAAGACAACACACAGTTGGCAATCACAAGCTGAAAGAACTGTTCTCAAACACTGATCACTGTTCCCAAATCACTGCCTCAAATCTAATACCCTCAGGTAAAACCGATTCCTCAAATACTGATGCCTGCAGGCCTAATACCCAGACTTGCAAACTGATACATACAACCTGTAGAGGCACACTCTGATAGCACATATCAAGCAAGTAAGAGCCAAAACACCCCTATGGAAGGGTAGGGTTTTCCCTATCCTATCTTGTCAGGAGGTAGGGTTTCACTACGCACGCAGCGGTTTCAAACAACCTACAATCGGGTAAGCAACCTGTCATAGTTTGGAATTGTCACTATACTTTCCGATATGCAACTAGGTCGAATGGTCAAAAAGGGTACCTCGGTAAAATCGAGGTTTGTGTTCCCATCGTGGTAGAGCCCATAACCGGTCAGCCTTATGACACGCTTTTTCCAAGCAAGCCTTCGGCAAACCGTTCAGGAATAGCAGACGACAAACATAGTGTTCTAGGCGCACCAATGCAAATATAATGCAAAGAAACACATAAGTGTAAACAAAACAACATATCATGAGTTCGAGTCAAGTTATCTAAATCCCCAGCAGAGTCGCCAGAAACTGTAGAGCGCCTGAACTCCGCTCCACGCGCGAGGGCGCGAATTGTAGTTCTAGCTGCTACAGTTCGAACTCCTGTCACGGTTCTGAATCTAATCTCACAAAGTGCAATTAAGACTGATAAATCACCAAAGAGTCCAAATCCGGCAATTGGTTTTGAAAAATCAATTTTGAATCAAAAAGCGCCAAACATGGACTGCTTTGCCAGATTTCAGAGTCGCCACTTAAATATTTTATTTTGGAAAATTTAGGAAACCTTGACTCGTGCCTAAGGCCACGTGTTCGTCATCACCAAAGTTGTCTTGGTTCGGGAACTTGGGTACGAGAGGGGAAGGTCCCTTAAATGAGCACCCCCGCTCGCCCGATCAAAGATCGGCCTCTACTAACATGATATATTGTTTTTGAAAACACACGTGTTCTTGTTCTGATTTATTAGCTAGCTTATTATGTGATGCACACAGCATACAAGTATAGACTAAATCGCTCGATTTGGAACAAAACATCTCATGGTTTGTTTTTCGAAAATGGTTCGAAATTGCTACTCGCAAGTAGGCTAAGACGTGGATTTGCCACCCTCAAGTGGGCTTAGAAAACATGATTTGCCATTCCGTAAAGTGGACTTTAAAACGCACATTTTGATGAATTGTTCCACTTCAAGCAATGAAGCCTCCATCCACAGGCATTCAGGCAGTTATAGCAGTTAAGCATATAGCCTCATGGCAAGCATGCTGTCATGGCAGTCACTTACACGCATGCAAAGATGCTAAAGCATAAACACTACAGTGTACTCCGACCCAAAATAGAAGCTATGTTAAAAATCAATGCATGATCCTAGCTATGTTTGAAATGCGTAATGCAACATATGCAAAATGCAACTAAGTAGGCTCGGCTATCTAGAATGACATATGAATGCAACACTTGATAACATGCTTTGAAACACGTATTCAAGAAAGTTTATTGAAATACAATGTAGTTTGAATGATGCGCCGAGCTCGGTACATGTAAGACAGATAAATGAATGCACGCATGCAAACATAAGTATGCTAATTGAAACTTTCCCTAAAACTAACCATCAAAAGTTGATAAGTAAAAGGGAGAAAGAAATAGGGTTGGAAGACATACAACACATACATGCAGACTTATTACAAAATTTGCCCTCTCGACGGAGGGTCCGAATAATAATAAGCTAATTAGCTATGCTAAGCTAACTATTACAAAACGAAACTAATTAACTAACAAGTTAACTAATTACAAACAAAAATGAGTAGCTAAGTGCATTAACTACTTAAGTACAGAACCAAATAGTCAACTAGCTAAGCAAAGCAATTAAAAGAAGCCTCAGGGCGAGGGGTGCATGCATGCTCGGTCACCTCGCTCGAAAATCCATTACTATGCCCCGAGTTGCCTCTGTTTGCATTTGATCTCAGAACACTGCACAAACCTCCAGAATGCTTCTACTTCAACATGGGAACCCTCTGGGGCATTGCCGACCAGAAAATAGTGTTGTAGACCACCTGTAGACCACTTAAGTTTGCTGTAGACCAGAAAAAGTGGTCGGCCAGCTACTTTTTCTGGTCTGCCGACCAAAAATTTCTGCCAAGCTCCAGTTTGCTGCAACAGAGAACAAGAAGGGGTACAGCAGTGTATTTGCAAGGTATGTGTGCACAACCATCCTCCCTATCATTTCTCAACCTCAAGGGAGTACGGTTCTCAACTCTCGGGCCACCAACCATGCATCGCAATGCACGATGGCCGAAAAGCCAAGTTTGCACAATTCAATGTCGATGAATGCACAAAAAACACATAAGGGCCTTAACCTCTATCATGCTTGATCAAGAGGGTCGGTGACCGAGAAATGATGCACGTTTCATCACTACAAGTATGAAACGTCCCTCGTTTCTCGTGTTTGGATTAACGTTCAATCCAAACACAATGCAATACAACAACATTCCAAACAACATGCAAACAACATAAGCATGTCAAGTTAGAGTACTTAAGCATGAAAGCTAGTGAAGGATACAACACAATGGCTATGCAATGCAATGCAATGCACAATGGACTAAACCAGCCCCAAATAGACCTCATGCATGCTAAGATAATGGCCAAAATGCTCTGAAATGAAGGCAAGGTAATGCATGCTCATGCACCGGCTCATCAACTAAGCATAAGAGCACAACTCTCAAACATAATTAAGAAGTGACAAATGTGAGAGTGTAGCTACACTATATGCACTGAAATCATGTATGAAATGATGCCAAATCATCCAAACAACACAAGCATAGCATGTTAGAAGGCTTAAGGCACAAGGCTACTAAATGGGACTACATAAGAGGCATGCAATACATGGCACAAATGATTGAACCAACCATGGACAGAGCTTAATTAAGTCAAAACAAAGGCCAAACCATGCTGAGAAGGAGCGCAAAAACCTAGGCATGCATGCATACACATTGGCCCATAAACGAGGCACAAAGGCACAACTCTTAGAAGCATTCAAAGAGTGAAAGAAGTGAGAACATGGCAATGCTACATGCTCTGAAATCACATATCAAATGATGCTAAATCATGCAAATAGCACAAGCACTGCATGCTAATGACTTGGAAACTCAAAGCTAGTGAGCAAGATTGCACTATGGCTATACAAAGCAAGGTCCAAATGATCAAGACCACTCAAAACAGAGCTTAAGCATGGCAAAACAATAGCAAATACATGCTGAGATGGAGCTAACACAAGCTAGGATTAGAGGCATGAAGCATGGAGCATACTAGGCCAACAAAGAGGATTACACTACAAGTGTAAAAACCAAGCAAGAGGTGACTCTACTAACCAAAATCAGAGTTAAGGCATGTTAAATAATGACCAAAAACATGCTGAAATGGAACCAATACATGCTAGAAAGGTGAGCTAAAACCTTAAGCATACAAGGCTAGTTTGCAAAGATTACACTACAAGTGTATGAAGCATGCAAGGGTAGCCTAAACTAAGCCAAAACAGAGTTATGCCATGCTGAAATAAGGCCAAAAATAAGCTAAGAACAAGCCAACACATGCTAGACAAACATGCTCAAACATGAGGCCATCAACACAAGAAACCAAGACACAAGGAGAGGGGATGACCCCCTCCTATTTGGGGCCTCAAAACACAATTTCCACCACTGAAATTCTTCTGGAATTCAATGGTTAAAAGGCCAAGAGAGGATGATCTCAAAGGCCTAAAGAAATAGTCCAAAACAAGGCAAACAAAGGCACAAAAGGGGGTAGACTACCCCCAACACCAAAGAAGCCTCAAACAAACACTTTAAGCACTTAAAATTAGAACTTTTTGCAGTTTAAAGTTAGGCCTAAAACATCATGCAAATAGGGCCAAAGACTTAAACAAAACAAAGCTTTAGAAGGATTAGAGCCTTACACCAAGAACAAGGCAACAACTCCAACAACTTTTCTGAGCTAAAACCAGCTAAAAACACTCAAATGCAACCTCCAAGAACCTTAGCTCAAGAAAGAAGGTGTTTCACTAGGTGTTTGTGTGCAAAAGTGTGAAGAAATGTCACTTGTAAGCACAAACCAATGCAAATATAGAGAGAGAGGGAGAAAACAAGAGAGATATAATATGTATAACCCTAATGCAATTTTCTCAACTAGAGACGAGGGAGGAGGCTCCTTTTTATAGAAATCCATGCCTTAAGCTTGTTAGACAAGCTAAAGGCTTCAAACAATCCCTCCATACACGTGTATGGAGGATGTCTTTTGTGGCCCAACAGCTGGCATAGTTGGCATGGAAAATATCTGCAGAAAATGCAGAAAAGGTGCCGACTAGTTGAGGGTGGTCGGCCGACCACTCCCACTAGTCGACTGACCAGAAAAGGTGGTCTGCAAGGAAAAAAAGTAGTCGGCAAGGGAAAGAGGTGGTATGCACAAAGAAAGGAAGGTGGTGGCATGGCTGTCGACCACTTTAGGTGGTCCACAGACCACCTACCCTAGCTGGCCGACTAGAAAACTGGCTGGCAAGAAAGAAAAGTGGTCTACAGGGGGAGAAACTGGTCTACACCCATGTTCCACTCTCTAGGCAAATGATAACAAGGTTCGGTTCAAAAACAAACCAAAATAAAGCAAGACAAGAATCCGCGAGGCGAGGCACTCAGCCAGAAGCCTCGAAAACTAGTCTACGGGTACAAAAAGTAGCCTACGAGAGGGAAAGGTAGTCTATGACTACAAAAAGTGGTCTACAGACCTCTGTTTCCCTCTAGGCAAGAGCAATAAGGCATGGTCCAAAAACCAGGCCAAGAGGAGAACGTTAATAGGTCCGGAGACACGACGCTCGGCCGAAGGTTCCGGAAACCGGAAACTAGCCTACAAGAGGAAAAAGTAGTCTACGACTACGAAAAGTGGCCTACAGGCCTCTCTCTCCCTCCAAGCCAGGGCAACAAAGGCATGGTCTACAAAACAACCCAAAACACAGAGTTCAGAGCCCCGGAGGCAAAGCACTCAACCGAAAACTCCGGAAACTCGAAACGAGCACAAACATGCGCGATCATCGAGCGCTCAATCGATAACGTCTGAGTCTTAATGTCGGTCAAAAATAGGTGTGTCTACGGCTCTGTTAGAAAAAAGACACTGTTTGGCTGGAAAAAGTGGCTAGCAGGCCAAAATTAGTGGCCTGTCGTTCATTGAAAGTAACTTACCGGCCACTAATGTTGGTTCTTTCCTACTGCAACAAAGAACAAACAGAACACAAACAGAGTATTCTTAGGGGATGTCTTTCCACCTTCTTGAAGAGGAATGATCCCTTGAATTCCCAAACCACTATTTCACACTCTCAAGTGCTAAAATACAACCTTAAGCACCTCAGCAAAGATCCCTCATAATTTGGTTTAGAGTGCCTAAGCAAAGGTATGTAAGTTGCAAGAGAGAGATAGAATTGTAGAGAGAGAAATTTTCTAAAATTTTGCTCTCCAAAATTTTCCAAATTCAAATTTTTTTTCTAACCTCTCTAACAAAAGAGAGGGTCATTTATATGTAAAAATATATGAGAGACCCTCGAAAATATTCTTATAAACACAATTGGAATTGCATGTATTTGTGGAGACACCTGGCATAAAATATCTAGTTTTTTGCAATAGTGGCCTGCCGCCCACTACACTAGTGGGTTTGTAGGTCCCTGGATGCTCAAGCTTGAAAAATCACTATTTTGACCCAAAACAAGGCACAAGGTTTGTAGATTCAAAACTGAGGTTTTCTGCTGAGGAAGTTAAGCATTTGACAAGCGTACACATTCATCATTGAGTGATCAAGTAGTGACGCCCAAGTCTTAACTGTCGTAAAAAATAAGGTGTCTACACTGACTCTCTTTGCTCATTCTCAACAACAGTGATGCCCGATTTCTTGGGCACCACTTGTGTGGGTCTCACCCACTTGCTATCCGAGATGAGATATATAATACCCATATCCAACAACTTCAAAACCTCTTTTTTTTATTATCTCTTTCATGTTAGGATTGAGCCTCCATTGCATTTCACGAAAAGGTTTGGCATCCTCCTCTAAATGTATATGATGCATACACACGGAGGCATCTATCTCTCTCAAATAGGCCATCGACCACCCTATAGCACTCCAAGGTGCCACGAGAACACTCATTAATTGACTCTCTTGCTCTGCAGTTAAGTTAGATGTAATGATGACTGGTAAAGTATCTTAAGACCCTAAAAATGCATACTTGAGTGTAGCCGGGAGTGGCTTCAACTCAAGTGTAGGTGGTGTGACTAAGAATGGCATGGAGGGCTCTCTAGACAGACAAGGAAAGGACTTAAACCGGGCTTTTCAAGGAGGAAAATTCAATGTAGAAGAAGAATCAAGTAAACCATTCACTTCCTTAATTGACCTATCAATATCAAAATCTTCAAACCCAAAATGAGCTAAACAAGCCTCTAAAGGGTCCTCTATGAAAATGGAGGGTAAAGTCTCATCTACTATCCCACCCACAACATCCACAAATAAGCATTCCTCTCTTATAGGGGGTTGTTGGAATGCTTAGAAAATATTGAGTTTCACTTGCATATTCCTAAATGAAACATTCATAACCCTGGTACGACAATTTATACAGGCATTAGCCGCAGCAAAGAAAGGTGGACCTAAGATTACCGGGATTTGTTTCATAAAGTTGGCTACTGGTTCCATATTTAAAACCACAAAATCAACAGAAAAATAAAACATATCGACTTTTACTAGCACATCATTAATCATGTCACGTGGCACTTTGAGGGACCGGTCAGCCAACTGGAGTATGACAGTAGTAGGCTTCAACTCGCCAAGCCTGAATTCATCGTACACAGAGTATGACAACAAATTGACACTAGCCCCTAAATCTGACAATGCCCTATCAATGAAATGATCCCCAATAATGCATGCAATGGTTGGCAAACCTGGGTCTTTAAGCTTAGGGGGTGTATCACTCAATAAAATGGAGCGTACTTGCTTCGTGAGTACTACCTTTTTCGACATGTGTGCCCTAGATTTATGCTTTTGCGTACATAGGTCCTTCAAAAATTTTGCATAGGAGGGTACTTATTTAATCGCCTCTAATAGGGGGAGATTGATTTTAACCTATTTAAAGACCTGCATCATCACTTCCATGGATGCCGCCTTCTTATTAAAAGAGGACAGTGTATCAAGACATTAGGGAACGGGTGCCTTAGGCTCACGTGAAATACTAGGGACTAAGTCATCCTCCTTAGTTGCATCAGACACAACTAGTCGAGACTCTAACTCCCTCCTCCTTCTCAAAGCAATAACCGCTTGCACCTGTTCATAGTGTTTTCCATTCCCACTCGACCCCTCTGCCCCATATTGACCCTTAGGGTTAGCCACAGTTTGACTTGGTAATTTTTCCTCCTCTCTCCTATTCATGTTATTAGCCATTCGACCTAATCGGGCCTCTAGCTTAGCAATGGAGTGAATGTAGGAGTGAACTACTGGTGCTAACCCCTTAAGATCTGAAAGAACTTCTAACACCCGAGCCTCAAAGGCTGAGTTGCCTTGAGGAATAGGCGAGGGTTGTAGTTGCCGATAAGGTTGTGATAGGCGGTAGGAAAATTGGTTGGCAAAATTATTGGGCTTGTTTGGTTTGTTTTTGGAAGAGTTGTTTTTGAAAAAAATTTTGGGAAGAGAGTTTAGAAATTTTTTTGGTTTGTTTGGTTGTATATTTTGGGAGAGTTGTTTTTTTAGGAGTTTGGAATGATTTGATATTTTGGGAGAATTTGAGTAAATGTGTGTGAGAGAGAAAAAGTGATTGATTGATGTGTAAGAAAGATAAAGTGATTTTGAAAATTTTTTGAGAAAAACTCAAACCAAACAATTTTTTAGAAATTTTTTTCTAAAACTCATCTCCCAAATGCAAACCAAACATACCCATTAAAATTTTGCCTTAGTGGTGGAGGGTTATAAAAAGTGCCCTGTGAAGCAGGTCTTCATGAAAAATTAGGGTCATTTCTCCATCCAGGGTTATATGTGTTGGAATATGGGTCATTACTCAGTTTGGAGAATCCTTGAGCCGCATTCACATGCTCTTGGACTGACTCTGGAAATTGTGATGCCGAAAGGCACTCACTCAAGTCATGAGCAGGGCTCGCACAAATAATACACGCCTCATGAAATTGAGGCTGAACTTGCTGTGTAGGGGTATGTCCTGAAGCTAATAATTGGTACATTTTACGGGACAATGCCTCTACTTTGTGGGCTAACTCTAGATTGTGCCCCACCTCATAAATGCTCTCTCTTTTCGGGGCAGCAACTATAGGTTGCCAGACTTGCTAGGCTACAGAGGCATAGTGAAGGGAATTATTACTTAGGTTCTCAAATAACTGCCATGCCTCGGCGTCATTTTTTGACATGAATGTCTCACCACAAGAAGAATCCACCATTTGGCAGTGAGGCTCAGTTAAGCCATAATAAAAGGTCTGAACAAGTTGCCAATCAGGCACTTGTTGGTGGGGACACTGTTGAAGAAGGTCACGAAATTTTTCTCATGTTTCATGAAATTGCTCACTATCAATTTGAGAAAAAATGGTGATGGCTTCCCTGAGTTGGTTAGTCTTACAAATGGGAAAGTACTTCTCTAAAAACTTCTGCTGTAATTAGTTCCATGTTGTGATAGAATTAGCAAGTAAGGAGTTCAGTCTGTGTTTGGCTTTGTCGTTCAGTGAAATTAAGAACAATTGCAACATTAAGGCCTCATTGGCGAAATTCTACATCTTCACTGTAGAGCAAATTTCCAGAAATTCATGTAAATGTTTGTAAGGGTCATTATGAGCTAGTCCATGGAATGATGGGAGCATTTGGATGGTGCTGAACTTAATCTCATAATGAGCAGCGGTGGTGTAGGATAACTAAATGCGTGATGCTGATGTATATGCAGTGGGTGTGAAGTAATCCTTAAGGGTCCCGTTGGGCCTATTCGGGAAATTAGGGTTTGCCATCTTTAATGGTTCTGAGTACAGGTATGGATATTCAAGCCTAGGAACACGGGAAGAGGCTCTAAGGTTTCTAAGAGTCCTTTCTAGTTCAATGTCCAAACTCCACAATTTAGGGCGGCAAGAACAATGCTCGTGCATACACCCCCCCCCCCCACACACACACACACTAAGTTCCGACTCTTGTGCACTAAGTTATGAAAGCAAAATAACAAAGGATAAAATACTCACAGCGATTTAACAAAAACGCTTTACTCGTCTTGCGAGTGCTTGACATGTAGACCGTTATCTCCAATCTCCACTAGAGCTCTCTATTTTTAGTACTTTGGTGTTTTGCTTGCGAGTATTTGCTTGTTCTTCTTCTCCTTTTCTTTTTCTTTTTTTCTTTTTGTTTAAGCACTTTAGTTCTGCGGTTGTTTTTATTTATTTTTTTCAAAGCTTGGTTGCACTCTGCTTACAATAGCTTCACTTGCAAAAACTCTGCACACTTAGCAACACGAAAATATAAAATCCTAAACTAAAAATTAAAATAAGAATATAACTTTAAATTAATTAATTTCACTAACGGCGCCAAAATTTGGTGAGTCGTTTCACACACCAGAAATAAACACTAAACTATACTAAATTCCTTAAAATAATGGTAAGTCCAAGTATCGATCCATAGGGACAAATGTAAAATTAAACTAATTTAATTGTTAAAATTCCTAAATTAATTTTCATCAAAGAGATAATTGTTCATAAACTAATGATAATTAAAATAAATGAAGAGATTAAACTAGCAATTAAAAGTAAAGATGGAGTTACGATTCTTGGAAAAACCTAGGGTTAGGGTAATGAATTCACCACTAATTACATAAATAAAGTCTCAATTTGAAAATCAATTATGCCACGCTTCGAACTAAATAATACTTCGCAACTATAAGTCCAAAGCATTGATCAAGAGAATTATCACGTTCAATGTATAGGCACGAACCATCTCAAGTAACATGAGTCGTTCGCTCTAAACTAGGGTAGCAATACGACTCGTCCCTTGTAGTATGGCTCGTCTCATACCTTGAATATGAAAGTAAAGAAACCATTGCATGGAGAACATTCAACAACCACGGAAAGTACAACAATTCAAAGAAACAATGGAAAATATATTTAAAAACTTCTTAAATATCATACAACTTGTTCAAACCATTACATAATCGAAACAAAAAAGAAAACCTTATTTACTTGGCTAGTGTTTCATCAAAATCCTAGAAATAGAAGCCTAGCCATTCATGGAGGAGTGAGAGGAGGTAGAAGAAGAAGAAGAAACCCCCATGAAAAATGTTCTTGAAGCTTGAGAACCCTCATTTCCAAACCCTAGCCCCCCTCTCTTTTGAAATATTTCGGACCCTAATCCAACCTTTTTTTTCTGTCTTTTTATACTTCTAGCTCTTTCAAACAATTCCAAACAACGGGTACATTTTTCGAGGTATGGCCGCACGTGTAGGAAATGCCACCGCACGCGCGGCAAGGGTTTCGCATGTGCGGGGAATGGACCTCCGCACGCACGATTTTCTTGGGTCATATTTGGCTGCGATGGATGGGTTGCACGTGTAGAAATGGTCCTTCGCACGTATGTGAAGCATTTTTGCTACAAATACTGATTTTTGCTCATTTTATGCTCTAATGCATCCAACCTAATTGGTATTAAGCAAACATAAAATATACAATTTGACTGGCAAATAAGGTTAAGAGATCCTAGTTACCAGCCTCAATGTTGTACAATTCAGCCTCAATTAGTGCCTTACTTGTCAACAAGTGAAAGTCGAGCACCAACGACCAGCGGGTTTGGTACAACCCTTACCTGTAACTGAGTGAAAGTGGGAGCATGTCACGATAGATTTTGTTGTGGGTCTTTCGAGGACTCAACAGAGTAATGATGCCTTGTAGGTAATAGTCGACCGGTTAACTAAATCATCACATTTTGTACCTATGCACACGAGTGACTTAGTAGATTATTTTGCCGACCTTTATGTTAGGGACATAGTTCGACTTCATGGGGTCCCTATGACTATCATTTCAAATAGAAATTCTCGTTTCATAGCTCGATTGTGGCAGAGCCTACAGAATGCCTTGGCCACTAGATTGACGTTTAGCACCGCCTATCATCCTCAGACTGACGAAAAATTCGAGTAAACCATTCAGATCTTAGAGGACATACTTCGGGGTTGTGTTCTTGATTTTAAGGGGTCGTAGGAGAGGCATTTACCTTTAGTGGAGTTTGCCTATAATAACAGTTTTCAGGCAAGTATTGGTATGGCACCGTTTAAGGCCTTGTATGGCTAACCATATAGATCTCTAGTGTATTGGGCCGAGGTGAGTGAAGCACTTATGTGTTGGGCCGAAGTGAGTGAAGCACTTATGTTAGGTCCTGAATTAGTTCGAGAAACAATAGAGAAAGTCGCACTTATTCGTGAGAGATTGGTTTCGGCTCAAAGTCACCAAAAGAGCTATGCCGACGTAAAAGGAGACCTTTATCTTTTGAGATAAAAGATCACGTATTCTTGAAGATATTACGGAGACAGGATTTGATGAGATTTTGAAAGAGCAGGAAGTTGTCCCCTACATTTATTGGGCCTTTTGAGATACTAGAACGGATCGGGAAGGTAGCTTACCGTTTGGCCTTGCCACCCCAACTTTCCGAGGTTCATGACATGTTCCATATTTGTATTCTCCGGAAGTACGAGCCGAATCCTTCACATGTGTTAGATTGAACCGAGTTGGAGGTAGACGAGGATGCCTTGTATGAGGAGAGACCGGTGTGAGTTCTAGACTCTCAGGACCAAGTTTTGCAAGGCAAGACTATTCCATTGGTTAAGGTGTTGTGGCGACACCATGGGGTTGTGGAAGTGACTTAGGAGCGTGAGGTAAAAGTCCGTGAGAAGTATTCGGACTTACTTGTTGATATTTGAGACTTGTGTTGAAACTTTTATATATGTTGTAATATATATAAGAACATTGTATATGTTTTGAAGAATTGAATGGTAATTGTTGATGTTGAAAAACTCAGTGTATCTTTGTTACAAGCCTGGATGGCATATGATTTGTTTTACTTTCAAGGTTTGTTGTTGATCTTAAATTTGGGGGACGAAATTCCTTAAAGGGGAGGAGATTATAACAATTCTGGTTTTGACTCGACCCATTTGTTGCTTTCAAATTCGAAAACCATTGTATTTAGCTATTGCTCAGCTCATTTTTATCTTGTTAGTCTTGAGTTTGGCTATTGGGAGTTTTGGTAGTGTTTGAAATAGGTTGGGAGGTTAGTTTTTCAAAGAGTTGTTGCCCAGATTTTGGCTTGTTCGCTCGAACGACCATTCCTGCACTCGTGTAGTCTTTTACAGTCTGCAAAACTACTGAAAGTTTGATATCTTTGCTCGAGCGGTCTTTCTTGCTCTCGAGCGATTTTTTGCAAGTTTGAACAATTAGGAGGGGGTTATTGTGCGCTCGAGCGGTGGTTTTGATCGTTCGAGCGGTGTCACTTATCATGTTTGTTCGCTCGAGCAATATTTTGGCTGGTCGAGCGGTCTGTGCGTATATCAATTCTAGAGAGGGCCATTTTGAGTCAGTTTTTCATCTTCTTTCTAAACATTTCAAAACTCCAAAAACCTTCATTCTTTCTCTCTAGCTCTTGTTTCTAGCTCAAAATACTCTCAATCCATTGATCTCTTCACCCTAGTCCTTTGGAGAAAAACATTGAGTTCGTCGAGGGTTTCATTTTAATCAAAGAAGTTTGTGCTTTTGGCTCCATCAAGTTCTACCCATCATTTCTTCTTGTTTTCTACTTTTGAGGTAAGGATTTTTTTTTACTCTTTTATATGATTTTTAGCTTAGTTATTTGCCCTTTGAAAAAGGTTAATGATTTGGAAATTTTTGGAAAAACCTAGGGTTTGAGTTTGAAATCAAAAGAAGGATTTTCCAAATGAATTCTTGAAAATGGTTGTGAGGGATATGGCCATGGTTGAGCTTTGTTAAAATGATAGATATCTTTTCTTAAAATTGATTTTGTAACAAAAGGGGCTTTTGCCCTAAATTTTGGATGTTTGGAATTGTGAAGGGAAATGGAAAATGATGTTAGGTATTGTGAAATTAGAACAATGTTTATGATTATGACGATGGAGTTGGATATGTAGTATCACTCGTATTATAATTGATGAAATTGTATATTTTGATTGGGAATTATCTATTGAATAGAAATATCTGTTTTGGGCTATCGGTAGAGAATAGTCTTGATTGTTGTAAACATTGCATGAGGATTAAGTTGAATTGAAACTAATTTCTCCTACGTTGTACATTGAGCATCATTTCATGTTGAACATTGTAAATGTATTAATTTTGAGAAAAATGGGTGAATACCGTGGTGAATCTAGTTAGGGGGCATGGTTGTGGTTTTATTATGTTGGCTGATGTGTCCTTGGTGAAAGTCCAGAAACCCACGCAGTTAGGTGTCGATCCTTCCTGTTAGTACAGGTAAAATGGCTTTGGTAGTGCTTATATAGCCTACTGGCAGACACGTACCTAGAGGTTCTTAGTGTGTTGTATCCACTACCCTGTTTTCTGTA
The DNA here is from genome assembly GCA_036172215.1 of Camellia granthamiana. Taxonomy (NCBI): domain Eukaryota; kingdom Viridiplantae; phylum Streptophyta; class Magnoliopsida; order Ericales; family Theaceae; genus Camellia; species Camellia granthamiana. The sequence goes on along the minus strand of CM069915.1, from coordinate 55,070,559 downwards.
CAGAAGGATTATTTTCATGAATTGATATATAATTTGGCATTGCATTGTTTTAGGATGGAAAATGAGGAATGTTTGACAAATGGCACGCATGTGCATTCACCTTATACTTTTGCCAAGATTCATATACTGTGTTAAAGTATCTCTATTGGACTGTGGCTCACCTTATGTGGACAACAACTTTCAGGTGCTGATGATATACCTCCACAAGGATGTAGCTTGGGAGGACTTGAAGCTTAAGGCTTCATTTTTGGTTTCTTGATGTAATTATCTTTGTTTAAACCCAGGACTTTACTTGTATTGAGTTTAAACTCAATTTGTTATAACCAAGTATCGTCTTGGATAGTTGTAACCATTAAGGCATTTCATTACTTGGTTTTATTTCTCTTTTTACACTTGTATCCATGCCATATGCTATAGATTCAAAATCTAAGATTTGTGGATATATATTACATATGTCATTTTTTGTAATGATCAAAGATATAATGAAAAGAAGTTATGAGATTATTGATCAATTGTAGCACTATTATGAGATAGGTTAATGTTAATTATTTTGAGGCATTACACAACAAAACAAAACAAAACAAAATTGCAGCCATTTTTGAAGTTCATTCCTAAGCTGACTTAAGAACCCAATGCATCTTTATATTGGAGGCATCCTGATGAACATTTTTCTAGTTTGTTTATCGCGGAAGCTCTCACATGGCTTTACATATTGGTCGGGATTGATTCCTTCCATTGTTGCTAAACAGTCCATACATGCATCGATGGAGTACCGATTCTTGTCGGCTTCACTCGCTTCAGACATTTTGTTCCTGAGCATATAAAATTCTTTTTTTGCAAGATTTGTGGCAATCCATGTATCAAGTGCCAAATCCATGTGTGCGCCCTTTTGCCCACCATCATTACCGCCACTCCTACCTACCTTGGGGTCATCATCTCCTTCAATTTCATCATCAACATGGAAAGATTCGGTAGTATAATTGATACCAACACCAAAGAATGCACTTTGGATATCCCTTTCTTCATTAGAGGTTGGGGGTCCTTGGGTTGAAATACAAGCAAGTGCGCCAGTGGCTTGGGAGTTTACAAACAGGACATCTAACAAGTCCATGTTATCTAGTCATTTTTCCCTAAAAAATTTAGCTTTGGGATGCGCCTACAAAAGTATGACAGCCAAAGATGTGGTAAATAATTAATTTGTATTTAACAAAGTGCACTAGGAAATTTGTATTCAAGTCTAAGGTGGTGGTAGTTACCTTAACATATTGATCCCAAATGTCATCAGGGGCCGTGACTCTTTTTCTCTGGTCATCCCATCCAAATCTCGTATGGTTCTTCAATTTGACAAAAGTATTGTAGGATTGCCTGATGCGTTAGTACTTTTGCTTTAGACGACTAATTGTGTACTTAACTTTAAACTACTTGTACATCTCATTGTCAATCTGACTCCAATGCCTTGTAGTGAAATAGTTTTTTTCTAGTTAAGGAAGAATCTTGCTTCACCTCTTCCACCATGATTTGTATGAAGGCCAACTCAATCTTGCTTGGCCACAACTTCAACTCTTGTGCATCATCTACGATACCCTCACTGTCCATCTATGAAATACATGTACCAATCCTTATATGATAGCCCCAAAAATGATGGGTTTAATTCAGTCATGAGGTCTTAGTTTCTAAACATACAATTCTCAAAATTTTAAAAGAAATGTCAGCGATAAATTTACGCACGAATGAAAACTTGTTGAATTTGTAACGAAACAACATTTGATTGTAGACAAAATTAAGGCATAAAACTAATTATTTTTCTACATACTGTAATAGTATTGCACATTTCAACTATAAAAGGAGCATAACTTGCAGCAGTTGTACAAAATTTAATTGACATGGCTAAAATATGGTTTGTCTTGTGTATGTGTTGCTAACCACTTATTGAACAACATGTTTGTATTCTAACTATTAAAAAAACATCCGGTCAAATGTCACAATGAAGAATGCCATCCTTTATTGTAAAACTTGTAAACCCTAACATTTATAAAGTTGAGCGCAGGAACATACCTTGACATCGTTTTCACCACAAAAAGATGGAATGTAGGTAGGTGGTTCTCTTGTCTTTTATTTGTTCTTCAAAGCTTCTTCACGAATTTGGGGTTTGGGGAAATGAACTGTATAGTGGACTTTATCATAAGCAGATATGAAGTAATGAATGGTAAAGTAACCAAAATCAGATAAGGAAAAAGCTTGTTATTAAATCACACTCCCTTTTAGTCTAACATTTTCTAGAGTCCTGCTTTTTCTTTGTTTCTTTATTTTGTTTGTTTTGAATTAAGTATTTCCAAAGTCATGTTCTCAATTTAAATTCTCTTTTTTGTTGGACAAAGAACAAGTTAAATTTTATGAAGAATGTGACAGAGGTACAAGAGCATCAAAGCTTTGCATCCTTCAATTTTATTTGCACAGCAAAGGCTATGAACAATAGTATGGTAGTCATATAAATGAGGCATGAATAGCAGCATATGTGGAGACTTGTTGAAAACGTGACAAATCGCAATTAAAGAACCATGAATAAACTTAAATCAGCATTTAAATAATTTGATATTGTGGACCATGCCAGGAAAATATTTGAGAGGAAAGTAACTTTGAAAGACAAAAATTATAAAACTCATTAACTGCAACCATATTTTTTAATTCCTTAATTTTCCATTCCAGTGGATAGTAAGGACATTCTTTAATTTTCATAAATCATGAACTGCATAACATTGAAAGGTACACTAATTTTTAATATAAATATAAGGTTGTTAGATAGTAAGCATGGATGATGCAACATTAATTATACAATCCAAAATTCAAATGAAATAACGTTGTATGAAGAACTAATTTGGCCAAAGACATTTGAAATTATAATGAAAAGGTGGAACAATTTAAAAGCACAGTGCACAGACTAAGAAAATGGTCCTTTACACTTTATTAGTATGAGCATATCATTAAAATCACAGAATGGTTTAAGTAGATCAAATTGGAATAAGACAATACAATATACAAATAAATTCAAATCAAGAATTACATTTCAAAAACATTATCAATCAGAAACACTGCCATCTCTTTGTTCTTGTTTGGTTGATCTAAAAAGAAACCAATAGAAAAAGGGACTAATCATGATCAAAAGCCTAATATTCTGGTCAATTGCAAAAGGCCAACAACTTATTAGAAAGAAAACTAGCCTAACACCATTATAAACTTAGCAATGACTTTGATTGCCGGTAAATTAGTCACTTGTAATTTTATAAGGGCAAAGCTAACTTGATATAAAATCAAGGACAAAATGATCCCCAAAAAACAGAGTATAATATCAAAAGCTTCGATTATAGTTCTTCCACAAGGAATGCTTTGATATCATTTTCTAAGTTCGTGTGCATGGAACCATCACCGTAAAATCAACCAATAACAAGACCTAACAAGGATATAAGTCAGATATGATATAAAGATGAAGCTGGGAAAAAAACCATACAAAAACTAGGAACAGATTTAGCACACATTAGAAAACATGGATTTACAATAGGTATGAGCATGATCCCAACTGCTGGCACCAAATAACTGGGGTAACACACAGTTATTCAAATGACAAATCCTTCTTCAAAGGACTTAGTAAAAAAATCAGCATAAATAAATACAAAAAGTAGAACTTCAAGTGAAATGATGCAATGGATGTTGAATCCAATTCACATGCCAAAGAATATTTCAAAAATCTAAAAATAATAAATTAATCAAATGCACATCCAGGCATAAGAATAGTGTGTAAGGACCATAAGAATATAGTGTGTAATGAATTCAAACCCAAGATCAAATGAATTCAAATACAAATAATAGAATACAATTACAAGGGTTTACAAAACTTACTCATTTCCTCTCTACTCCTCATATAGCGGAGATCGAACCGGCCACAAGAAATTGAAGGTTTCACTACATCAATAAGGAAGAGAAGAAGAAAAAAAGCTCAAAAAAATGGAGATTTGGTTCAAAAATAATGACGACGAATCGAAATTTAAGCTGCAAAATCGAAAGGAGAAACTTTGATTTGGTTCAAAAACGATGAAGTTAATTTTCGAAATAAAAACCAAAAAACCTATAGCTCAGAAAATCTGCATTTCGCATGAAGAATGATCAACTTAGTTTTTGAAATAAAAACCACAAAACCAGTAGCTCAAAAAATCTACTTTTGGTTCGAAAAATGCCGAACTTAATTTCCGAAATCGAAACCACAAACTGAAAGGCGAAACTTTGAGTTGGTTCGAAAATGATGAAGTTAATTTTCGAAATAAAAGCCAGAAAATCTGTAGCTCTGAAAATCTACATTTGGTTCAAAAAAATGCTAAACTTAATTTCCGAAATTGAAACCACAAAACTAGTAGCTCAGAAACTTGCATTTGGTTTGAAAATGCTGAAATTAATCTCTGAAATCAAACCGCAAAACATTGATTTGTATGCTGAAAGGGATTTTGAGATTAAACTAGGGATATGGTTCCAAAATCAAACCACATAATTTTGAGGTTAATCCAGAAACTTCATCTTCAAAATCAAAGTTTGATTTTGTTCGAAATCAATCCAGAAAACCTTGATCTTCTTGGAGAAATTTGATTTGGTGACAACATGATAAAGAAGAATGAAAATCAAAATCCAAAGGAAAAATGGAGATGAAATGAAAAAATGATCAAGAAGAATCCAAATGTCTAACCTCATTGTTGTCTGATCTTTGTAACCCACAGCTCGAATCGGCCACACTTGAATAGCATCTTGGTCGCTGGCCTGAGTCGTTGCTCCAGTCACAGTGTTGCCGACCTTGGCATAGCAACTAAAGCCAAGTCTTGAAATGGTTTGGTGAAGATAATAAAGAAAGCAATAGGAAGAATCAATTTAGAGGTAAGAGTAGTAGAGTGTACTAGTGTGTTCCATCTATTCACGTCACATACAGAATAAAATCCAAAAAAGAGATTTTGAATTTTTTTTTTTTTTTTTTTTCCAAATTTTCTGAATAACCAAGCAATAACTCTACAATTTTCAAAAAATTATATCTAGAAAACACTACAACAATTTATACTTTTGGTGCCTAGATTTAGCTACTAAAAGAAATTTAGTCGCCAAAAGTTAACTTTTTGGCAACTGAAAAATGTATTAGTTGATGTTTGTTTTGGTTGTAGCTACTAAATTTTTTTAGTCAAGATATATTACTTATTAGCGACTAAAAAAAAAAAATTAGTAGCTGAATATGCCACATTTTGGCTACTAAAAAAATATTAGTCCGTATAAGTGTAGATTTTAGGCTACTAAATGGGGTTTTAGTTGTCGTATACTAATTATTGCATTCAAAAAAAAGTTTAGTCGCCAAATAATAGCCATATTTTTACTATTATTCTTTGGCTACCAAAAAATTAGTCGACAAATATTCACTTTTGGTGATGAAAACAAATTTAGTCGTGGTTTACTCAATTTTTTCCGACCAAAAAAAAAAACAATTAGTCGCCAAATTACAAGTTTTGGCGACTAATAGTTTAGTAGCTAAAAGTTAAGAGTTGGCTACAAAAATTTTAGTCATTGTATATTACTATTTGTCGATTAACTAGTTTAGTCGCTAAAGGTATAATTCATTTTAGAAGGAAATGAATTAATATTGGCGCCCTGATCTATGTTTAGACATCCGATTGTTCTTTGTCTCACACACAAATTCTCTGTGACCACCAAACCTCACCCCACCTCACTTCAGCGTAGACCACCGTCGCTCGCCACTGTCACCGCCGCAAATCACCACCGGCATCACCGCATCCTTATAGGTTCTCTCTCTCTCTCTCTCGCTCTCTCACCCTCGGTCTCTCTCTCTCTATCTCTCTCTCTCTGTCCCTCTTTTTCCATTTCCCCCTTTCTAAATCTTGCTCTAGGGTTTTTATGATTTCTTCAGTTTAATTTCATGATGATTTCGAAAAATGGGTTTAGTGGAAGTGGTTTGATTTCTAAAGTTTTATGGGTTTGATGTCCTAAATGGGTTTGATTTTAGTGGTTTGATACTTTTTTCCCTCTTTTTTCTTTTTCTCTCATTAGTTTGAAAGCCCTAATCCATTGATTGTGTATGTATTTTCATGTATGGTTGCCCATTGATTCTGTATGTATTCAAAGCCCTTATCCATTGTATCAAAAAATCTGTTTTAATGTGATGCATCTTTATTACTAAAATAAGAAAATTATAGTACTAAATTGTTTTTGACTGAGGAAGATTGAAGAGACAATATGAAAGTCTATTAAATAATTTGAAAGGGCCATATTGATGTTGTAGTTTGTAGAATTGCTTCATCTTGGAGGGAGGAAGTTGGGATTTCCAATCATTAGGTGGATTATACCAAACATGCTTCTCAAATCTTTTGGCCTTTGCTGTCCTTCACTCCTTCCATTTTGGTGGTGGTGAGTGTATATGAATATCCTACAAGTTAGGGATAGCTATGAGTGTGCATTCCATTTATTTCTGCTGTTGTCCCCAAGTATTTTACACTTAATCCAATATCTATAATGTTCTCTATTTGTATTTCTGCAAAATTGTGAATTATAAACTTTTGCTTGTACATAAGTGACTTTAAGTTAGTGGTCCCTGTCACTTTAATGGGTGGAAGAACAAATACTTTAATGGGTGGAAGGAACAGATACAATTGTTAGAATTTGGGGGTAACCTTTGTAAGACTAAATTATTTATTTAGTCATTATATTAACCTACATGATATAGTAATATGAATTAGAGATTTGACAAGATTATAATTTTATATTTTTGCTACAATTAATTGGTAAATAAAGAAGAGTGTTTTCCAAGTATCCTACTTTGATGGGAAAGTGGAATCATTGTTAAATAAGAAAATTGGTCCTCTCTCTACCTATAAAAGGACATTTAGACTACCCAGCAAAATAATTTTGAATTCATTGTATTCTAAAGAGGGTCAAGAGAGAGAAACAGTTTTCCACTAATATTATTATTGGGTATATGTTCAATCAAATTTGAGTCACTTGAAGGTTTCGCATAACTGATTCAGGTATGTTATTTATTTTCCGCGTTATATTATTATTTGTGAAAATCATAATAGTTCATGATTTTGGATTATGAAGGTTGTTATATGCATAACACCATAAAATTTTTGCATGTGGTATCAGAGCTCATATTTCAGAACATTATGATTTTTCGATTAAGTAAATATCAATTAATTTTGATTACAATTATGATTGCCTCGATCAAAAATTTTCAATTTGCTAAACATGATATGAAATTTAATATACAACTCTTATGTTTCTACTTTAGATTGAATTGCATATTGTATAAATAATATTTATTTAATGAGTGCTAACTCTATAATGATAAACTGAATGCTTTAATATTTTGATAATTAAATACTATGAATGATTTAATTATTTTTATTAGGAGGAAAGGTTTATTGAATAATGACCATTGTATTGTTTGATTTAGTAATGCCTAAAAATATTCGTATTACATAATGAATCATTATTATTCATGTTTTGCTGAATTTTATATTATCAAATTTTACTGTGAAGCACATTAAAGTATTATTGTGATATTTATAGTACTAAGCATATTACTATTTATGGATCTAACTATAACCTCTAAAAAATTATCTCAGTATGATGTTATTACCACCATTATGTATAAGCTTGATTTTTATAGGTGGTTTGATGAGGTACAAAAGTATATATTCTTATGTGATATAGAATATGAATTGTGTTAATATTTATTGTCTTAATATTATTCTTATGATTTAGAAATATGCATTATGATTATGATGATGAATAATTGTAAACAAATTATTATTTATTCAATAATGTCCATGCAAAGTTTTTATTGCGATCTGAAATTTAAATTATGATACGATTGGTAGTTACCAAAGTAACCCAATCGGAATGAGACATACATATCAAATCAAATAATTAAAATTTAATACCCTTCCCAAGTATTTATATATATATATATAATGACTCTGCAAATCGCAATTCTTTAATTACAAAGATATTAGGTTGGCACAAAGGTGCATCACTTCTAAGTAATTGTTGAATTGGAATAGGATAGTTGATGGGTATTCATAGTTGATATTGGAATGAATACCCAAACGTAACAGACCTACTTAATTATGAATATTTTATCAACTAGTCCTATTAGTGAAAGAGAATCACCATAATTGTTAAATAGTATGCCATTAGATTATTCCAATGGTAGATCACGGTGATACTATTTGTGATTGTTTAAACATGTGTTTATCTTGACTAATTGTCAATTATTGATTACTCTTAGCATTAATGTAGTGAGCATGAATTATTGATTAAAGTTTTATTTCACTATATTTTTATACCTTGTTTGTTTCGATTTTAAATGAAAAAAAATTCTTAAAATGAATAGAACAAGTTCAGTTTTATCTCGATGTTCTAAATTTTGACTTAGTGTTACTATTTGAGAAATTTACTGCTATTATTCAAGCAGTATAAAAGAAAAAAAAAAAAAAAAAGACTTTTGATAAAGTATAAAAGGATCGAACAAATAAAGTTTATATTTTTATACGAATGAGTATAGCAAATATTAAGTTTTAACTTCCTTAAATTGATAATGCTAAATAATGTGAAAGAATGTTTCCGAACTGTGAATAAGTTTTTTTGTTGGGACACTTATGGTTAAGCTTACCAACATAAAGTTTGATGGTATACATGATATGTATGAGCATGTCATTGAATTATTTAACTTGACTACTCAATTAAAAAATTTAAGAATATTTATGAATGAGTTTGTTTTCGGTGCAAGATTATTTTCAAACCGATTATGTTAAAATTTCAATTGAAATTATTGGGACTTATTGTTTATTTTTTAGATTTTATTTCAAAATTTTATATTGATTCTAATTTTGAAAATTATTTATTAATTTGTCCAAACTTAATTAACCTTGATGGTTATTTTCAAAATCTAGAATAAAAGTTTAATTTATTAAAAATACCTTTTTTTGTTAATTTTGGTATTATTCATGATGGTTTGTATAAATTAAAATTTCATGATTTCTCAAAAATTTAATTTATCTTGCATCATTATGTTGGTCCTAAGTATAGCTTTGATAAATGAAAACTTCTCCAACTTGTGGCAAAAAAGATTGTACTATTTTTTTGAAAAAAAAAAAGGTTATAAAGACTAGTAAAGATGAGATTCTTTTGAATTTAGATTTTATTGCTTTTAGTGGGAGTGTGGGTTGCATTAAGGAAAAGCAATTCAATCACATTAAGTAAAGTGCCATAAGATATACAGGGCTTCTTCAAATTACTCAAATAGACATTAGTGTGCCATTTTGACACTTCATGTTTGGTAAATAAAGATATTTTATCACTTTTATAGATGAATTTTCATTTTATGATTTTGTTTATTTATTGCATAACAGATCTCTAGTAAATGGACACATTGATGTGTACATTATTAAGGAAGAAAGGCAATTAAACAAAAATGTGAAAAACATAAAGATAGTGCAAAGCACAAATCTATTTGCTAAACTCTATGAAAAGCATAATGCCTCAGCAAAATGATGTAGTTGAGAAACATTATTGTACTCTAATGAATATGACTAAGAGTATGTTAAATAATTTCTAAATGCCCACAATATTGTGGATGTATGTCGTTATAATTTATTATTTTCATATAGAATCTGGTTCCTAGTAAGGCAGTTTCGAACACTCACTTTGAACTGTGAACATGACGGAAATCGAACTTAAGACACCTGTATGTTTGAGGTTGTCTACAAAATTATAATTATTGATCCACATGAAATTGGATTTTAGAATAATCACTGGTTATTTTGTTGATTATCTTGAAAATTCAAAGGGTATTAGTTTTACTATCTTGGTCATATTACAAGGATTGCAGAAACTGATAATATCAAATTTAATAAGAATGGTGAAATCAGTGGGAGTGATAAATCATGAAATGTAATTATTCAATAAGTTTGGGTACAAGTATCATTACCCATAATTTGAAGGAAATTGCCGCTCCTATAGTTGTTAAACAACTTAATGTTTTGGAACAACAAGTGAATAACCAATTACTCCATAATATAATTATCACCAATGAAAAGTTGTAGAAGAACCATAAGAAATAATATTAAAAAGATCTCATAAGGTAAAGAGATTTGTCATTTTGAATGATTATGTGGTATATCTATAACAATCTTACTATAATATTGGGATAAGTAAAGACTCGGTTTTATTGTTACAAGCCATAGAAAGTATTGATTCTACTAAATGAATTAATGTCATGAATGATGAGTTCAAATCAATGGACCAGAATGAAATTTGGGATTTCATTGAATTGCCTAAGGATACAAAAATATTTCTTGTTCTAAGGACAATATAAAATGATATAATGCTAGATATGTGGCCAAAAATTTTACTCAGAAAATAGACATTGATTATAATGAGATATTCTTTTTTCACCTGTATCTTAAAGGGCTGATTTAGAATCATTATGACATTAGTAACTCATTATGATATTGAGTTGCATTAAATATATGTGATAATTAATTTTCTAAAAGAGAATTTAGATAAAGAATTCTGTGTAGATCAACTCAAAGGTTTCTCTATTGAGGAAAATGAAAATGTGACTTGCAAACTTAAGAAATCAATTTATGGACTTAAACAAGCTTTCTAAAAATTATATTTTAAGTTTTATGATACTATTTTTCTTTTGGATTTAAAGAAAACATTTTTGATTAGTGTACATATCCAAAGATCAGTGGGAGCAAGTTTATATTTACGATTTTGTATGTTGATGATATTTTGCTTGTCAATAATGTACGTGATTTATTACACGAGTTAATAAATTTCTCTTTAAAAATTTTGAAGTGAAATATATTAGTAAGACAATCTATGTGATAGAAATTGAAATATTTCTGAATGAATCACATAAATTGTTAAGATTGTCTCATAATGTATATATTAAAAGTTTTGTAGAGATTCAGAATGAATGAATATTTACATAAAGTTATCCATGTTTCGAGTGGAAATAAGTCCAGTCTTATGCAAAAATTTTATAAAATCAATTAGAATGGAAATGATTCTTTATACATTTATTGTAAGAAGCTTAATGCTTAAATGAGGAAGTGATTATAAGGAATAAAAGATTACTTGCTCACATTTATGAAGTCTGGTAATCTTGAATTGATTGGCTACTTAGATTCAGACTTTAGATGATATATTAATAGTAGAAAATTCACTTTTGGTTCTTTGTTTCTATTATGCGGAGGAGCAATATTAAGAAAAGTATAAAACGAACTATCATAAGTATCCTCTATGAAAGTTGAATTTGTGGTGTGCTTTGAGACCACAATTCATGAATTGTTATTACGAAACTTTATCTCAGGTCTTGGGATTGTCGACTTTTGTTGCCAAGTTGTTGAGAATTTATTGTAATAATTTCGCAATTGTTTTATTTTCTTAGAATGACATGTATTCTAATGATACTAAACACATAAAATTGAAATACTTTGTCGTTAAAAAAAAATTTCAGAAACAGAAAGTGTCAATAAAACACATAAGTATATAATTTTAAGTGCAGATCTATTGATGAAGGGATTACTCTTAAAGACAATTAAGAAACTTGCCAATTAGGTTTTGAATGTAATCTATAACAGTTGTTTATGATTGATTGTGTTATTTGACACATTGAGATATCATTAATTGTGCTTCTGATATATTTCCTGTTATGAAATAAGTACGTACATAAATGAGCATGAATGAATAATAACAGGAATAGTCTTTCATAAAAAACATTATCGTTGGACATCTTTATACTCTTTACTTAAAGGACTATGTTAAACTAGTTGCTAGTGTTGTAGTACACGGAAGAGACTATATCGCACTATTGGTGTAGAACCGCCATAACTCATATTAGTGAACTATTCAATTATAACATTATGATGATGACCAAATTAAAGGTAATATTGAATATGGTTTACTGCGTGCCTAATGTTAACCTTATTAAATCTTGATGTAAGTTCTCATATGGGCCACGTGGGAGAATGTAAGACTAAATTATTTATTTGGTCATTATATTGACCCACATAATATGGTAATATTAATTAGAGATTTGGCAGAATTATGATTCCTTATTTTTTGCTACAATTAATTGGTAAATAAAGAAGAGTGTTTCCAAGTATTCTACTTTGATGGGAAAGTGGAATCATTTGGTCTTCTCTCTACCTATAAAACGACATTCAAACTACTCATCAAAATAATTTGAATTTATTGTATTCTAAAGAGGGTCAAGAGAGAGAAACATTTTTCCACTAATATTATTATTAGGTTTATGTTCAATCAAATTTGGGTCACTTAAAGGTTTCACATAACTGATCCGGGTATATTATTTATTTTCCTCATTATATTATTATTTGTGAAAATCATAATAGTTTACGATTTTAAATTATGAAGATTGTTATATGCATAACACCATAAAATTTTTACAACCATGCCACATTTCACCGATATATGAATTTCCTACTATACTAGTTTAAGGCATTGGCTTGGATCTTACTAGATTGGCAGCTTAGTCAGATGATAATGAAGGAATATTTTCCATGGCCCAAAATCTTTGAAGCCCAACTTGATGCAAAATCTCTGTTATTTGGATCTTGTAAATGGAGATTGCGTTGAAGTGAAGAAACTTCAAAATAAATTTTGGAAGAGCTTTGTTGTTTTATCCTCACTGGGCCCCTAAAGAGGTAACAAGTAAAATCTTCTCTCTCATTGACAAAATGTAGAGGCTTTTCCTTCTTTTCTTTTCTTTTTTTGGTGGTGGGTAAGCTTGAACTTATTAACATCAAGTTTTTCTCTCTTCGTCTTCATTTCTCTTACTTTCCTGTGTATTAGTTGTGCTCCAAGCACTTTAGAGTGTAGGACATTCCCCTAATTTTTATTCTCTCTTTTCCTTCTCCTCTTTTTTATCTTTTCCTTCTTAAATAATATAATTACTATGCTTTTTTTTTTCTTTTTTTTTTCTCTTTCGAAATATATATATATATTTAAGAAACCTTATAGCAACCTAATAAGTTCAATATTAGAGAAGTAAAATTTTTGATTTGTGGGTTCAAACTATAATTGACATAGTGAACTATAGTTTGTTTCAAATCAGCAAGACAATATATATATTTTTTCAATCTCGTGAACCTTGAATCATGATATTGAGTTCATTGCAAATTTATTAATGAGCTCAATTTTTATGTTGAGCTTTTTTTGACTTTGTGTATTTTTTGTACAATGGTTGCCCTCCTTTTGGAGCACTTTTTCCTATACAATACTAATACCAAAATAAATAAATTAATTAATTAATTAAATAAAAAAAATACTAAAATAAAAAAGGATCAATGTATCATAGTAGCACATTGCGTAGATAATATGATCAACTAAGTAGAGCATGCCTTTACCACTTTGAAGTCTATTGAAGTATTCTACCCAAAGGTGCCATATCATTTTCTAGAGTGTTTTTTTTTTTCCCCCCCTACTGAAAGCCAATTCCTACTTTTTTGAATAGTCTTTCATTAATACCTATTGAATTGATGCATGCATGAACAATTTATTGAAGTCTATTGAAATATCCTAGCAACAAGTGTTGCTATAGCATTTTCTGGAAGGAAAAAAAAAAGTTTCAGTTGCAGATATATTTTGTTTTTCTGCTCAAAGTGACTTCCTACTTCTTTGAATGTTGTCTTTTCAATACCTATTGAATTAATGCATGCATGCATGAATTATTCATTGAAGTCTATTGAAGTATCCTATCAACAGGTGTTATAGCATTTTCTGAAAAAAAGAAAAAAAGAAAAAAAAAGAAGTTTCAGCTGTAGATATTTTTGTATTTCTATTCAAAGTGACTTCCTGCTTCTTTGAATATTGTCTTTTCGTTAATAGCTATTTCACTTGTCCATGCCTGAATGATTTGTTTTCACTTGTTAATTGCTCACAGAATAGTTACACCTCCTTGTTCTTTATTAAACACAGAATTCTTACCCAAAAAAGGGGAAAAACTATTTGACAATAAAAATCTTTAGTTGAATTGAAGCACCTCTGTTATGGCTTGGCATTATGAAATGCAAACAATGAAGACAACCAGCTGAATTTTGTTAATGAAGTTTTTGTTAGTTCTTTGATCACTCATTATTTTTACAAGCTTTCTGAAAATTTATTTGTTGCAGCTATAGTGTGTTGAAGAAATTTTGTTGATGCTGTCTTCCTATTAATTTTTCAGGCCAGGATGTCTAGTATGGTCACCAATCTATTGCTTTGCCAAAAATCTTCTTCTTTTTTTGTTTTTTTTTTTTTTTGCAGAAACTTCCATCCTAATGCATTTCCAAGAAGAGAAATTCCTGGTAGCTCGAATTTAAGGCTCGAGTTTGGCTCGAAAGAGGGAGAGAAGAGAGGAGAAGGAGAAAGAGGGAGAGAAGAGAGGAAGAAGGAGGAGATCGGCCCAGCGCCGGTCGTCTGCCCAGCCCCACCGTCGCAGCCTCTACCCAGCCCCGCCTGCCCAGCCCTGGTCGTCTGCCCAGCCCCGCCGTCGCCCCGCCTCTGCCTCTGCCCAGCCCCGCCTCCGCCTCCGCCTCCGCCCATTTTGATGGCCCCCTCCAGTTCCTCCTCCTCCTCCTCCTCCCTTCTTCTTCTCCACCCTTCTTCTTCTTCTTCCCGATCTGCAACAAAAACATGAAAAAAAAAAAAAAAAAAAAAAATCGACACCAAAACGACGTCGTTTTGGTGTCGAGCCAAACTCGAGCCACGAGTTCTCGAGCTACCAATCGCGGTTGTTCCAAGAAATAATACAAGCATATGTTTTGAATAGGTTTGATGCGTAATATTAGGAGGCATAGTAGCAGAGCACCTGGCGTTTCCATACTCTGAAGGACTTCATTCTGATGTGGAAAAGGTAAGCATACGTTTTGTATGAAATATTTTGATTTGTGTTTGTAGAATAGTTTTTGAGATAAAAAGTACAAAAACTTGTTTGGTTTGCCTTTTTTCAGAAATGGTTTTGGAAAATTATTTTGGAGAGAGAGTTTTAAAAAAAGTGATTGATTTGATATGTATGAGAGAGAGAGTGATTTTGGAAAGTAGGTAACCAAACAAAATTTTGAAATTTTTTTTGGAAAAATTTGTTTGGTTTAATTACTCTTGAAAATTTGTTTGTAGAGAATTTTTTCCAAAATTTTTTCTGAAAAACAAACCAGACAAGGCCTCCTGAATTGATTAGGATTAATAAATAGCAGTTTATGAATTATGAAAAAGTTGAATAGAGTACTTAAATTGTTGCTTTTTTATGGTGTAGGGTTTTGATTTATGTGAAATCAATGAACCAATTACTGAAATTAGGGACTTCAAGACCAATTTGAGGCCTTTGGATGTTCCTGCTGCTTCGTCTTCATCAAATTCGAGCTTCTTGTCTGATCTCACTCTGGTAATTCAGGCTGCCAAGTGACTCCTCTCCTCTGCTTCCAACTTCAATTCCAAGATCTCCTCTATAAGTCTCTAATTTAGCTCAGTTACATTTATGTCGCATTTATACATCAATGACTCAATTTCTTCACTAGTGACTCACAAATTTATTAGTCTGTTTGTGATTTTAAATGCATTTAATCAAGATGTGATTTTTCTTTGAATAAAGATGTGACTCAATTTTACATCTATTTTAGATTGATTTTTCTTTGACTAATGATCACCCGATTTCCATATAAATTGGTTTCGTAATTATTGTTATAGTTGTTACACATAACTGGAATTTATCTTAGTTGTAATATAAATAACTAGAATTGCTCTTGATCAATGTTAGAAACCATTGTTTTAGGTTCTTTTCTTTTTTTTCTTTTTTTTTTTCCTAATCTTATTTTATCTTTTTGTTTTTGTTCCCTGGTCGGACAGTTTACAATCGTCTAGATTTATATGTTTTCTAGCAGTCACCTACCTTTAATATCAGTAATTCTCCACAGGCATTTCTCTGTATTTTAATATTCTGATTAATGCCTCATTCACATTGTAAGCTACCTTACAATCACACTAATGGGCCTTGGTCTTTTTTTGCGGCGATGAGCATTGCGGTGAGATGTATTTCATTCACTTTATAAATTTTAGCCACATAATCAAATATGCTTTCACACTAATAAAAGGGTGTTTTGCTTTTTGGTATTTGGAATTTTATAGGCAAAGGAGAATGGTGGAACCTTGCCAGATTTTTTCGACTTCTACAAGATGACTCATATGTCCAAAAAGAGAAAAGAGTGGATTAATCCCATATACCATGAATTAAAAGTATTTAACATTTGAACACGTGTAGTAATTATTGTTTGTGTTGGACTTGTATTAACAATACATATTTCAATGACAGGGAGAGATGATGAGGGTACGGGACGAGTTTTCCTAGTCTGGAACATCGATGACGCAAGAGGTGGAGATGCAAAGTCTTAGATCCGAGGTGGAGAGCATGTTGACATAGCTATTGCAAGATGGTGGTGCTAGAAATAAAATTTCCCCCACTAGCTAGTCATGGTATTGTGCAAGTCTCTTTAATTTCTTTCAAATTTATGTGGGAAAAAAGGCGAAAATTTCCTGTTTGGTGGCAAACTGGAGACCATAACAGGCACCTCACCCTAGATTCAAAAAAACTTGTGAGAGCAAGTGGCGCATCAATAGGACGAACGGTTAGAGACTTAGAGACAAAAAAAAAAAAAAAAAAAAGGCAAAAACAAGCCGTTGAGGTGCAAAAATGCAAAACAGCTGCCAATCTGCCCGGAAACCATCATGGACACCTCACCCTAGATTAACTTGTTTTAATTGTCTATGCTATATCATTTTTTGCTACTTTAATTGTGATTGGACAGTTGCAATATAGAACAAGATTTTAAACATTGTTTACTTGAAAATAAAACTTGTTCATAGAAGTTTATAGGGACTTTAAACCAGGTTACTTCAAAGCCTCTTGCTTATTTAACATGTACTGGTAGAGATTATGGCAACAACAACAGTATTTTGTACAAGGTGTAAGGCTAAGTTTTGATAGTTTTTTTGTAGTTCGATTAAAGTTAAGCATATAGCAGTAAGTCATATAATTGATATATTTAACAACGGCAGTGCAACTTGATGAAAAAGTGACAGATTATAAACTTATTGTTTACAATTGAATATCACATATTAGGTAGGATCTTATTCTTATTTTGCTTAAGATTAAATTTAATTTTGATAAAAAGAACCTACAGATGGTCTACTTACGATGATTTGGGGTCGAACCCATTCTAGGGATGTTACCGAAAGTTTCCTCGTGAAAAATGCCACTTGTGTGGATAGACGGCACGTAATTAAGACACGTAAGTTGGGATTAGTGACAAAAGCGCCTTAAAATTAGTCGAAAAAAGGCGTTAGGGGTGGCGAAAATGCAAGACAGTCCCGAATCACTCTACAAATGTCATAGGCAACTTTCTCGTGAAAAATACAACCTGTGGGGACAGATGTCATGTAATTAGCACACGTACGTTCGGAGTTAGAGTCAAAAACACCTTAAACTTTAGTCGAAAAAGGGCATTCACGGAGCAAAAATGCAAAATCGCTCCCGAACCACTTTTGGGATGCCACCAACAGCTTCCTCCTAACAAATATGACTTGTGTTGATTAAATGCACATAATTAGGACACTCGATTGGGATTTAGAGTAAAAAATTTCTTAAATTTAGTCGAAAAAGGGCATTCGAAGAGCGAATATGCAAAACAACCCCCGAACCATTTTGGAGATACCATTGCCAGCTTTCTCGTGACAAATATGATTTGTGCGGACAGAAGACATGTAATTAGCACTCATAAATTTTGAGTTAGAGTCGAAAATGTCTTAAATTTAGTCAAAAAATGGCGTTTAGGGGGCGCAAATGCAAAACAACCCCTAACCTACTCTGGGGATGTTACCGAAAGCTTCTTCATGACAAATGCGACTTGTGTATATAGACGGCACATAATTAGGACATGTAATTTGACAGTTATAGCTAAAAATGTCTCAAACTTAATTGAAAATTTGCGTTTTGGATGGGGCAAACATCTCCGGTCATGTAACATATGATTAGGACTATAATTATACAATTTTGAAAAGATTATATACATTCGAGTTTTATATAATTTTCTTTTATAATTTGAAATGTCAATGTTATTCAATTAGTACTAATGGGTGCAATTATTTTTATAGATGATTTTTTGGCGTGGAATTGTGGGTATTCCTTTTTTGTCTACGGAGGAGATTTTTTTTTGTATAATTTGCTATTTTGTCATCCTCTGTTTTTGTGTGAATTATTATTAGTCGTATAGATTACTATTGGTGTGGTATAGATTACTTTTTGGCATGGAACATATTACTATTGGCATGGTATAGATTACCTTTTAGCGTGGTACAAGTTACTAGTGGATATTTCTTTTTTGTGTACGTAGGATATGGTTTTTGTATGATCCTCTGTTTTGTATGGAATTATTATTTTAGATTGGATTATACTTAGTTTGTATAGAATTTGACATTAAAAGTTAACATTTTTGGATGGTTGAAAGTGAAATGGATATACATTTTGGAATGGTTGGTAATATAATGGATATGTGCATTATTTTGTTTATATATAGTGTACTTGTTGCATGGAATAAATATAGGTTGTGGAGAGATTAATAATAAATAAAAAATACAAAATAAAGTTTTTTACAACTAAACGTTTAGTATCCAAAAAAGAAGTGATGTTATTGGCAACTCACCAATTGGTAGTTAAAAAAGAAATCAAGATTTTTAACGACTAAATATTTGGTAGCTAGAAAGAAACCAAAGATTTTTGGCGACTAAACATTTAGTAACCAAAAATAAATGAGACTTTAGGCGACTAAATAGTTAGTAGCTAAAAGAAATAAGATGACCAATAAATTTTTTTGGTGACTAAACATTTAGTAGAGAAAAATAAATGAGACTTTAGGTGACTAAATAGTTAGTAACTAAAAAAATGAAATGAAAAATAATTCTTTTTGGTGACTAAAAATTTAGTAGCCAAAAATAAATGAGACTTTAGGCGACTAAATAGTTAGTAGCTTTAAAAAATAACATGAAAAATAAATCTTTTGGCGACTAAAAGCTTTGGTCCCTAAATGTAATTATAGCGTCTTTGGTTCAGACCTGACCCATTGTATGTTTTGGATTTGAGTCTCATTGTCATATATAGTTATCTATTTCTTGTTTCCCCTTATATCTCTTTGAGTTTGGCTTGTGGGACGTGTTGATTGCGTTTGGAACAAGATGGTAGCTTTTTTTTTTTTTTTTTTTAAACTTTTGTTGCCCAAATTTTTGTTCCTTCGCTCGAACGCCACTTCTTGCACTCAAACGGTTTTTGTGAACCTCCAGCACTTTTGCAGGTTTGAAAAAATACTGGGAGTTTGTATTATTTGCTCGCGCGACGACTTTTGTTTGCAAAACTACTGGAAGTTTGTATTCTGCGCTCAAGCAAAGCTTCTTGTGCTCAAGCGATAAAACTTATTGTGCTTGGTCGCTCCAGCGACAAATATTGCGCTCGAGCGAACTGTGCGTATATCAATTCGTAAACAGGCCATTTGAATCACTTTTTCATCTCTCTCTCTCTCTCTCTAAACATTTCAAAAACCGTAGATCTAAACACTCTCTCTCTCTATAAAATATACCTTCTCTCTATAAAAACACCATGATCTAGTGACTTTTCCACCCTACTCCCTTTGTTAAAAGGTAGAACACTCCGTGGGCTCTTTTTTCATCCGAACAAAAGTGGATTTTGGCTTCTTTGAGGTTCCTCCACTTTCTCCTTGGTCTTCTAATTTCGAGGTAGAGATTCTCCACACTCTAGTATGAGTTTTTCCTTTTCCTATTTGCTATTTCAAAAGATTATAGTGGTTTGGGGTTTTTTTGGCAAAACTTAGGATTTGAAAGCAAAATGTAAAAGATGGATTTTCAAATGGTTTCTTGAAAAAGGTTGTGATTATAAATTTGGGGTTAATATATGTTAAAATGAGATATTTCTTGCATTGAAATGAATTTTCAAAGAGAAAGGGGTTTTGTTCTAAAATGTAAATGTTGAGATTGTAAAGAGAAAATGGAATTGATATTTTGAAATTGTGAAATTGAAATGATGATAATGATGATGGTGGAGTTGAATATGTATTGCCACTCCCATTTGAGATTTTGGAAAAGTGTATCGTTAATGGAAATTTTATTATCTATTTAGAGATATCTGTTTTGGGCTATTAGTGGAGTATAGATATGGTTGTTATAGAAATTGCATGAGGATTAGGTGAACAAAAACTAAATTCTTATCTATTTTGCATTGAGCATTGTTGTATATTGACTAATACATTGAAAATCTATATGATTTTGAGAAAAATTGGTGAATTTGAGAAGAAGGTGTATATCACCAAAGTTAAGTTAACCTGTGTGTCCAGGGTTAAAGTCTCGAAAACTGCGCGTATACATAGGTGTCAATCCCGTGAACGAAATATCCATGAAATGGCAATAGTAGTGCTTATATAGACTATGTTTACATGAGTCTCGTTTGACGGTTTTTCTTGGACGAAATATCCGTGAAAGGTTGCACTTGTTGGAGATTCCCAAAGTTGTACTTTACTACCCTGTTTAATATTGTAAAAGAGATGATTTGATAAATTGTGATATAAACTTGGCATAACATGGTTTTTGAAAGGAAATGTAAAACGTTTTGGCACGGGCATTACATATG
Organism: Camellia granthamiana; assembly: GCA_036172215.1. NCBI lineage: Eukaryota > Viridiplantae > Streptophyta > Magnoliopsida > Ericales > Theaceae > Camellia > Camellia granthamiana. The sequence continues at coordinate 55,049,765 of CM069915.1, read as the reverse complement.
TATTCACCTTATGGTTTCGTCAAGATTCATATATTGTGTTGTAGTATTTTTACTAGGTTTTGGCTCACGCTATCTGGGAAAACTGTTTTCAAGTGCTGGTGATATGCCTCTACCAAGGACTTTGCTTGGGAATACTATGGAGCTGAAGACTCATTGTTGTTAATTTGTAATTAATTTTGTACAAGCTTAGGGCTTTATCTGCATTGAGCTTAAGACTCACTTTTGATGTACCCAAGTATTGACTTGGAAAGACGTAAGCCATTAGGGCATACGGTTATTTGCTTAGCTTTCCTCTCTTTTTGCTATCATATGACACATGTTTGTAGACGTCCCCGAACGCCCCGGGAGGGTTAAGTCCCGTTCTATTCATTTGGGCTCACTACAGTTCAAAGGACTCGAATGTCATGGTTCTTAATCTTGAACCAAAGAGTCCAAATCTGGCAAATCGTTTTGAGAAAACAGATTTTTAGAAAAGAAGTGCCAAACATGGACTGCTTTGCCAGATACGGAGTCGCCACCTAAATATTTTTTTATGGGGAAATTTAGGAAACCCTGACTCGGTGCCAAAGGCCACGTATCCGTCATCACCAAAGTTGTCTCGGCTCGGGAACTTAGGTACAATTGGGGAAGGTCACTTCGTGAGCACCCCCGCTCGCCTGGTCAAAGACCGGCCTCTACTAACCGTGATATCTAGTTTTGAAAATATTGTATGTTCTTATTCCGGTTATTATCCTAGGTTACTACGTGATGCGCACAGCATACAAGTATAGACTGGGTCGCCTGAATTGGAACAAAACACTTCATGTTTGTTTGTTTGATTGAAAATGGTTTGATGGTGCTACCCGCAGGTAGGCTAAGACGTGGATTTGCCACCCTCGGGTGGGCTTAGAAAAGATGGTTTTTGCCACTATCTAGTGGGCTTAAAACTCACAGTCAATGCATTATTCCAATCCAAATAACCCAACCTTCACCCACAGGCATTCAGGCAGTTATATCACATAAGCAATTAGCCTCATGGTAAGCATGCTATCATGGCAGTCACTCACACGCATGCAAGGATGCTAAAGCATAAAAACTCACCGAGTACTCCAAGCCAAAACAGAAGCTTATTAGAAATCATGCATGATCCTAAATATGCTGAAATGCCTAATGCAACACATGCAGAATACAATTATAGCAGGCTCGGCTATTCTAAACATGGCATATGGAATGCTACAGCTAACATGTATTCATCTTGTAATTGAAGTACAATGCAGTTAGTATGGTGCGCCGAGCCCGGTGCATGCAAAACAGATGAATGAATGCAAACATGCTATCATACTGTATGCTAATTGAAACATGCCCTAATCTAACCATCATAAGCAGGTAAATAAAAGGGAAGAAAGACGTGGGGTTGGAAGACATACATCACACTCGCGCACACTTATTACAATTATGCCCTCGCGCAGAGGGTCCAAATAAATATACAGTCCCGAATAAAAGAATATTACAGTCCAAATATGTACAAATTCCTAATTAATTAAAAAATTAACTAAGAAAATAAATAAACTGGCATGCAAGCCATGGACTGCCTTGATTCCATTTCGGATGATGAATGATGCATGCCCGGTTTGCCTTTGTGCGGAAATCCATGACGATGCCCCAATTAGCCTCTGTTTGCACATGTTCTTGAAATGCGTGCCAAACTTCGAAAAGTTGCTAATTCTTCATTTTGCTGCAACAGAGAGCAGGAAAGGGGCATGACAATGTATTTTCACAAATGTATGCATGTCTCGATCCTCATGCCACCAATCACACATCTCGATGCATGATGGCCGAGGAGTCGAATTGCACAATTCCATATAGAATGAATGCATATGAAAACTCAACTAAAACCTAACTCCATCACGGATGATCCGGAGTGTCGGTGACTGGGGAATTGAGACACGTTCCGTCACTCGGAGTGCGGAATGTACCTCGTTTCCCGTGCCCGAGCTAACTCTTATCCCGAACACAATGCAATATGCCTGATATGCATGAAATGCAACTAAGATATAACCTAACATGCAAAATGTTATGGAATGGCATACACGATGCACGAGGTAACATGGCATACACAATGCAATATGGGCTTACACCAACATGAGAGAGCCTCAGCCATACTCACATAAGAGGCCATTAGATGAAAATGAGACAACTCGAAATACGTGCACGCGTGCACGCAAACCGATGACCGAACCTACGGCACGGAATGCCACTCTAATGAGACATGGCAAGACATGGAATATGATATGCAAACATGCAAATTTTAGAGGCAAAATGACATGCAAAACAGCCCCGAAACATGGCGAAATGAAACCCGATGCAAGGAACGAGTCCCGAAACATGGAATTAAGCACATGAAATGGCCTATAGCCATGCAATGCATGCATGATTCGTACATGAAGTGTGAAGACAGAAGCTAGGCAGCCCCAAAACAAGCATTTTTACAGTTCGAAACATGGCCAAACAGTGGGTACAAATAGGGCAAAATTAGCATGCAAAAATGGGGGGCCAAGAGAGGTAATGAAGCAAGTCATAGCTGCTGATCTCAAACACAGAAGGCCCCTTCTACAATGTTGAAGAGGGGCCAAAAATATGATGTTTTACAGTTTATGACAACCCCCAAAAAACAGATACAAGTATGGCCAAATTAACATGCAAGAAATGGGCCAACAAAGGGGCAAAGAAGCAAGTGGTGCACGCTGGCCCCAAACAGGTTAGGGCCATTCAACAATGTTGAAGAGGGGCCCAAAATATGGCTGTTTACAGCTTATGATCAGACCCAAAACAGAACACAAGCATGCTCAAAGTATGATGCAAGATGAGGCCACCAAGAGGGCTATAACATGAAGTATACCAAGGATGCTTCAAACAGCCCTAGACCCTTAATGAAACATGAAGAGGGGGTCATTTTAGGGCCATTTTCAGTTCAGAAAAAGGTCCAAAAACAGAAGCTCAATAGGCTAATAATTCATGCAAAAATGGGGACCAAAGAGGGGTACAATGGCAAGTGATACATGGAGGTCCCAAACAGTGGTGAGCCCTTCTTCAGTGTTGAATAAGGGCTCAAAATAAGCCTATCTACAGTTTACTTCATGCCCCAAAACAGATTACACATAGGCCAAAAATATCATGCAAAAATATGGCATACAAAGGGGTAATGAAGCAAGTGCAAAATGGGGGTCCCAAACAAGGTAAGACCCTTAATGAAAGATGAAATAGAGCTCAAAAAAATGCCACTTTCAGTTTTGGCCGGAGCTCAAAACAGCAAGCAAGAGGGACTAAGAAATAGACTAAAAAAATGCAAGAAAAGGGGAAAGTGGGACTTACCCTTGAAGACCAACCCTTAGCAACCTCTTGGACCAAGTTTGGGTGCTCCTTGCCTCTGGAAAACAGCTTCAAGCTGCTGGAATGGAATGAGGTGGAGTGGTGTTAGGGCTTGTAGGGAAAAGGGTGTAGGAACTTAAGGGTTTTTGAGAGTTGAAGTGTAGAAGGAGAGAGATACAATACAAGAGGCTCAAAGCATTTTTTCTAACGCTCAAAACCAGACCTGGGGCTGCTGTTATATAGGCAAAATGGGTGGAAAAAATGGGGGAAAAAATGGAGGGAAAAATGGAGGGAAAACAAGCCAAGTTTCCCCCCAAAATGGCCAAACCCTTGGACATGGGTGAAGTGTAAAACAAAATACATGGCTGGAACACACTCCTAGGGGCAAAAATGGCCGGCTAGTTTAAAATGGCAAAAAAAATCATTCACCAAAAAAAGTGGCCGGCCGGCCAAGCCAAAGGGGGAAAAGTGGCTGGCCACACCCTAGGATGAAGCCCCAGAAGTTAGCTTTCCAATGCCGCAAACCTTGCATTAAAATTCCTTATGTAGAAAAAGTTATGCCAGTTTCCGTAAAGCCGCGCAGATTCGGTCCAACCGGACTTCAACCAACCATATCTCCTCCCCCCAGATTTGGACTTAGGAGATTCTTGAGTGAAAAATGAAGCCCCGGAAGTAAGCTTTCCAATGGTGGTGGCCTCATATCTTAATTCCTCTTGTGCAAAGAGTTACGCCCGTTTCGGTGAAGCCGCACAGACTTTCTCCTTCCCGGATTCATGCTGAACCACTTTTGACCAAACAAAAAGTTGGTTGTCAGAACAATTGCTGGCCTCCCACCCTCCTACAAGCTTCCTAATAATGAAAATAAGGCCTCCACCAAAAATGAGCCCAAACCGATGTGAAATGAAGGTTCGGGGGCCGAAACGCGCAGTTCGGGACCCCGAAAACTGACAGTTGGGCACCGGGAGTGGTGTTCGACCACGAAGTTGGTCTCTCGGACCCCAGTGTCCCTCAAAAGGGAGTAAATAAAATGCATGCCAAAAACCGGAGCAAACGGAGGTAGTTAGGCGGTCCCGAACCGAGGCACACGGCCTGACGGCTCCGAAAACCGGGAACCGGGCTCCGAAATGGAAAAAATGGCCTGCGACCACGAAACGTAGCCTATGGCCACTGAGAGATGATCTACGAGACCTCTCCCTCCCCTCAGGAAGAGAAAACAGAGAAAACCGAGCTTGGTTCGCAAACCGAGGCAAGGCACAGAAAAGTCCAGAAGTTCGGAGGCAAGGCTCACGGCCGAGACTCCGCAACCTCAGAACGAGCACAGTATACAACATCACCAGGCGCTCAATCGGTGACGTCTGAGTCTTAAGGTCGGTCAAAAATGGGGTGTCTACAATGTTGTAGATTCAGGATGTACTGTTTATAAATGTGTATTACATGTGTCACCTTTTGTATATCAAACTCTGGTTAATGAAAGCTTATCATTTCATTTATGGTGCTATTTATTAATTGTTATGAGATGGGTATGCTGTGTTTTATTTCGGTGCATTATAGTAATATTACTGCAACAAAACTTATCCGTGGCTAAAACTTTTAGTCATTGAAAGCTAAAATCATATGTTATTTGTAAACTTTTGATGACTAAAAGTTTAGTAGCCAATTGCTGACTTTTGGCAACTAAAAAAAATTTAGTCGCCATTTACTTTTCTCAACAATTGTTCAACAACTAAGCTGGCTACCAAATAATTTAGTCAGCAAAAACTTTCAGTGACTAAATATTGACTTTTGACGACTAAAAATTTAGTCGCAAAAAGTGTCATTTGTTGTAGTGAAAGAGGAACCAAACGGAGTGAATTTATCTTTTTTTTTTTGATATATCGAATATCTTGAATCAGCTTGCGCGTATCGAATTGTTAAGTTGGTTAACTTAGTTTAATCAAATTGTAGTTATTATTATTATTATCAATAAAGTTCTTCTAAAAATGAATTTATGAAAAAAATGTGTAATAAATGAAAAACTGTATAATAACTTATGGTACACACGATAATTACAGGAGAAAATGATATGATTTCATACTTTCTAAATCATAATTAAAATAAAAAAAAGAAGAAGTTATAACCGAAAATCAAAATAATGCCATAATTAAAGAAAAAATTTAGTCATAAGTGAAGAAGAAAATGACATAATTAAAAGTGTATATGATACAGCGATGTGTATAATAAAATTTCCCTAACTTTATGACATTTAATTGAGCAACCACCGACAATGTTATTTGGCACGATCTTAGGGGATTAAAATATATATATATATATATAACTTCAAGATGAAATAAAAAGAGTGGTAATCAACTATACAAAACTCGAGCTTCGGTTAATGCCCTTGTCCAAGTTCAATTCAAATTTGTAATCATTTTAATTTTAAACTTTTTAAATAAATTCGTGCATAAGATAGGCATTATACTAGTTTAAATTTAAATTAAAAATTTAGCTCAAATCCAAATTTGTGTTTAATATATATAGATAATTCGGTCCTAATTTTTATCGCTCATGCTACACAATAAAATCTTATTTTCCATTTTTGTAAGATACATCATCTAAATTATTATTATTATTATGGGTAAATTATAAATATACTTCTTAAGTTTTGTTTAAAATACGAATTGTTCCATCTAGTTTTAGAAATTATAAATACTCTTTATCAAAATTTGTCATTTAACAAAGTTAACAGAAAAAATAAAATTCATAACTATTCTTTTATACAACAATAAAATTTTCAGAATTGTTAATTAAAATATATTTATGACATCATTAAAAACTGTTAATTGACTATAATAGTCAATTAATGTGTTGGGTAATTTGTTATGCGATTCGTAATTTAAAGCGGCATGATGTAATTTTTAAAATTATATGGAATAATTAGTATTTGAAGTACATCTTGGAGGGTGTATTTGTAATTTAGCCCATCAGACACTAATGTTGGATCCATTTGCTTACACTGTGTTTGGTCAGGGAATTTGAAAAGAAATTTAAAAAAGGAAAAGAAAAAAAGTGTGTGAAATATAAATATATTTTATTCACATTTCATCTAACTTTTTTTTTTTTTTTTTTTTCTTTCTAAATCAGTTCTCAAATCTCCCAATCAAACATAACGAGGGTAGGATCAACTTTTTTGGTGGGTAAAGCCTCAAACACATCTGTGGAAGTTGAAACCATTCTCCTCCCCCAAAATATGAAATTTTCAATTTTAGGAAGATTTTCTTTATATTATGCTAAAGATTTTAAAACGTATAAAAACAAAAATTGTATTTCCAATTTTTTCTTAAAATTTGGTATAAGTTTCATCTCCGTTCTCAATGAAGTTTGACAATAACGCGTTTGTTAGACTACAAAAATGAAAATATAATTTTTTTATTCAGGTGAATGGATTTTTTTCCACTAATTTTTCACTAGAGGTCTTACCCAATAGTTTATTTATGTGAACGAGAGACTTACTAAGGGCAAACACACGCCTTACGTATAGAAGGCATACCTCATTTATTAAAATATCCCTAGTTTATTTTTTGATCTTTACAAAGGATAAAATAAACAGTATCCAAAATTAGAAAGAAAAAAAATCAACTAGCTAAAAAGATCATAAAATTAATTTTGGAGGTCCGTAAATTATGTCTAACATGCATATGAAAAAAAATTTTAAAATTCAATTATATTGATTAGATAACAATAAATAAATAAAAAGTTTGCATGTAGTAAAATTTCACTGTTTAGATATAAAAATATTTCCATTAACTTTCCACACAATATTGCCACAATCATCACTAACCACCGCAATAATCACAACACTATAAAATTATATATATATATATATCATATTTCTTATGACTTTAAATATGAAGATCAAATAAACAAGATCCTATTTACTTTTTAAAAAAAAAAAAAAAATCAACTTGCTACAAAAATCATAAAATCAATTCTAAACATTTTAGGGGTGTAAAAATAGCCTACGACCCATGGGTGGCCCGACCCGGTTAGGTCCAGGCCCGAGCACAGCTCGAGACCATGAGCCTGGGCCTAAGCCATCATTTTGAAGCTCGGATCGGCTCGTTGGCCCGACCCATTGGCCTGCTCAAGGCCCACTCGAAGCTTAACCTGCCCCAGCCCACCCGAGACTCAGTGTCATTTTTGGTGAAAAAAAATAAAATTTTGGTGAAAAAATAGAAAGAAAAAAAAAATTCAAGCCCGCCCAGACTCGGCCCACCCAAGGCCTGAATACCGCATTGGGCCTAGGTCTAATTTTGTGGCTTGTCGGTTGGTCTGGCCTGAATTGTGACGAGAGCCCGAGCTGCCTGGCATAGGCCAACCTAAGCTCGGGCCCAGGTAGGCTAGGCCGGCCAATTTACACCCCTAAACATTCTTAATTATATGTCTAGCATGAATATAGAACCATTTTAAAAAATTTAATTCCACTGATTAAATAAATAAATTTTCATATACCAAAATTTTAGTCTAATTTTAAAATTTAAAATCATATACTTCAAAATTTTTAAAACATGGGTAAATTACACTGATACCCCCTGAGGTTTCTATTTAATACAAATCTCTCATTTACATTTGAAAAAATTACACTTACCTCCTGTCAAATTAAAATGACATATTTGCTTCTTAACTTTTATACATATAAAATAATAAAATAATACAGATATTTTGTTCATGTCATTTCAAGGAAAATAATAATTATTTTCTTTAGTTTAACTCACACAAAAAAATTGAGTTTTTTTTTTTTTTTTTTTCGTTTTTCTTCTTCTTTGGTTTAACTCACACAAAAATATTGAGTTTTTTTATTTTCACTAAATGTTTTAATATTTTATTTTTTTATTTTTTAGATACACCTAATCTAGATATACTTAAGAAGTATAATATTTTGTGATTTTTTTTTATAAAAAAAATATAAAAATACAAAAATTCAATACATTATCTTATTTTGTTGCATTCAATGAATTTTTTTTAAAATTTTTGGTACAAATTTTATACCTTTTAAATATATCTAGATTAACTTGATTTAATCTAGATATAATAGTGGAAATAAAAATGAAAAATTATGTTCATATATAAAAATTTATACAAAAAATAGCATAAAAATATTGTGATAGTAATATTGTTGTAAATATAAATCATGTTTATGGATGTTTTGTTTTAAAGTTAAAGTTCACCATTAAGTTATATCATTGTGTTTGAAAATTCTATATAAAATTTATGTTTGTATATTATCACTCAATAAAAATATGTCCATGTAGAATTTAATGATGGAAAGTTGTAGAATATAATTATGATGATAGGAAGAAAAAATAGTAAGAAAAATGACAAGATAGTCATTTATAAAATGTTAGGATATGACATGAACAATCTAATAAATAATTTGTAATGAGATTACAAATTTCAAAAAGAAAAATATTTTTTTAGATGCAAAAAAAATCTATATATTAAATAAAAAATTCAAGAATGTCAGTGTAATGTGCCGTTGAGACATTATCCTCCCATGTACTTTCCACTACCGAACACACATCAAAATGCCACATATAGCACCAATCGAGACATTCGCTAAGTCAAGGACAAAATCAACCAAAAATAAAGTCGAATGGTCTACATGTACTAACTTAATCAAAAATCTATTTTAAAAAACTTTATTGTAAGCTTTTTGAACTATCTTCTTCATAGTAAAAATTTTTTGTTGACAATTTTTTTGATCAAATTTTAGTGCAAAATTAATTAAAACGTTACTTTTTTTCATATGAAAAATTATTTCCACACCAAATTAAAGTGCTTACCTATGCCTATCCCCTTTCCGTTCAAGAAATTCTAACCTCTCTCTTTCTTTGCTCTTAAGGGGATAGGATAACAATTCTAACCTTTATCTCCTTTCCGTATACTCTCTGCAACTTTTTCCTTTTTCTTACTTATTCATTATCATGCTAGTCATTACCGCTATCCTATCTCCATTATCAACTTGCCTCTGCCAAAGTTTCTAGATTTAGACTCATTTCTGATTTATAACTAAGATTAGACGCTGTTAAATGCACTTTCATACACTAAACAATCACAACTACCAGTCCAATGATAAACAGATCATGAATGTTATTGGTAATGTTTGTTTGGTGATTATTGTTTGGAATAATATCTCTATATGTAAAAAAAATTTCTTTTCGTTGAGATTTTCTTCTATTTGTATGAAGGTTTTTTTTTTTTTTTTTGTTCTTCCTATGTGGAGATTCTCTTTATCCTTGTTGAGATCTATTTTATTTCTCCGATGTACTTTATTAGACGACTTATTGTCGAATGTGCAACATATATAGTCTTGTACTTTCCAATAAAAAATCCCTAAAGAAATTATTCCAAAAAAAAGAAAAAAAAAAAGAAAAGAAGGGATAGTTACGAGTAGGCTATGTAGATTGGACTTATTTATCAAAAAGTCATACTTAACTTTCAGTGCTAAATTCATCATTATAATTTTTTTTTTTAAATATAATTCAACTACTTACACTTTTCACATCATATTTAATACAATTAACATAAATAAACTAAAATTAAATCAAAACTCATAACTTTCAGTGCTAAATTCATCATTATAATTTTTTTTTAAATATAATTCAACTACTTACACTTTTCACATCATATTTAATACAATTAACATAAATAAACTAAAATTAAATCAAAACTCATAACTAAAAGTTAAAATATCCTAATCATTTATTATTTTGGCAAATTTACTATTATCAATGCTAAATAATCATTACACAAGCACAAAACAATTTAAAAACTTTTAAAATTTCCTCATTATTAAAATAAGAGTACTGCTATTAAAACCTCATCAATTATTTTGAACCCCTATTTCTTTGGATCCCCACCTATAAATTTTAAAACCCTTAAATTTTCTTTATTCTCTCAAATAATTTCAAAATTATCTTTGTAAAAATATTCCACCCATTTAAATGCACACCCCTCACACCCCAAAAAGTCTCTCTCTCAACACCCTAACAAAACCTACGACTATAGAAGCTCCCAAAACTAGTGAAAAAAAATTGTGGTAATTAAGATATTTTTTCTTTACTTCATTACGAGGTTTGTAGATCTATTTGATTTTTTTTTATTACCTCTTTTCACACACACAATATAATACACTTTCATGCTTCTGAGGTTGGTTTTCTGTGATTCATCCATGGCCTCACTCACTGTACTTGTTTACTCTCTATGTGAGCAAAACTGGATAGGACTTCACCCCTCGGTCAACCAGCCGATCAACCACTCAAGGGTGGTCCGACCTCCTTTTTTTGCCTTTTTTTGTTGCTGTTTTGATTATCTGTTCTCGAACAAATAAAAAATGTTTGGTTACCTATTCTTGAACAAATAAATAATATTTGGACCTGTATTCCCGAATTTCGGTCATACATTCAGAAGTTCAATTTCAAAAAAATGACGAACAAATTTTATTACTTTTGTTATTTTTTTTAAGAAATTTACCCTTATAAGGCCAATCTCCTCCGATATAAGAATACCATCAAAGTTATGATCATCTTCTGACCTTTTATTGCTGTACTTTTATTTTTTCATGGAATTGTGGTTGTTAGAAAAACTTTCATTCATTGTCATTGCTGAAGAAATATATGTAATCAAATGGTTGCCACCATTGCTGCCAGAATATTACCGCCGGGTTCTCAAGGTTTTGAGGGTAGGTAGGTTTTTGAAGGTGGGATTCGGGAAAGATGGATGGGTGGTAATGGAGGTAGGTGGTCTCATAAACTCTAACTTATGATGTAGTGGGTGTGTGAGCTTAATTGTGAAATGAGATATTTCAAAATTTTTAATGTCCTTTTTAGTAATTTTATTTGAAATTATTATTGTAATTAAAAAAACTAAAAAATAAAGAGTCTAAAATAATTGATGGAGTGTTAATAGTAACACTCTAAAATAATGGACAAATAAGTAAAAAATAATTATTTAGAATTTAAGAGTAAAGAAATTTACTGAATAAGACCTGTTGATAATTATTGCAAAAAATTAAAAACAGAAATTTTTGGGACCCTGTTTTTGGGAGTTTCATGAACCTTAATTTGATCTTGACCCTTGAGACATATGTGAGGTCCACTCATATATGTATAAATCTCATATTATGAGTGATTGGGTTGAGAGTGAGGATTTTGAGAGTCATATATATGTATGGAGTCTCTATTACAATTGAATAAAAAAAATATAAAAAAAAAATTCTCTCTGATGAGGTTATAATTATCCGAAAAAGAAAAACTTCATTATCTGATGAGGAAAGAGAATCGCTACGTGGCGAGCTTATGGAAGCCCAGCGAAATACAAAATTGGGACCACTGGACTAGACAGAAAGAACTGTCGTTGGACCCATCTATATATAAAGGAAAATGCTAAAAGTCGCTTACGTTTGGGATTTGGGATGCGAATCAATAATGGTACATCTTTTAATTTAATTTTTTAGATATATTATAAATAGATCTTAATAGTTAACATTAAATTTTATTAAAAATAAGTTTTAATAAAATTTTTGTTAAAATAATTTTTGTGACAATTTTTACATATATCGTTAAAATTGACAATTAATATTTTTTTTGTTACGATTTCTATAAATTATTACTAAAATTTATAATTATTAACATTTTTCTGTAACGAATTTTTCAAATTATCGTTGAAAGTTGAAAATTAGTAACGGTTTTTTGTAACAATTTTTTAAAACTGTCGCTAAATTTATAATTAGTATTTTTTTTGACAATTTATAAATTGTCACTAAAATTAATAATTAGTGACATTTTTTTAATAATATTTGATAAAAATACCATTAATTTATTAAATAATAAATCCATCTATTAAAACTTATACACAAATCTCTTTTATTTTTTCTTCCCAAACTCCTCTAATATTAATTAATCAATTCCCTTTAAATTATCTATCATATTATTAGGAAGAGTTTGGAAGGAAAAAATCGAGAGAGACACAGAGAGAAAGAGCATTTTTCGGATGTGAATACATGTCTTGGAAATTCGTGGTTCTCAATTTTTCACACGTTGCTTTGATTTGCCTAATAAGCTAATAGGCTACCTCTCCTTTGCAGTTTGAAATTGGATCTTGGATTACACAGTATTGTTGGATTGCAGTGAGCTGATTTCGGATTCATCTTGATAATTTAAATGTGTAGCGTTAGTTGAGTATATTATTTTTATAAAAAATTATGTTAGCTGAACATAAATAATGATTTGATCATATTGTATTTATTTTTATGGCAGTTATGATTTTAAAAATAAATTACAGATACAAATACAATGTGATCAAGTAGTTATCAATATCCGATTAATATGATTTTTTATAAAAATATAATATTTGACGAATTCTATACATTAAATGATTTGAGTTATAGAGATAAGATCCAAAATCAAATGCACCAAAGCCCAACATCACCGTCTAATTTAAAAAATGAATTAGAAAGAAGCTGTACCTTCGTAATAATAATCCCTAGTTTCACAAGTTTACAACAAGCAAACTCTAATCATCAAACACATGAGAAATCAAAATATTATAAATTTTCTTTTGTAATTTCTACTTTCCACTTTTTAATGTAGTTTAAAGAATAAAAATTGGAAAATTATAAGTCAGTGCATCTTTTAAAATTTTTTTTACAAATACATGAATAAATTTATGATCTTAATTATTAATATTTATAAAATTTATCACTGTCTTGTAATTATTTTTTAAAATCTCAACTAATTTAATATTTTCTCATAAAAATAAGTCTATGGTGTATAAAAATAAGTCTATCGTGTGGCCCACTTTTAAACTATATATGTAATTCGGATAGTTTGGGATGGGTTGGTTGGGTTGGATGATTGGTTAAATTACGATGGAGTATTAAGTCAGAGCTCAGAGCTCGTTTTACAGTTAATTTTTTGGTAAAAAGAAGTTTTAAAAGTTATTTTTTTAATTTTAAAACAATTAATTATTTAAATAAAAAATCATTCTAAATATATTAACTTTTTTCAATTCATAAAAGAGTTAAAAAATCAAAAATCAAAAATCAAAATAAAAAAAAAAATTCAGATGTTTCTAAATGGGTTCAAAACTCCATGGATCTTTGCAGGGTGTTTGAAACTCATCAACTAAAAAATAGCATACTTTTATTAATCTTCTTTTAATCCCCTGTACTGTACCCATCAAAAAGCCTAATTACATAATAATTTTATTTTGATGAGTAATGCCTGAAAAAGTTTAGAAAGTCATATTAAAAACTGTTAATTTTTGCATAAATCCATTTGTTTAATAAATTTCATGGCATGTACATGAATCTATTTGAAAATTGATGAGTTATATTTTCTCTATCTACTTAAATTACAGATCGGGCATCGATCGATACAACTAAAAATTAAAGTGTCTAACTACCTATAAAAACAAAAATAAAAATTGAAGTAACACAAAACATATCCTTTGTGAACGGAAGAGCCTATTTATTTAAGTGGATCACATAACATATGATTGAAATTATTAATGTATGTAACTCACATTCTAGTATTTAGTTGTAATTTTTATTATTCAAATTACATTCTTATTGATATTTTATCCAATAAAATTGATGAATTTTTTAATCTTATAAATAATAGGATGAAACACTAATAAATCTTAAGATGTGATCTTATAAACTGTTTAGTCCTCACTTTTTTTTTATGAATCCAAAGGTTCCATTAAAGTGAAAATTATATAAAATGATAGTTAGTTACATGTTTGTGTTTTATTTTGTAGGGATAAAAGTAAGTTTCTGAAAATATAAAATTACATATTTAGGCAATTTGCACTATAGAAGCTTTCGATTTTCCCTCATTTTAGAACAAATTCCACATTACGAACAAAAACCTAACATTCTAATGTAACACTCCAATAACATAAACTTCAATATAACACACTAAAAAAATTTTGGTATACTTTTCTCAAATGTAAAAACGTAACACTAAAAAAATAAAATAAAAAATAAATTTTTTGGTGTACTTTTCCCAAATGTAAAGATCCAATGTAACCAAAAAAAAAAAAAATCTTAATGTACTTTTTTCAAACGTAACACTCCAATTGGTGTAATCTCAAACATAACACTCCAATGTAACACAAAAAAATAATAAAAAAAACTCGTTAGTTTACTTTTTTCAAATGTAACATTCACAGTTTGAAATTATACATTCATCCAAAACTTACTAAGGACTATTTGTACTCCTTTTGGAATGGTTTGAAGAATCTCATATTCTTCTTCTTCTTCTTTTTTTGTGTGTGTGTGTTACATTAGACCGTTACATTTTGAAAAAATTCACCAAAGAGTTTTTTTTTTTCCTGTTATATTAAAGTGTTACACTGAGAATTTTTTTTGAAGTGTTATATTGAAGTGCTACGTTTGAAAAAAATACACTAAGAAATTTTTTTTATGTGTTACATTAGAATGTTATACTATAAAATTTTGTGTGTAACATTAGAGTGTTATATTAAGGAGTTTTTTATAGTATTATATTAGACTGTTACATTTGACAAAAATACACTAAGAAGTTTTTTTTGTGTGTTACATTAGAGCATTACACTAAGGAGTGTTTGTGTGTGTGTTACATTAGAGTGCTATACTAAGAAGTTTTTTTAGAAGTTATGTTTGAAAAAAGTAAAGGTGCCGTTTGGTAACACTTACGTTTTCAGTTTTTTGTTTATATTTACAAAAATTTAAAAAAACTCAAATAAAAACTTGTTTGGTAAAATTTTTGATTTATAAATCAGTGGTCTCAGTTTATAAACTTGGCCAAAAAATGAAAACACAAAAAATGTGTTTTCATTTTGAGTTTTCAATTTTTTTTTTTTTTTACCACTAAACACTAGCCACCACCCGCCACCACCGTCTTCCACCACCACCACCCACCCCCCACCGCCACCTGCGACCACCACTCACCACTCACCTGTCACCACCACCCACCTACCACCCACCTGCCACCCCACTCGCCACCACCACCCATCCCTCGCCGCCGCTACCACCATCCACCTGCCATCCACCCGCCACCACCTACCACCCGCCACTACCATCCACCGCCCGCCACCACCACCCACCACCTACTTGCCACCACTACTTACCACCCACCTACCACCACTATCCACCACCTGCCACCCACCCGCCACCACCACTCACCACCACCACCACCCACCACCCACCCGCCACCCACCTGCCACCACCACCCACTCGTTACCACCTATCACCCGCCACCGTCACCCACCTACTCACCACCACCACCACCACCCACCACCCACCACCCACCTGCCACCACCACCCACTACCACCACTCACCACTCACATCGTTACCACCTATCACCCACCACCGTCACCCCACCCACCCACCCATCACCACCACCACCACCACCTACCTGCCACCACCCACCACTACCCACCTGCCACCACCACCCCACCACCCGCTGCCACCACCACCACCACCCACTCGCTACCATCTACCACCCGCCACCGTCACCCACCCACCCACCATCACCACCCGCCACCCACACCACCACCACCCGCCACCACCACCACCACCACCACCACACTTGCCACCACCACCCACCTACAACCACCTGCCATCTGCCACCAACCACCCGCCACCCGCCACCACCTGCCACTTGCCACCTGCCACCATCACCTGCCACCACCACCACCCCACCACCCGTCACTGTCACCCACCCACCCACTACCACCACCCACCACCCACCCGCCACCACCAGCTACCCACCACCTACCGTCACCACTTTCCACCACTGCTACTTGCCGTCATTTGCCACCACTTGCCATTTCTCACTCTTTTTTATATTTTTAAAATTTTTTAAACATTTTGTCAATTACCAAACGTGTTTGTAGTTTATGTTTTTCTAAAAATAAACAAAAAATAAACAAAAAACTAGTTTATAAAATTTTTGTAAATATAAACTGAAAACGTAAACGTTAAAGTAATGAGTTTTTTTTTTTTTTTTGAGTATTACATTGAAATGTTACGTTTGAATATTACATTGGAGTATTACAGTTTAAAATTATACATTTGGCCAAAATTTACCAAGTAGTTTTTGTATTCCTTTTGAAATATTTGAAAAATCTTACATCATTTTGAAATGTTTGAATAATCACATATTTTAAGTTATTTTTATATTCCTTTCGAAATTTTTTCCAAATAAAAAAAAATTTATATGAAAATTAATCTGAAATTTGATTACCATATATTTTGTACCTTACTTTTCTAGCATAAAAGAAAAAAAGAAAGAACATAATATAAATAAGGCCCCGTTTGTTTGGGGTTATACAGAGGGGATTGGAATTGATACTGAGGTGGGACCCACTATCTTTGTGTTTGTTTTGGGAGATGGAGAGGGGAATTCCCTTGGAGAGGGGAATTCCCTTGGAGAGGGGATTTCGGATGGGCCTTCAACACTTGGAATTAAAAAAATAGTTTGCCGGACTATTTTTTAAATTTTGTTTATTTATTTATTTATTTTACATGTTTGGTATTTTTTTTTTTTGGAACATTTATGTTTAATTTTTATTTTTTTATTTTTTGTTAAGTAAAAATTATTGTTTTATTTGTTTTATTTTTTCTCTTGAAATTTTTATTTTTATTTTATTTTTTACATGTAGGGCATTTTTTTAAACATTAATGTTTAATGTTTTTGCATATTTTTATTTGTTTTATTATTTTAAATTTATTTTATATAAAAAGTAATTTAACAATCGCTACACTCAACAACTATCATCAAAACAAACACAATTTTACTTAATCCACTCACTATCAATCCCCTTAATAATAATCCCCTCATTATATATAAATCCCCTCCATTCTACCTCTGAAAACAAACGGGGCCTAAGGGTAAAACCATAAATCTAATTTTTAAATAATTATATTAAATCTACTTTTCCAAAATCAATGAGACTAATTAGTCCATAAGAAAATCCTTAGGACTAAATGGATCACCATTTCTCAAAATGGAATTTATAAATAAATTTTCCTAGTGAAATGCAAAAGAAGCTCTATTTGGTTGTGAATTCAAATCACAATTCCACACCTTAATTCAAGTATGGTGTTTGCTAAGGGTTCTCAAATAATGTTTTGAAAACTCTGCACAGAACACCTGCGTTTTCTGTTTTGACAGACGCGTTTTTCCTTCTTTTTTTTTGAAAATTTTGCTTGGCGGGACGTCCGGCCGGCTGACTGGAATAGTAATTTTTTTTTTTTTTGCAATTGATTTATATAATCGAAAAAAACATTTTTTGAAATTTTTAAAAAATTTTATGTGCTTTAAAATAATTTTGAGTTGTATATTTAGTTATGAGTTGTAAATTTTGTATCACATATCAAATGTCACATCAATAATTCCCCACTCAAATCAAAACTCTTTTCAAAACTATTTTCAAAACTCTTTAATAAACAAATTTTCTACACTCAAATTATAATTCCATAACACACAAACTCAAAATACAACTCATATTCTCAAATGACATTTACAAAACTCTACCAAACACTACCATAATTAAGATTATATATTTTCACATTGATTGCAAAACAAATGTAAACAAGAGGATATTGTTTATCCCCACTAATTCAACTGGTTAATTGATCACATACTAATCCCATAAATTATTAAACTCGTTACTATTACTCATACTAAAAAACAATTTCTAAAAGCTAAACCAAACAATTCCACATGTACCAATATTATTCTCATTTTTCACCAATTAAAGTCTAAACCTCCATATTTGAAATGAAGATATATATATATATATTGAAGGTTGACAATATTCTATGTAGTGTTACCAATTAATAAAAAGCTGCAAAAGGACTAGGTGGACAAGTCATGTCTAATTCAATATTATTGTGATCACTATGACAAATCAATAATATTCATTGGATAATAATGCCATCATATAGTATTACCATTGCATCCAAAATTTAACTCAAAAAACCTCTCACCACTTATATTTAAAGACAGTACTTTTTGTACGAGCATTCGTAATTTATACCCACCTATACCCTCTCTGTAAATGATCTCTACTAATAGTAAGTCTCTATAGGATGGGTTAAATGAGGATGGTTTCTAGCAAAACCAATCCCCCTTTTTTACCTAAAAAAAAAAAAAAAAAGCTTCAAATGCTTTTGGTATCTTAATGAGAATGTCCAAAGAGTACCTGCAAACTCTATCAGCCCTTTTCTTCGTTTTCAAAATAAAAAATAAATAAAGTAGAGCAAAAGATGGTACTCCAATTTGGTGGAAGCTCATATTTTAATTTGAAAAATAATTGAGAACTCTAATGAGGTGAGTCCTACAATGATAGATAGTGATATTTGTATCTTATTTATTTATTTTTTTCATTATTAAATGTATAAAACTCTATTTAAAGCTTTATTTTTAAAAAATACATCACTTCTATTTTAATTTTATCCTTTTCTAGTGCTTCTCTGCATACTTGAATTCATAAATGCTACGTGGATAGAAATAAAATATACAAAAATACACAAAAAATAAGATGTAATATTAATCACACTTAAATAAATTTCAACCATACATTATTCTTTTACCTTTTTTTTCTGTGCACTTAACTTTATTTATTTAAATCCCACACACAAAGAGGGGCAATTATTGGCTACCGTTTGTGGCTATGACCTCACCGTTCGTGGTATCCTATAAGCCAATAATTTTTAGAGAGTGAGAGAATTGCATGTCAAATCATTCTCTCCCCTTCCTCCGGCCCCCTTTTATGCAAAAGTTACGCAGACATAGTGTGTACGTTGATTATTACCAAACAATTATGTCACATTCTCAGAATTTTATCCAAATTTAAAATGGCGGGGCACAATTTATTTTGACTCCTAACATTAATTTTGAATCTATAACTTATATTCCACTTTTTGTATTTAAAATTATGATTTTTTTTTTTTTTTTGGATATGTAACAAATTGTTTAAGAATACTAAAATTTCACTGAAAAAGTATGAAATTATTCCCTACTTCCATTGAGCCTCCACAGATCTGATATTTTGCTTACTGCAGGATGCTTCTCAGCACTATAAATACAAGGTTTCTACTCCAATGCTCCATAACAAAGCTTCCAAGGGAAAAAAGAAATGTTAAATTAGAAAAAAAAAAAAAAAAAAAATTCTCTTTTTGTTATTCAATTTCAGTTCTCTCTCTCTCTCTCTCTCTCTCTCTCTCATGGCAAGAAAATTAGATCCACTAGTGGTAGCAGGAGTGATTGGAGATGTTACTGATTATTTCTCTCCAAGTGTGAAAATGAGTGTTACTTACAACACCAACAAGCAGGTATGTGTTCCAATTTAGTTGGGATGTGCCTACATGCAGTTCTTTCCCTTCCTTTTATTACCTCCTCGTATTTCTATATTTGAAGTTAATAAAATTTCTTTCTACCGATCAAAAAAAAAAAAAAAGGTACTTAATGGGCATGAGCTATTTCCTTCCTCACTGACAATTAAACCTAGGGTTGAAGTTCATGGAGGTGACATGAGGTCCTTCTTCACACTGGTATATGTTCTTTTTTCTATAACCCTAACCCATTGTTCTTGACTTACTTTTAACATATCTAATTCACACCCTATGTGCCATCTTCCAGATTATGACAGACCCAGATGTTCCTGGTCCAAGTGATCCATACCTGAGGGAGCACTTACATTGGTATGCCCTCTAAAAGTCGGTTCAAATAGAAGTTCTAAATAGAAAAGGGAGGGGGGGGTTGGGGAACCACTAGGGCATTCTAAAACCAAATATACCATGATACGGTTCAATGTTATGCCCTAGCTTATAACACTGTTATTAAGACTCATTATACATGTTTGCATACATTATGGTTCATATATCTCTCTCTCTCTCTCACACACACACACACACACACACACACACACAAACAAATGTAGTCTTAAGGCGAGGCTTTCACCACTGCAAGGTCTAGCGAGGGTGTATCCTTAAACCACATTTGGAGGCATGTTTTTCATAATTTGAACTCATATCGCTTGGGTTGCAATAGAGCAATCTTACCGTTGTGCCAAACCCCAACCTTATGAGCGCGCGCACACACAAATGTGAAAAAAAAAAATTGTGCATATATAAGTAAATGTTGGAATTTACCAATCAATTAATGATGCACAACATGTATATGCATCAAGGATTACCATGGACATGTAAATGGACCTCTTATTGTTTACCATATGGAATGTCCAATACACACTCATACCAATTGTGGTTCATAGTTTTTTTTTTTTTTTTTTTTTTTTTTTTTTTTTTTTTTTTATCGATGAAAGTAGGTTGTTAATTGTTAGATTAACACCTATATGAATTAGCCTCTCCATTCTTGCAAAATACCAAGCGCTTACCTCCAGTGGCGGAGGCAACATGTGACTAGGGGGGTCACGTGCCCCCCCTGGATTTTGGATATTTTTTTTTGTTTGCAAACATAAAAAAAAAAATTTAATAAAAAATTATAAAAATATTATTATAGTGAAATGTCAATGACATTTTAAAAATTATGAAAACAATAATTGTTGTTTTGATTGAAAATGAAGATACTATTATAAATAAACTATATTAGCTATGAAAATTTTTGAATGTAACGACGATGTCATTATTAGTGATATGCAAGTATAAGTAATCTCACTACAAAGATATGAAATTTATTAGATTGTTATTTACATTTGACATGTAAGATTCACTCCTTATGCGTTTATTTACCATTAGTGGGTGATATTACATATCAATGATGACGTGGTATTACCATTATATTGAATTTTTAATCAAATTTTGTATCAAAAAATAATTTATCATTATATAATTTATTTTAAGACTTTTATCCATATTTTTTTTTTTTGGTATTGTCCATGATACACTAATTTTTATGTTTCCTGAAATCAATCGTAAAAAATTTACGTAAAATATTTTTGTAAAAATTATTATAATTAGTAAGTGCTCCCTCTAAATTAATTTTCTGACTCCGCCACTGCTTACCTCCTAATTCAACTCTCCCTAAGGGAGAGTTGAACCTATGACATTCTCTTGGAATTAAGCCCTTAGGAGAGTCATGATGGTCAACTAAGTTAGTCTTAATTGTTTATAGTTTCTTGATTTTTGAGGTTTACTAAGAGCTAATATTCTAAAATTCTAGACATACCTATAGTTACAAACTATTACCGCATAGGATTCTCTATATCACCCTTCCTTGTCTTCTGTTTCAATCCCCCTTCCTATGATAAGATCTATTTGTCTGAATATGATCATGTCATAGAGAGGAGACTTGGGACTGAAGAACAATAGAGAGCGGGATATAAGATCAACTCCAAGCCACTCCTAACATTTGGAACTTTTGATCATCTCACAGGATAGTCACAGACATTCCAGGCACAACAGATTCCTCCTTTGGTATGTCTTCTCATCAGCACACACACACACTGAGATTGATGAAAAAAATACTTGATTTGCTAGTGGGTTTTTCTTTTTCTTTTTTTTTGTTGAAATATATACAGGAAGAGAGGTAGTGAACTATGAAGCACCAAGGCCAAACATAGGGATCCACAGGTTTGTGTTTGTTCTCTTCAAGCAGAAACAAAGGCAGGCAGTGAATACACCTCCTTCAAGGGATCGATTCAACACCCAAAAATTTGCACAAGAGAATGATCTTGGCCTTCCTGTTGCTGCTGTCTTCTTCAATGCTCAAAGGGAAACTGCTTCAAGGACTACTCGTCCATGACCCCCAAAAAAGTAAAAATAAAAAAAAAAACTCCCACTATTGTTCTATCACTTTGCTACAATTGGGAAGAACGAAAAACTACTAAGTAGTCGCCGAGTATCGTGTGTTACAGTCTATGTGCTCTTTCCAGCAAATGAAAAACTGTAAAAATATGGGTTATCTGTGTCTCTAAACTATTTATTATATGAGTCTGATATATTATGTGATCGAATATTTTGTTATTTGTTCATCATACTTCCTCTGTTTTAAAATAATATTTTCTTGTGGAATTCAATTTTTTTTATTAGTATAATTATTGCACTTTAAAAATATTAATTTTTCAAAATTACCCTTTAATAGTATTTTTTTGAGAATATCAATTGTCATAATTGTATTTTTTATTTTATTAACGAATTTAAAAGAATGGTAAAATAAGAAATTTATATTATCTTAGTTCTTAATTTTTGAAAATGGACTAATATTTTAGAATTATGAAAAATAAAATAAGGTCCTAATATTTTAAAACGGATGGAGTATTTTTTATGCTTTAGATCATATAATTTTTATTTTTTATTTTTTATTTTCAATTATTGGTCCACCACACCATCGATATCAAATTTTAAAAATATATAATAATTAGGTGCCGTTTGGTAACACTTACGTTTTCAATTTTCTGTTTATATTTACAAAAATTTTAAAAACTCAAATAAAAACTTGTTTGGTAAAATTTTTGATTTATAAATCAGTAGTCTCAGTTTATAAATTTGGCCAAAAAATGAAAACACAAAAAATGTGTTTCCGTTTTGAGTTTTAAGTTTTTTTTTTTTTTACCACCCAACACTAACCACCACCCGCCACCATTTTCCACTACTGTCTTCCGCCACCACCACCCATCCCCCTCACCCACCTACCTACCACCACTACTCACCACCCACTCGCCACCACCACCCACCCCTCGCCGCCGCCGCCACCACCACTACCCACCTGCCATCCACCCGCCACCACCTGCCATCCACCCGCCACCACCCACCACCCGCCACTACCATCCACTGCCCGCCACCTACTTGCCACCATCACTTACCACCCACCTGCCACCACCATCCACCACCAGCCACCTGCCATCCATCCGCCACCACCACCCACTACTACCCGCCATCCGCCACCCATCTGCCACCCGCCACCCACCACCTGCCACTGTCACCCATCCACCCACCACCGCCACCCCGCCATCCGCCACCCACCTACCACCACCCTCCGCCACCACCACCACCACCACCACCACACCCGCCACCATCACCCACCCGCCACCACCCACCACCACCAGCTACCCACCACCCACCGTCACCACTTTGCACCATCGTCTTCCGCCGCCACTTGCTACAATTTGCCATTTTTCACTCTTTTTTATATTTTTAAAATTTTTTAAACATTTTGTCAATTACCAAACGCGTTTGTAGTTTATGTTTTTCTAAAAATAAACAAAAACCAGTTTATAAAATTTTTGTAAACATAAACTGAAAACGTAAACGTTACCAAACACACCCTTAGTATTCCTGTGGGGGTGAGGGCAGATGTGTTTGAGCGCTTAGATTTTATATACCTATTTTGTTGGAAGAAAAATGATTTTTAGTAACTTTAATGTGATATTAAAGTACGCCTCAATCATTAGTTGAGATGGAATTAATTGGATTTAGATTCTTTGTAACAAGGTTTTTACACTACAAAAAGAATGACAAAAAACTGTTAAGAATTGAATGAGAAATTGTCTCATAAATTGGGCCTCATGAATGAGGTATTGAGAATTGTGTATAATTATCAATCCCACATTCATTGTATAGGAAAACTTTGATGGATATTTAAACATCAAGATTTTGATAAGGACATGAGCCTTTTGAGGCATCCAAAATTTCCAGAGAAAGGGAATTATAGATGTTTCAAGAATGAGCTTGGCTCAAAACTATGGTCCAAGTTAGTTATGAAAAAATTGTCGCGCGAGCGCTGCCCACCTGGACCGAACCGGTCCGTGATCTGTGGGTCTTAAGTCTTGGGTTTGAAACTTGTTAGAATGGGTTAATTTGAGCTGGGTCAGATGGGTAATCCATCAACCTAATATGTATATACACACATGTTTATATTGTGTGTAACTCACACATTGAAGCCCCATTAAATGAGCTTGGCCCAAAACTATGGTCCAAGTTAGTTATGAAAAAATTGTCGCGCGAGCGCTGCCCACCTGGACCGAACCGGTCCGTGATCTGTGGGTCTTAAGTCTTGGGTTTGTGTGGAAGATGAAGATTGATTTCATTTATTATCTTTCTTACTTGATTACAACTGATCAAGAGTTTATATACACAATAGTGCTAACTAACTCACTAACAAATATTGATAACTAACTAACAAACTTTGCATCTGTTACAGATATTATATTTGAGTACTGCTAGTCATACATGACTGTGATAAAGGACATATCAATGACTCTCTCTTTGGCTGTGATAATGATGCAGATGTGTGAGACTGTTGTTGCAGTTCTGTTGAAGGAGAGAGCTGCTGGTGTAGTTCTGTTAGAGGAGAGAACTGCTGTGAGGCAGTTATAGTTGAGGCAGTTACAGTTGGAAGTTTATCAGCCCCCTGCAAGCTGATGGGGCAAGGGAGCACAAGAAGCTTGTCTTTCAAATACTGGAAGCGAGAAGTAGGAAGAGGTTTGGTGAAAATGTCAGCCACCTGATCTGTGGTAGGCACATACTTCAAATTAATAAGCTTGGCAACAACCTTATCACGAATAAAGTGACAGTCAATTTCGATATGCTTAGACCGAGAGTGGAAAATAGGATTAGTAGCCAAGGCCATAGCAGATAGATTGTCACACCAGAGCTCAGGAATAGAAGGAACAGAGAGGTGCATGTCTTTGAGCAGTTGTTGCAACCATGTAAGTTCGGCAGTTGCATTAGCCAAAGCTCTATACTCGGCCTCAGTTGAAGATCGAGAAACAATAGATTGTTTCTTAGCACTCCAAGAAATCAAATTAGGACCCAAATAGATACAGTAGCCTGAAGTGGAGCGACGATCAACACTGTCACCAGCCCAGTTTGAATCTGAAAAAGCATGAAGAGAAAAGGGGCCAGAAGTAAAATGAAGACCATGATGAAGAGTACCCTTCACATATCTCAAGAGGCGTTTAACAGCTTGAAAATCAGCATTGGTGGGAAGATGCATGTGCTGGCAGGCCTGATTAACAGCAAGGGCCAAGTCAGGACGAGTAATGGTCAGGTACTGTAACCCTCCAACAAGGCTACGGTAAAGAGAAGGATTGGAAAAAGAAAGATCATCACCATCAGACAGAGAAGGTTTAACAGCTAAAGGGGTAGAACAAGGTTTGCAATCAGTCAAACCAGCTTTATGAAGAAGGTCAGTGGCATATTTAGCTTGAGACAAGAAATAACCATGAGAAAAAGATTGAACAGAGATACCTAAGAAATATGACACAGGACCTAACTCTTTCATGGAGAAAACAGTGTGCATGTGATGAATAAACTTAGTAAGAAGTGAAGCATCACTGCCAGTAACCAAGATGTCATCAACATAAACAACAAGAATAATAAGACTAGTATTGGTATGTTGAACAAAGAGAGAAGAATCAGAGTGACTGTTAACAAAGTCCTGAGAGAGAAGAAATTTAGAGAAGGTAGAAAACCAAGCTCGAGAAGCTTGTTTGAGGCCATATAAAGCTTTCTTAAGCTTGCATACTTGGTTAGAATTTTGAACAAAACCGGGAGGTTGAAGCATATAAACCTCTTCACCTAAGGTGCCATGTAGGAAGGCATTAGAAATGTCTAACTGATGAATAGGCCATTGAAAATGCAGAGCTAAACACAGAAAAATTCGAATGGTGGGTTGCTTTGCCACAGGACTAAAGGTTTCGTGAAAATCAACTCCTTCTTGCTGTAGGTACCCTTTAGCCACCAACCGGGATTTGTATCGAGCCACAGAACCATCAGAATTGCGTTTAATTCGATACACCCATTTACAGCCAATTGCAGTTTTATGGGAAGGAAGTGACACAAGATCCCAAGTACGTTGTTGTTGTAGAGCTTGAAACTCCTCTTGCATAGCAGAAAACCACACAGGAGAGGCTAAGGCAGCTGCAACAGTTGGAGGTTCAAACTGAATATAAGAAAAATCTGAGACAGCAGTAAGACAAACAGGAGATTTTGTTTTGGACCTGGTAAGCATAGGTGAAGATTGATAGAAGTTGGAGCAGAAGGAGGAGGAAGATCAATAGTAATAGAGGTAATAGGAATAGCATGAGGAGATGAAGAGAACTTTTGAGAAGAAGATGATGAAGATTGAGACACAGGTAAAGAAGAAAAAGATTGAGAAGGCTGAGATACAGTGGAGGAAAGCTGCTGAGAGACAGAGGAAGGTGAAGAAGGCCAGAAAAATTGATGTAAATGTGGCAAAGAGAGAGAAGGAGAAGGAGGTGAAGCAACAGTAGTTGCATAAGGAAAACATGATTCATTGAAAACAACATGCCTTGAGAGATAAAGTTTACTAGTGAGAGGATCTAAGCACCTATACCCTTTAACAGTTGGATGATAGCCTAAGAAGACACATGAGACAGACTTGGGTTGAAGGTTGTGAGTAGTATAAGGTTTCAACCAAGGGAAGCATTGATAACCAAAGACTTTGAAGAAGGAATAATCTGGAAGGGTTTGAAAAAGAATCTGAAATGGAGATTTGTTGGAAAGAATAGAACTAGGCATTCTATTGATTTTCTGCATATACTTTAAACTCAATCAATTTTTCATAGACTTCACTCTTAAAGTGCAAGGGATAGATCCAAGTGAATCTAGTACAATCATTAACAAACAAAACATAAAATCGAAATGGGGCTTTATCAACAGTAAAAGGTCCCCATACATCTGCATAAATAAGAGAAAAAGGACTATCAACAGAAGAACATGACAATTTGAAGGGAAGTCTATGACTTTTAGACACATAGCAGTCAATACAAGCTATGGCTTTATTGAGACTATTTTTATTGGGAAGATTTGATGCCAAGTGCTGCATCTTGACAGGTGAAGGATGACCCAACCTTTTATGCCACAGCAGATCAGAAACTGGAGCAGTGAAAGACTGAAAGACCTGTGGTTGCTTGGAACAGATGGAAGAAGATGGAGACATTTGATAAAGGCCATTGACATTGGAGCCTTTATGCAGAACTTTATGTGTGTGTTTGTCCTGAATGATAAAAGAATCAGAATCAAAAATAACAAGACAGTTGTGATCCTTGGTTAATTGATGAACAGATAGAAGATTGGAAGATATGGAAGGAACATGTAAAAGATTGGAAAGAAGGAATGAAAAATGTGGTGTAGGAAGAATACCATTGCCAACATGCTGAATAGGCAAACCTGAGCCATCTCCAACTTGAACTTGATCTAATCCTTGATACTCTTGATATTGCTGAAAATTGGTCAAGTCATGTGTGAGATGATTTGTGGCTGCTGAATCAAGATACCAAGGAGGCACAGTAGAATCTGGGTGATGATGAAGACACTGCTGCTGTATAGGCTTTTGGTGTAGTAGTAGAAGTAGATGGATAAGCATTATCATGTCTATACCAACAATTTAAAGCAATATGGCCTGATTTTCCACAGATCTGACATATAGATGCAGAAGTTCCAGAATAATCTGATTTGAATCGATTTCCAGAATATCGATTAGTTTTGTTTCCACCACGAAAATTATTCTGAAATCTACCACCTCTGCTTCCTCTGTGCTGAGTTCTGCCTCTAAAATTATTGAAAGAAGTAGTGCGAGAATGTGAACCAAAGTTGGAGGATGCAGAATCAAAAACAGAACCAGACGAAGAACCTTTTGTTGTTGTTGAATAGGCAACATGCAGATCTGGAGTAGATGAATGCTGGATTTTACTTTCAATATGAATTTCTTCGGATCCAAGAAGAGAACACAGTTCTTCCATAGACACTGAAGTAGATCAAGTGCGAATGGAAGTTTTGAATGCATCATATTCATCTGGTAAGCCATTTAATGTGAGAAGAATTAGGTCTTCATCATCAACCTTTGCTCCAGACAAAGCTAACTGATCTGAAACAGCTTTGATCTGTGACAGATAACTGTCAATGGAGGAAGATTGCTTCCGTATGGTGTGAAGTTTGTTCTTCAACTGATGAATATGTGATCGAGAGACAGATGTAAATCTCTGTTCAAGTGCTTTCCAGACTTGTGAGCAAGTTTGTAGATGAAGAACAGAGGAATATACAGAAGGAGAAAGAGTTGCAATGAGACATGTGAGAAGATTTGCATCAATAGCCTCCCATTGAGCATATGCAGGATTAAGAACTGTTTTGCCAGAAGCATTAGTAATTTCGGATGAAGGACAATGAGTTGCTCCAGTGACATAGCCTAAAAAACCAGTGGCTCGAAGAATATGGTGAAGTTGACTTCGCCAGATAAGGAAATTACTGACATCAAGTTTAACAGTGACAAGAGAACTAAAATTGGATAACAGAGAAGTAAGACTAGATGGAAGAGATACAGAATCAGCCATGGATGAATCAGCCATGGATGAAGCAGCATGAACTGCTATGAATGAATCTGCTCGTGAGAGATGAAGATTGATTTCATTTATTATCTTTCTTACTTGATTACAACTGATCAAGAGTTTATATACACAATAGTGCTAACTAACTCACTAACAAATATTGATAACTAACTAACAAACTTTGCATCTGTTACAGATATTATATTTGAGTACTGCTAGTCATACATGACTGTGATAAAGGACATATCAATGACTCTCTCTTTGGCTGTGATAATGATGCAGATGTGTGAGACTGTTGTTGCAGTTCTGTTGAAGGAGAGAGCTGCTGGTGTAGTTCTGTTAGAGGAGAGAACTGCTGTGAGGTAGTTATAGTTGAGGCAGTTACAGTTGGAAGTTTATCAGTTTGAAACTTGTTAGAATGGGTTAATTTGAGCTGGGTCAGATGGGTAATCCATCAACCTAATTTGTATATACACACATGTTTATATTGTGTGTAACTCACACATTGAAGCCCCATTAATTTTGCAGGAGTAATGGGCTGTATTAGTTGTTAACCTTTATGACTGAAAGTTCCTCCTCTCTCCCTTTATGGTGTATAAATAGAGACCAACTTCTTTGGTTGTGTACACAGAATTTTTTGCCTTCTAGAATATATAGTCAGTTTGCTTCTATAATTTTCTTTTTGTGTGAGAGAGTGCTACCATTGCTGGTTTGTCAAAGCTAACAGAAGGTGTTTCTGCGTTAGCCAGTCTAAACCGTCGTATCCTGAAAAACAGACGCCGACGTACTTCCAACACCCACGGCGAGGCAATGAATTTGTTTTAAGGAGACTGTGGTATCACACAAGTTTTGGTTTACTTTCTTTTACCATTTTTTGTTTCATATGTACTTCTGTTCATCATGTTTCATGTTCTGAAATTTGATTTATTAAATATGAATTTATTTGTTTTGTTTAATTTCACAATTTGGATAACAATCTTAAAACAGATTCTATATTTCCCATGAATTATGATAAATAGATTTATATGTAATGTGCAATAATTTTTTCCCGAAATTGTACACTGTTTTGATTTGTTCATCAGAGGACAATTGGTCACTGTTCATAGTACTTGGTAATTAGATTTATTTATTGGATGCATGCGTACAGTTTTGATTTGTATACATTTCTAATTAGAAGTCATGTTTTATATATAAAAACCAATTACATGTTTACGTATTTTAGTGAAAAATTTTGGTTACATGCTATTAATAATAAAATATATATATATATACAAATTGCCCAAGTTTTATTTTGGTTTCCGTGTCATAATATGTCAAGAACTTATCTGAAAGTCATGATTAAAATATTAGATTAATATATATGCATGCTATTGCTTTGTTTGTTCTAGACTACCTGTAGCATATAGAAGGCCACTGTTAATTAAAAAAAAAAAAATAAATAAATAAAAAAAATAAAAAAAAAGAAAGAAGAAAAAGAAAATAGAAAAAAGAAAAAAAAAATCTATTGTTGCAATTCAATTTATTTAATAATGAATTAATTATTTCAGATTTTTTCCCTTTCCCGTTTGTGTTCGGTTTTGTGTGTTTATTAAATATTTTTTTCATGCCTTTCATTTCTAGATCTTTACCATGTTGTGCATGTTCATAAGTGTTTAAATTTATTTTAGGGCTAGTGTTTATTTCCTACTATTCTTGTATGATATACAAGTGCTTTATTTTCTAGGTTCTAGATTTTATTTTATTTTTCTAGAATTATTTGCATGATCTTATTCCTAAAATAATTTACATGTTAATTGCTAAGAACATTCACACGTTTATTACATGGTTATTGTTGTGTAGAAATTTTATATAACTCTGGCCTATTAAATTTTAATTTAAGTATTTAGAGTTATAGAGGTTTTTGTAATTTGTCTATGTTTATTGTGTAAATTAAATTGTAAATTTAATTTTGGAGTTTTGGTTTAATTTTTGTAATTGATATAGCATTTTAATTTTTACTTAATTTTGCTATTCATTATATATTGTTTAGAATGGTTAAATACAAGTTTCTTTTAATTGGTTGCTTTGTATTATGTTGTGGTTTTCTACCAACTTTCTTTGTAGGAATACCTATGCAAAAGGGAATTGAAAAAAAGAAACAAATCCAAATGAATAGGATTTGAGATTGCAAGGGAAAAAATAATTGGACTATACTAACCTTTTGTGTTGAACAGAAGTACCTAAGCGCGTGGAAAGGAATTTTTTGGACTAAATTTGAAACAATTGTTTGCTTGAGTTTTAATTGTGGTTGTTTACCAATGTGTTGACGCATTTTGTTTGCTTGTATTTCTTATAGCAATCTTGTTTTAATTGCTTGTATAGTTTAGAACTTAGTTTGTTTTAACCTAATTCATCCCTTAGAAAACTTAATTCTAAAAATTGTGTCCCATAGATTAGGAATTAACATGATCTTGAAAGTTTTGTCTAAGGTTAACTAGGTTTTAGACGTGACCCCTCTAATCTTCTTGGAAACATTCCTGACCATGTTCGATTCTAAGTCAAGTAGTGAAACTAGTTTTGAATTAAATTTCCAACTTTGAGATTTTCTAGTATTAATTTTGATATTTGAAAATACAGAATAGTGAAATTCTAGTGTATTTTTCAGAAATGACAACTGTCATTGATGTTGCTGCTGCTAATGTTAGTAAGGATCAGAATCTCGGGAGAACTAGCTTGCCAAACTCTGTTGTGACCTCTGTGGTCAACCCTGCTATTACTCCAGCTATTTCGAGAGGACTGTTGAATCATCATGAGCACCCGAAAAAGTTCATGGGAGTGAATTTCAAGAGGTGGTAGCAAAAGATACTGTTCTGCCTCACTACTCTAAGCCTTGCAAGGTTTTTGAGTGAAGATCCACTAACCGCGGAAGAGAATGAGCAAGATAAGCAGAAGCTCATGACTCTAGATGCTTTGAAGTAGCCAAACTTCCTTTGCCGGAATTATGTTCTGAATAGTTTGGCAGGCCCACTATTCAACGTGTTTTATACCAAGAAGTTGGTAAAGGAGTTGTGGGATACTTTGGACAAGAAGTACAAGATTGAGGATGCTGGGCCAAAGAAATTTGTCGTTGGCCGGTTTCTGGACTTCAAGATAGTGGACTCAAAAACCATCATCAATCAAGTCCAAGATTTCCAAGTAATTTTACACGAGATTTGTATAGAAGGAATGTTCCTGAGTGAATCATTCTAAGCGGCTGCATTGATTGAGAAGCTATCTAATGGCTAGAAAGACTTCAAGAACTACTTGAAGCACAAGAGAAATGAGATGACAATCGAAGGAGCTCATTGTCAGGCTCCGAATTGAGGCAGACAACAGGAAGAAAGGAGGGAGTACCTCTATTGTGAAAGCAAATATGGTTAAGCATGGTAAGTCCTCAGAGGTGAAGAAAAAGCCATCCATAGGCAAAAGTCCAAAGTTGGGGGCTAGAGGCAGTGTCTCCAAAAGGCCTGTCTACAAGTTGTAGGAACCTACTTTTAGGTTCAACGGAAAGTGATTCAACTGTGAAAGCGATGGGCATTGGGCAGTTGACTACCGCAAGAAGAAGAAACCCTACAAGAAGTACCCTCCACAGAACAAGAGTTGTGCCCACATGGTTGAAATGGAGGATCAATCCCAAGATGTGGACGACATGCATCTGTCAGCTGTCGTCTCAGAGGTGAACATGATGGGGTCCAACCTGAAGGAATGATAGGTAGACACTAGGGCCACTCGCCACATTTGTGCGAAGAAAAAGATGTTCACAACTTTCGAATTGGTTTCAAACAGTGAGAAGTTGTTCATGGAGAATTCTGCGACCTCAATTGTTGAGGGTAAAAGCAATGTGGTCCTGAAGATGACTTTAGGAAAAGAGCTGACTCTAAACGATGTCCTATTTGTACCGAACATTCGTAAGAACCTTGTCTCGGGGTCGCTCTTAAGAAAGTATGGCTTTCGCATGGTGTTTGAGTCTGATAAGGTTGTGTTGACCAAGAGCGGGGTCTATGTAGAGAAGGGATATATGTCGGGTGATATGTTTAAGCTAAATGTAATGACTATTATGCCAAAACTTAATGAGAAAGCTTCTCTTTCTGCTTATATGCTTAAATCCCCTAATTTATGGCCTGATAGACTAGGTCATGTAAATTTTGACTCTTTGCGGAGATTAATCAAGTTAGATCACATACCATTTTTTAAGATTTATTGAAATCACAAGTGTGAAACTTGTGTAGAAACAAAATTGACAATGACTTCTTATCATTCTTTTGAAAAAAGTATTGAGACGTTGGATTTAGGACACAGTGATGTGTATGACTTGAAAGTCGTACAATCACATGGTGGCAACAAATACTTCATCACTTTTGTTAATAATTGCACTAAATATTGTTATGTGTATTTGCTTAAAAGCAAAGATGAGACGATTGATAAATTTATTCTTTTCAAGAATGAAGTTGAGAATCAACTAAGCCAGAAGATCAAGGATTTAAGAAGTGATCGTGGTGGTGAGTATGAATCCCTGTTTGCTGAGGTTTGTGCTCAATTTGAGATTATTCACCAAACCATAGCACCTTACTCCCCTCAGTCAAATGGTATTAACGTAAAAAGAAATGATGAATGCAATGTTAATAAGTCCTGGGTTGCCACATAACTTGTGGGGGGAAACAATTCTTTCCGCAGATTATATTTTAAATAAATACCTCGGAAGAAAGTAGACAAGACTTCATATGAATTATGGAAAGGCCGCAAGCCTTCTTATAATTTTCTAAGAATGTGGGGGTGTCTTGCAAAAGTGGCAGTATCTACACCCAAGCGGGTTAGGATAGGTCTGAAAACTGTGGATTATGTATTCATTGGTTATGCATAGAATAGTAGTGCATATAGGTTTCTTGTGCACAAATCTAATATTTTAGATATCCACAAGAATACCATAATGGAGTCAAGGAATGCGTTCTTCTTTGAAGACGTATTTCCTTGCCGAACCCGATGAGAGAATCAACGATCTGAGAAGGAACTTGAAGATGATCAGGTAGATGATCAAGATGAGGAAGTAGATGAACCAAGAAGGAGTAAGAGGGCTAGGACTATTAAGTCCTTTGGCCCAGACTTCTTGACTTATATGTTAGAAGGAGAATTTTGAATTTTTCATGAAACTGTGACTTCACCTGAAAGTCCCTTATAGAAAGAAACAATTAAGAGTGAAATTAACTCTATCTTACAGAACCGTACTTGGGAGTTGGTTGATCTACCTCCAGGCAGTAAGGCTTTGGGGAGTAAGTGGATCTTTAGAAGAAAATCTCAATGAAAAGAAATTTTTTTTACATATAGAGATATTATTGCAACACAAAAATAAAAACACAAGAAAAAAATTAAAACAATAATCACCAAATAAACATTACCAATAACATTCACGATCTGTTTATTGTTGGACTGGTAGTTGTGGTTGTTTAGTGTATGAAAGTGCATTTAACAACGTCTAATCTTAGTTATAAATCAGATATGAGTCTAAATCTAGAAACTGTGGCAGAGACAAGTTGATAATGGAGACAGGATAAGCGGAAATGACTAGCATGATAATGAATAAGTAAGAAAAAAGAAAAAATTGCAGAGAGTATGCAGAAAGGAGATGAAGGTTAGAATTGTCACCCTATCCCCTTAAGAGCAAAGAAAGGGAGAGGTTAGAATTTCTTAAACGGAAAAGGGATAGGCATAGGTAGGCACTTTAATTTGGTGTGGAAATAATTTTTCATATGAAAAAAAGTAACGTTTTAATTAATTTTGCACTAAAATTTGATAAAAAGTTGTCAACAATTTTTTTTTACTACGAACAAGATAGTTCAAAAAGCTTACAATAAAGTTTTTTAAAATAGATTTTTGACGAAGTTAGTACATATAGACCATTCGACTTTATTTTTAGTTGATTTTGTCCTTGACTTGCAGAATGTCTCGATTGGTGCTATAGGCAGCATTTTGACGTGCGTTCGTTAGTGGAAAGTACATGGGAGGGTAATGTTTTAAGGGTGAATTACACTAACACCCTTGAGTTTTTTTTATTTAATATAGATTTTTATTTACATTTGAAAAACTATATATATTTTTTAAAATTTATAATCTCATTAAAAATTATCTACTGAATTGTTAGTGCCATATCTTAAATTTTTTAAATGACCATCTTACCTTTTTTCCTACTATTTTTTCTTCCTATCATCGTAATTATATTTTATAATTTTTCATCATTAAATTATACATGAACATATTCTTATTGAGTGATAATATATAAACATAAATTTTATACAAAATTTTCAAACACAGTGATATAACTTGAGGGTGACCTTTAACTTTAAAACAAAATACTCATAAACATGATTTATATTTATAATAATATCACTATTACAACATTTTTATACTATTTTTTGTATAAATTTTTATATATGAACACAATTTATCATTTTTATTTCCACCATTATATTTAGATTAAATCAATTTAAAGGATTGGGCTTTCCTCTAGTCCATGATCGGACTAGAGGGTATTGTTGGGCCTATGGGGGCTCACCATGGGTTCCGTTTCGATAATCCGAACTGTTCAATGCGTAGAACTTGTCAAGTACTATATACTTGTAAAATATCACGTTGATCGACTATTGATAGCTATTTCATTGGATCAAATTTCTGTCAACCGTTTATTTTTTTGCCGTCTATTTTTTTTAATACAAAACTGATTTGATTACGTAACTATCAATATCTGATCAACGTGATTTTTTTAATGCATAGAGTACTCGACGAGTTCTACACATTGACGATTCAGATTATCGAAACGGAGACCCATAGAGACCCTAATTTTTCGCAAATCATATTTATTATTATCACTTTATTTTATTTTTGACTTTATTAATTGTGTGGTTATATAAGAATTTAATAAGGTATTTAATTAATTTAATATGATGTTTAATTATATATAATTAATTTAAATATTTATATATTATTATATATATAAAAGGTGTTAGATATATATATTGATCTTATATTTATATATGTTATATTTATGTTGTTTTTATATAATATTATACTAGCATATCACCCGTGCTATGCACGGGATCATTATAGATATTTATATTTGTTTTAGATTTTTTTTAATATATAAATTATGTTTTTTAAGATTTTTTTCTTATCACTAACCATAATGTATGGGGGAAGTTGAAAAGGGTACTGCAGTAATTATACACGAATTGTATCTATAATTATTCGTATAAGGGGATTTTAAATGCTGATAAGGGGATTTTGACCAAATCAATAATTGCAGGCATGTGGAAAGATATGTGGATTGAAAAAAGTTAATAAATGCTAATCAAGGGATTTTGACCAAATCAATAAATGCTGAGTTTTTTTTTTTTTTAAATAAAAAATTTAAAAAATTCAGATTGGGATATTGAAGCTTCCATAGGCCTTGGGGGTTAAAAACTCCCTTTTGCTTAATAGATAGTATAGATATAGATAGATAGATAGATATATCTTTTTATTTTTATTTTTATTTTTATGTGGTTTCTATTTGGGTATTTTTTTTTCAATTTATTTAAGATGGAGTTGTGGGTATCTTTTTTTTTTTAAATTTAATTTATCTGTGGTTTCCATTTGTTTTTAATTATTATTATTTAGGTAAGTTATGACGTGAGTTAGATATGTAATAGACATGTGAATTTTATTGATTTAAAGTTTATTTAGATAAACTTTAAAGATTTTTTTTTAGTTTTTTTAGTTTTTTTTGTTATGTTATAATATAATATATAAAATATAGATAGATATTTACAACTTTAATAGAAAATATTATCTGATTTTTTGGGAAAGAGAAAATGAATGCAAGTTTTAATATTTTTTTTTGAAAATTTGTGAGAGCGATTAGGAGGGAGAGATTATGAAATATTTTTGTTATTAAATAAATAAATCAGTCAATAGTTTTTTTTAATCTATTTTGTAAATTAAAAATCAATAAATTTGGAAAATTGATTAATTTGTCCCATTAAGTAATTTAAAATTTTGATAGATATACATAAAAAAAAATACATAATTATATTATTAAATCACAATTCAAATTTAGATGTTATATCTTTTTGAGATCTATAGCTAAATTCTTATCCTTTTTTTTTTTAATTTTTTTGTGTAACCATAGTGTATAGGAGAAATTGAAAAGGGTGTTGCAATAATTATGAGAGAAGTCAAAAGGGATTGTGAGTTGGGAAAAGTCAATAAATGCTGAGGTTGGGTTGGGAAAAGTCAATAAATGCTGAGGTTTTTTTTTTTTTAAATCAAAAAATTAGAAAAATAGGATTAGGAAATTAGAGCTCCTATCTGATTTTTTGGGAAAGAGAAAATGAATGCAAGTTTTAATATTTTTTTTGAAAATTTGTGAGAGAGATTGGAGAGAGAGATTATGAAAGATTTTTATTATTAAATAAATAAATCAGTCAATAATTTTTTTTAAACTATTTTGTAAATTAAAAATCAATAATTTTGGAAAATTGATTAATTTGTCCCATTAAGTGATTTAAAATTTTGATAGATATGCATAAAAAAAAAATACATAATTATATTATTAAATCATAATTCAAATTTAGATGTTATATCTTTTTGAGATCTATAGATAAATTCTTATCTTTTTTATTTTTTATTTTTGTGTGTAACTCTAGTTTATGGGAGAAATTGAAAAGGATGTTGCAATAATTATGAGAGAAGTCAAAAGGGATTGTGGGTTGGGAAAAGTCAATAAATGCTGAGGTTGGGTTAGGAGAAGTCAATAAATGCTGAGGTTTTTTTTTTTTAAATAAAAAAATTAGAAAATTAGGATTAGGAGATTGGAGCTCCCACAGGCCTTGGGGTTAAAAATCCCCTTTTGCTTAATATATAATATAGATAATATATCAATTAGGTTATAAGTGTTAGAGCCCCACTAAGAGAAAGGGACAAAAAAAAAAAAGAAAAAAAAAAGAAGCGATAGCCATGAGAGTGAGAGAGAGAGAGAGAGAGAGAGAGAGAGAGAGAGTGTGTGTGTGCAGTCGTGAAAGAGAGAAGAGAGACGGTAGGGGAGAAAAGGAAGAAAGAGATTAGGGTTTTATTTTGGTGACTTCATTAATTGTTTAAGTGATTTTTTGATTTTCAAAAAAATATAGTAAGTGCAAAACCCATTTCCCTTGATGTATGTTTAATTTGTTGCTTTTATTTATTTATATTTATTTGATGTTAGTTTGATTTTGTATTTACATAAAGATGATAGATTGATTTTAATTATTTTGATTAGTTGTGTATGTTAGGTTTATGGTTTTTATATGTATTTATTTTATGATTGTAATCACACTCATGGTTATATGAAATTAAAATAAACTTAGAATCCATAGATAAATTCCTTACACTCCACCATGACTCCATGGATTGTTGTTTTATTTGAGTGTTGGTGAAAAAGAGTGTATAAAAAAAAAGTGAGGATTATGAGATTTATTTGAATGTCTTAGGTTTGGCATTGTTATATTTTTTTTTTCCATGAGTAGATGAGAGATTTTGTATATATATATATTGTTGCCTTGTTCTTAAGAGTAGACAAGTGTTTTGATTTATGAGCGTACGTATATGCTAACCATCCGGGGAGTGTGGGTCAAATTCGGGACGATATACCCGTGCAAGTTTGGCTTCGGAGTGGTGTTAGGTATACGGGAGGCACATGGAATATATTTGTAGGCCGAAAGTGAAATGCCGAAATGGTGGAGGTCAGGTACAAATAATTAAATATGAGTTTATTGGTATATTGTGAATTTTATTGATTTGTACATCTTGAAAAATAGTAAACGACTTTAATAAATTATGAAACTTGGGTAGAGGCGTGTATATGTAATTCTAGACAATTTTTGTGTTTTAATTTTTTACTAAAAAGATTGATAAGAACTTGTAATCGGATGATCTTATTTACAATAGTTTTTGTTCATTTTAGCAATATAGATTTTAGATACTGTTTTAACCCATGAAACGAGCTCATTTTTATTGGTTTCACGTAAACTGAAGTAAAACATGATTCTGAACACTTTTCATGTTTTGAACTTTTCTGAAAAAAATCATCTTAGGGCAGTTTCTTTTCGTTTTTAGCTTTAGATTTTTCGATTGAATTTCGTCTAGATTCTTCTATTAAGTTTTTCTCTTAACCTGTTCAGTTTCTACTAAATTTGTTCGCTTTGCCTTTTAAAAATTTGATTCTGTACAACTTTTGTTCTTTGAGTTTTGGTCAGTTCAAATGATTTAAGCATAAAACGGTACATTTTTTTAATTCTTCAACAAGTTACCTATGATTAAATTATACTAACTTTAATTTTTTATTTTTTTTTGGCAGAATGGTGGGTCTTACTAACTTTTCATGCAGGGCTCTCCTACCATATTTTTATTTTTATTTTGTTTATTTTATACTCAATTTATATTTAATTGTGTACGGACAAGAAACTAAATGTCACCGTATCTCAGGAAACTACCCCTTCGTCTCAGTGCGGGTGGAACTATTTGTCTTGTCGTATAATAAGAATTAAATGTATTTTTATTTGTGTCTGGTGGACACGTGGGTGTCAAACATTTGTACTCATACCAGTATACTTATATACTGACCCGTTTTGTCTCTTGGCATCTCGAGTGCGTTCTACTTAAGTGCAGCTGAGTTTCATTTGCAGGATTAGTTGGGGTTATGGTGGTGACGAAAAATAACTATAGTTGTTAAGCATGTCTTTCGGATTTCTTGTGTTTTCTTTAGTTTAGGGTTGAGATTACCAGAACATCTGATGGTATTGTACTTTCTTAGTCTCACTATGTTGAGAAGATACTTGAGAAATTTGGGAAATCAGATACAAATGTGTCTAGGACACATGTACACCTGAGTCTACATTTGACCAAGAATAATGGTGAGAGTGTCTCTCAGCTAGAATATTCTCAAGTCATTGGAAGTTTGATGTATCTAATGAGTTGTACATGGCCAGATATAGCTTACTTTGTTAGTAGGCTTAGTAGATACATGAGTAATCCGAATGCCACTCATTGAAGGGGCATTATGCGGGCATTAAATTGTCTATGCTACACCCGGGATTATGGGCTACATTATAGCAGATACCCAATGGTACTAGAAGGGTATAATGACGCTAATTGGATATTGTGGACTCGCCTTTTTCCCGCACCTTGCTTTTCGGAAAGGGTTTGAAAAAAAGGCCTCACAGTTCGGACTCCCGTGGTTCTGAATCTAGTTTCACAAGTGCAATGTGAAACTGATAAACACCAAAGAGTCCAAATCAGGCAAGCCTTTTTGGAAAATCGATTTTAAATCAAAATAATACCAAAATTGGACTTCTTTGCCAGATACAGAGTCGCCACCTAAATATTTTGTTTTGGGGAAATTTAGGAAACCCTGACTCGTGCCAAAGACCACGTGTCCGTCATCACCAAAGTTGCCTCGACTCGAGAACTTGGGTACGAGGAGGAAAGGTCATGAACTGAGCACCCCCGCTCGTCCGATCAAAGATCGGCCTCTACTAATCATGATATGATGTTTTATAAACATTATGTGTTCTTGTTCCGGTTATTAGACTAATATTACTATGTGATGCGCACAAGAAAATATAAACTACATCGCAAGAATTGGGACATTTCAAGTCATGTTTGTTTTGCAAAAATGGGTTGAATTTGCCACTCTCAAGTGAGCTTAAAGATGCGGATTTGCCACAAAACATAGTGGGCTTAAAACAGGATTTTGCCATGACAAAGTGGGCTTAAAACATACATTTGTTGAGTCGTTCCAATTCAAATAACAGAGCCTTCATCCACAGGCATTCATGTAGTTTAGCATTTAAGCACATAGCCTCATGGCAAGCATGCGAATCATGGCAATATGGCAATCACACTCATGCAAGTATGCTAAAGCATAAAAGCTTACCGAGTACTCCAAGCCAAAACAAAACAAAAACTAGTTAGAAAGATGCATGATCCTAACTATGCGAGATGTCTAATGCAACGCATGCACAGAATGCAATTAATAGGCTCCGCTACTAATATGGTATATGAAACAATTTGAACAACATGCGTTTAAACACGTATTCAAAGAAGTATTGAAATAACGATGCAGTTTGAATGATGCGCCGAACCCCAGTGCATGCAAGACAAATGAATAAATGCAAGCATAAGGCATGCTAATTGAAAATGTCCTTAATCTAACCATCAAAAGCGATTAAATAAAAGGGAGAAAGGCGTGGGGTTGGAAGACATGCACACACGCACACACACTTATTACAACATTACGTCCTTGCGAAGGAGGGTCCGAATGAATAAGCTAAGCAACTAACTACGCTAATTATTACAACACTTGAAATGAATTAACTAACTATTCTAAGCTAATTAATTATTACAAACCGGAATTGAAGAACTAGTTACACTAACTAATTAATTACAACACTTGCATGAATTAGCTACAACTAACTAGCTAAGCAAAGAAACTAAATGGCCTCGAGAGGTGAGGGACAAATGCATGCTCGGTTGGTTTTCTCCCGAAAATGCTACTGCCTCACTGCTGTAAGGCTCTGTTTGCACACTTGAACACCAAAGAAGCTACCAACTTCCAGAACACCTCTACTTCCCTTTTCCATCACATTGGGAAACTTTCTTCATTAATGGCCGGTCGGCTACCAATGGTGGCCTGTCGGCTATTGCTGGTGGCCGGTCGGCTACCCCTTCCCTGAACTTCCTTTTTTGCTGCAACAGAGAGCAAACAGAGGCAAAGCAGTGTATTCTCAAGGAGTGTTTGTACTGTTATGCTCCTTATCATCACACAAGTTCAAAGGAGTGTAATTCTTGGAACTCAAACCATCAAGCAAGCAATTTCCATGCATGATGGCTAAGGAACCAAGCTTGTACAAGTTTAATGAGTGCACAAACAAGACCAAAACAACCACCACCCTATCATGCATAATCAAGAGTGATGGTGACCAAGGAAAGTGGCACATTTCATCGCTTTGAGTATGAAATGTCCCATTTTCCTTGTATTTGAATTAACATCCGATTCGAACACATGCAATGCAACATGAAAGATGCTTATCTTGCCTCTTTTACTTGTTCATTTTGTTTACTCGTTTTACATTACCGATCCATTCTTTAATCGGTTAAGTCCAAAAGTGAGTGTCCTATAATGGAAAGATGGCTCAAACCACAAGTTACTTTGGGCATGAAAGAGGCATTACACTGTTGATAATGAACCCATGCAATGTCCCATGCATGAAAGAGGCACATTTCATCACTTTGAGTATGAAATGTCCCATTTTCCTTATATTTGAATTAACGTCCGATTCGAACACATGCAATGTAACACGAAAGATGCTTATCTTGCCTCTTTTACTTGTTCATTTTGTTTACTCGTTTTACATTACCGATCTATTCTTTAATCGGTTAAGTCCAAAAGTGAGTGTCCTCTAATGGAAAGATGGCTCAAACCACAAGTTAGTTTGGGCATGAAAGAGGCATTACACTATTGATAATGAACCCCATAAGGGATTAAACCATTAGGTACAACACCTCAATTCCACACTTAAGCAAACAAGTGGTTTGAAACCACTTTCAAAGCAAATAAAAGAGTGAAGAATGGAGGGAGGTTGCAGAGATTTTAAGTGCTGAAATGAAGTGCAAAACAACACTAACACATGCTTTCAACTCAAAACAATGGTGCTCAAAGCATTAAAATACTAAGCCAGTGAAGGAAATTGTACTACAACCATGCAATACAAAGCTCAAATGAATTAACCAGCTCAAAACAGAGCCAAAACAGGTCAAAACAGAGGCAAAAACATGCTAGATTTAAGTTAAGTAAGCTAGAAAAATATGGTAACACATGACTCTAACTACGTATGCAAACAACACACAAGGAGGGGAGGTTAACCCCTCCAATTTTGGACTTCAAAAGTTGGTTTTTACCACTGAAAAACCTTTGAGATTTAGTGGTTAAAAGACCCAAAAAAATTTGTTTTCAAAGTGATGAAAAGATGGCACAAAAGCTTAACAAGCTAAAAAGCAAAAGGGGTGGACAACCCCCTAACTCAAAAGAGGTCAAACCACCACTTTTAGGTCTCAAAAATAGAACTTTTTACATGCCAAAACCAGCCCCAAAATAGTTGAAAAAGGTAGGAAAATAAGTATGCACAATAAGCTTAAATAAGGTAAGTGCTCTACCTTTGAAGCAAAGCACAATTCATGCTCAAACCTCATTTCAAAGCTCAAACAAGACTCCAAGGGACCTTAGCTCAATGGTGGTCAAGTTTGGTTAAGGGTTGGTGTGCAAAAGTACAGAGAAAACTAACTACAAAGCACAAAATATCAAGTGAAAAAGAGAAAGTTAGAGAGAGAGAGAGAGAGAGAGAGAGAGAGAAATTTTTGATCCAAAATCTTCTAACCCTCCAAAATGGGGGAGGCACCCCCTTATATAGAGAAAATCAAGTCTTGAGCTTAGACACATCCTACCATACACGTGTATGAAGATTCAGCTCAGTGAGGAATAGTTGGCAACAAATATCTGGAAAAAGAGACCAAGGGTCGTCGGCCACCACTGGTAGCCGACAGGCACAAGCCATGGTCGACAGATCCCAGGGCTGGCCGACAGGTCACCCTCTCTTCCAGGCAAGAGGCAACAAGCTCTTGGTTCAAAAACATGCACAAAACAGATAAGGTTTAGAGGCTTAAAGACAAGACGTTCCGCCGAGGACTTCGGGCGCTCAAAACAAACACAAACAAGCACAATCATCGAGTACACAAATAATGACGTCCAAGTCTATATATATCTGATATTTGATATAAATAGGGTGTCTACAGATATCTGATAGAAAGGACTTCAAATCCACTAGTGGTTATGTGTTTACCCTCGGAGGGGCAGCCGTGTCTTGGAAATCATCCAAGCAAACGTGTA
The DNA here is from genome assembly GCA_036172215.1 of Camellia granthamiana. Classification (NCBI taxonomy): domain Eukaryota; kingdom Viridiplantae; phylum Streptophyta; class Magnoliopsida; order Ericales; family Theaceae; genus Camellia; species Camellia granthamiana. The sequence goes on along the minus strand of CM069915.1, from coordinate 55,006,113 downwards.
TATTGAAGCCAATGATGGAATCTGAGTTTACTGCTTTGGATAAAGAAACTGAAGAAGCTGAATAGCTTTGCTAGTTCGTTGAAGATATTCTACATTGGCTGAAACCTGTGCCTGCTATCTGTATTCATTGTGATAACCAATCGGCAATTGGACGAGCACAAAATAATATGTATAATGAAAAGTATAAACATGCTCATCGTAGACATAATTCCATACGAAAACCACTCTTTAATGGAGTTGTCTCTCTAGACTATGTAAAGTCTAAGGGCAACATTGCGGATCTGCTAACTAAATGGTTAACTTAAGAGTTAGTAGAAAAGTCGTCAAGAGGAATGGGGTTAAGGCCTTTAGTAATGTTGTCAGAACGGAAAATCTAACGTAGTTGACTAGTGATCCCAAGATCTAGATTCAATGGGATAACCTAATTTCGTGTAATGGGTGAGTCACTGAAGAGGTAAATCCTCTTGTCCATTCCTTTGCACAGTAATACCCTGTGGGGGTGGAAGGTTAAGCTAATACTTTCAATGACCTAAGTGTAGACGTCCCCGAACGCCCCGGGAGGGATGAGTCCCCCGTTCTGTTCGTTTTGGGTTACTACAGCTCGGACTCAAATTGTCACGGTTCGTAATCTGAACCAAAGAGTCCAAATCCGGCAAATCGTTTTGAGAAAATAGATTTTTAGAAAGAAGTGCCAAACATGGACTGCTTTGCCAGATAAAGAGTCGCCACCTAAATATTTTATTTTGGGAAATTTAGGAAACCTTGACTCGTTGCCTAAGGCCACGTGTCCGTCATCACCAAAGTTGCCTCGGCTCGGGAACTTGGGTACGATTGGGGAAGGTCACTTCGTGAGCACCCCCGCTCGCCCGATCAAAGATCGGCCTCTACTAACCATGATATCGAGTTTTGAAAACATTATGTGTTCTTATTCCGGTTATTAGCCTAGATTTACTATATGTGATGCGCACAGCATACAAGTATAGCCTGGATCGCCTAAATTGGAACAAAACATTTCCTGTTTGTTTTTTTAAAGATGGTTTGCTACTCGCAAGTAGGCTTAAAATGCAGATTTTTGCCACCCTCAGGTGGGCTTAGAAAAGATGGTTTTGCCACTATCTAGTGGGCTTAAAACTCACAGTCAATGATTTGTTCCAATCCAAATAACCTAACCTTCACCCACAGGCATTCAGGCAGATATATCACATAAGCACCTACCATGGCAGTCACTCACACACATGCAAGGATGCTAAAGCATAAAACTCACCGAGTACTCCAAGCCAAAACAGAAGCTAATTAGAAATCCATGCATGATCCTAAATATATAGAAGTGACTAATGCAACACATGCAATAATGCAACTAAGATAGGCTCGGCTATTCTAAATATGGCATGTGAAATGCTACAGCTAACAAGTATTCAACTTGGAATTGAAATACAATGCAGTTAGTATGATGCGTCGAGCCCGGTGCATGCAAAATAGATGAATGAATGCAAACATGCTATCATACTGTATGCTAATTGAAATATGCCCTAATCTAACCATCATAAGCTGGTAAATAAAAGGGAGAAAGACGTGAGGTTGGAAGACATACATCACACGCACGCACACTTATTACAGTTATCCCCTCGCGCAGAGGGTTCGAATAAATAATATACAGTCCCGAATAAATACAGTCCGAATGAATACAAAACCCTAATTAATTAACAAATTAACTAAGAAAGCAGTAAACTAGTGTGCAGGCTGGGGACTGCCTCAACTCTGATCCGGATGATGAATGATGCATGCTCGGGTTGCCTTGCGCAGAAATCCACTGCGATGCCCTGATTAGCCTCTGTTTGCAATTGTTCTTGGAAAGTGTGCCAAGCTCTGGAAGGCTGCTGATTCTTGATTTGCTGCAACAGAGAGCAAGAAAGAGGCATGACAATGTATTTTTGCACATGTATGCATGCCTCGATCCTCGTGCCACCAATCACGCATCTCGATGCATGATGGCCGAGGAGTCGAATTGCATAACTCAATATGGAATGAATGCACAAGAAAACACAACAAGACCAAGACTCCATCATGGATAATCCGGAGTGTCGGCGACTGGGGAATTGAGACACGTTCCGCCACTCGGAGTACGAAACGTCCCTCGTTTCCGGTGCTCGGGCTAACTCTTATCCCAAACACAATGCAATATGCATGACATGCATGAATGCAACTAAGATACAACCTAACATGCACAATGCTATGAAATGGCATACAAGATGCAAGAGGTAACATGGCATACACAATGCGCTAACATACAACCTAGCATACACAATGCTATGAAATGAATGGCATACACAATGCATAATGGACTTACACCAACACAAGTGGACCTCAGCCACACTCACATAGGAGGCCATTAGATGGAAAAAAGAGACACTCGAGATGCGTGCACGCATGCACGCAAACCGAGGACCGAACCTAAGGCACGAATGCCACTCTAACAAAGCATGGCAAGGCATGGAACATGGCATACAAGCATGCAAATTTCAGTAGCAAAATATGATGCAAAATAGCCCCAAAACATGGAAACATGGCACCCGATGCATGGAATGAGACCCGAAACTCAAAACTAGGCATACGCAATGACCTATAGCTATGCAAAGCATGCATTATTTGAACATGAAGTCTAAGGACAGAATCAAGGAAGTCCTAAAACAAGCATATTTACAACTTTAAGAAAGGCCAAACAGTGAACACAAATAGGGCTAAGCTAACATGCAAAAATGGCCCCGAAAGAGAGATAATGAAGCAAGTAACAGCTTCTGGCCCTAAATGGCCAAGATCCCTTCAACAAAGTTGAAGAGGGGCTCAAAATGAAGCACTTTACAGTTTACAACAAGCCACGAAAATAAATACAAGCAGGCCTAAAACATTATGCAAGAAAAAGGCCAAAAGAGGGACAAAGAAGCAAGTGATGGCTGCTGGCCTCAAACAGAGGAGGGCCCTTCAAAAATGTTGAAGAGGGGCCCAAAACATGATATTTTACAGTTTATGAACAAGCCCAAAACAGTGCACAAGCAAGCTTAAAATACTATACAAAATAAGGCCTAAAAAGAGGTTTAAACACAAAGAGCAAAAATAAAACCTCAAACAACAAAAGACCCTTGATCAAACATGAAGAGGGGGTCAAAATAAGGCTATTTACAGTTCGGACAAGAGCCCAAAAATATAAGCACAATGGGCTAACAAAGCATGCAAAAATAAGGCCAAAAGAGGGGTAAAGAGGCAAGTGACAAAAGAAAGCCTCAAACAGTGAAGAGCCCTTCAACAATATTGAAGAAAGGCTCAAAATAAACCACTTTGCAGTTTATAACCAAGCTCAAAACAATTTACAAATGAGCCTAAAATACTATGCAAGAAAGAGGCATACAAGAGAGGTAAAGAAGCAAGTGGTAGCTAGAGACCTTAAACATGGAAGGACCCTAAAACAAACATGAAAAAGGCCTCAAAATAATGTTATTTTCAGTTAGGGTCAGAGCCCAAAAATGCAAGCACAAAGAGCTAAAACATAGATCAAAATAGGGTAAGAAAAGAGGAGAGGAAGACTTACCCTTGAAGAACCAAACTTCAACAACTCTTGGCCCAAGAAGTGTTGTTCCCAAGCTCTGGAAATGGCCCTCAAGCTACTGGAATGGAGTGAGGAGGAGTGGTGCTATGGGTTGTAGAGTAACGGGTATAGGAAACTTAAGGGTTTGAAGGTTGGAAGAGAGGGAGAGGAGGGAGTGTAATGCAAAGGTCTTGGGCAATTTTTCCAACCCCTAAACACAGCTGGGAGGGCTGTTTATATAAGCAAAAAAGGGGGAGAAAAGGGGGGAAAATAATTCAAGTTTCCCCCCAAAAGTGCACCCCCCCGGATACAAAATATGGGGGGGAAAGGAGCGTATATCCACACTATACCTGATGTGAGGATCATGGCCGGCTGGTTATTGAGGTTGCAGGTGGCCGGCCGGCCCTCCCCATGGCTGGTCGGCCAAGGGTCAAAAGGTTCAAGTGTGATTAGTGGCCGGCCACCCTAGATTGGTAGCCTCCAATGTGTGCACAACACAACCATGTGGTCAAAAGTTGGAGAAAGTGAACCAGGAGAGAGAAAAGTCCATTTTTCAAAGGGGTTCAAAAGGTTCAAGTGCAATTACTAGCCGGCCACCAAATATTGGTGGCCTCCTAGATGTGAACAACACAAATATGGGGTTTAGGTTTAAAGAAAATGGCCCAAGGGTGGTCAACATTGGCTTTGAAGTGAGAAAAAAACGGGCGACGGAGGGCGATGAAGGAATAAAACTAGTTGTCAGAATAATTACTGGCCTCCCACCCTTCTACGACCTTTCTAACAATGAAACAGAGGTCTCCACCAAAAATGAACCAAAACCGATGCAAAATGAAGGTTCGGGGGCCAAAACGCGCAGCCCGGGGCCCCGAAAACTAACTGTTAAGCACCGGAGGTGGCGTTTGACCACGAAGTTGGTCTCTCGGACCACAGCGTCCCTCAAAAGGGAGTAAATAAGATGCACGCCAAAAACCGGAGCAAACGGAGATGGTTAAGCGGTCCCGAACCGAGGCACACGGCCAACGGTTCCGAAAAATCGGAAACCGGACTCGAAACGAGCAAAATGGCCTACGACCACGAAACATAGCCTACGGCCACTGAGAGATGGTTTACGAGACCTCTCCCTCCCTTGTGGAAGAGAAACAGAGAAAACCGATGGTTCGCAAACCGAGGCAAAGCATGAAAGAGCCCGGAAATCCAGAGGCAAGGCTCGCAGCCGAGACTCTGAAACCTCTGAACGAGCACGATGTGCAACATCGCCAAGCGCTCAATCGGTGACGTCTGAGTCTTAAGGTCGGTCAAAAATGGGGTGTCTACACTAAGTGATATGAATAATCAACCGTGGTATGAAGAGATACCTTATATAGGTCACCTATGTGAGTGCGAAGTGGGGCCGCTTCTTGAAGAATTGGTAAAGCTGAATTCTTTAAAAACACCCACTGAACTATGCCAGTGTTTCAGGGCCATGTCGGAAACAACATTGAGAACAAGAACAATGGTTGGACTAAATCCTGTGTGAGGTCTATTGTCTTGCTTTACACACAAGGCAGAACAGTTCAAGACATCACGTTTACTGGTCAGCTAGTAAATCCGATAGGCTTTCACTACGAAAAGTTCAAGGCCAACAACTACATTTTCTGATGTAGAGTTAGTTTGTGAGCTCTCTCTTCGAGTCTTTGTTGTAAATGTTGTTTGTTTTTTTTATTCGGTCAATTTTGATTCATGTGAGAGATTGTTGGGAAAAAATGATCTTTTAGTGACTTTAATGTGAAATTAAAGTAGGTCCTAACTATTGGTTGAGGTGGGATTAAATGGGTTTAGATTCTTTGTAACAAGGTTTTTACACTACAAAAAGAATGACAAAAATCATTAAGAATTAAATGAGAAATTGTCTCAAAAAGTTGGCTTCATAAATGAGGTATTAAAAATTGTGTATAACTATCAATCAGATGTTAATTGTAGAGGAAAACTTGGATGGGTATTTAAATCTCAAGATTTTGATAAGGGCATGAACCCTTTAGAGCATCCAAATTTTCCGAAGGAAGGGAGTTATGGATGTTTCAAGGATGGGCTTGGGCCAAAACTATGGTCCAAGTTGGTTATGAAAAACTTGCCACACGCGCGCGCAGTCTGCCCGTTCGGACCGGGTCCGTGGTCTATGGATCTTGGGCTTGGGCTTGGGCTTGGGCTTGGGCTTGAGACTTGAAGCTTAAGGCTTGCTGGAATGTGTTAGGTTTGGGTTAGGCTGAATTGGTGGTCCACCAACCTAATCTTTTTGGGCCAAGTCTATCAAGTGGTTGCAAATATGTATATACACACATGTGTATATTATGTGTAACTTACACATTGAATCCTCATCAGTTTTGCAGGAGTAATGGGCTGCATTAGTTGCTGGGCTGCATGGCTGGAGGCTCCTTCTCTCTCCCCATAGTGTATAAATAGAGACCAACTTCTTTGGTTGTGTACACAGAATTTTTTGCCTTCCAGAATATACAATCAGTTTGCTCCTCTAATTTTTTTCATATGTAAGAGAGTGCTGACATTGTGGGTTCGCCAAAGCTAACAGAAGAGACTTCTGCGTTAGTTGGTCTAAATCGTCATATCCTGAGAGATAGACGCCGACGTACCTCCAACACCCACGGTGAGGTGGCGAATTTGTTTTAAAAAAATTGCGATATCACATAAGTTTCGATTTGTTTTCTTTTAACATTTTTTGTTTCATATGTATTCTTGTTCATCATATTTTATGTTCTGAATTTTGATTTATTAAATATAAATTTATTTATTTTGTTTAATTTTATAATTTGGACAACATATTTTTTGCTCCTGCTTCGTTTGTTATCTTTTTTGTCAAGGTGCCAAGTTTTGACGGGAAAGTGTCACAAGCTTTTCTTTAACATATAGTTTTCACAGCCAATGATTGGCTGCAAAAAATTTAAAGCACATGGCATTAAACCTTCAACTACTTGGTCGGAGTCCTTTTTAATTTTTACTTTTTACATATATTAGAAATGCGAGAGTAATTTTATTCACATACCCTTAAAAATTGTCCAATATATCATCCTCCTTCTTGTTTGATTCTTTTACTAAAATTTATTATTTTAAGCGAGATTCACAATTTTATAAAAATCAATGGAAAAGAGGTTACATTCACCCATCTCAATTTTTCTGAAACAAAAAACTATCTGACAAGCTTAACAGTTGTACTAACAATTTATTATATTCACAATTTTATTTTTAGTGAATTGTTTAACTATTTTAAGTATTTTTTTTCTTGTTAAATGTACCTAATCTAAATGTATTTAAAAAGTAAAATATTTGTGAAAATATATATATATAAAATCAATAAATACTTACAAAAATATATTGAAATTTTGTTTTTGTTTTTGTTTCTGTATTTTTTGTAATTTTTTTTTGTATTTAGTGAATTTTTTAAAGATTTATTTTTTCAAATATTATACTTTTTTAAGTGTATGCAAATTTGGTGTATCTATAAAAAAAGTCACTAAAATTTAAAAAATATATATATATATGAAAAATACAAAAACTCATATTTCTAAACACTACTCTAAACCAAACAAAGTGATTTTTTTTCTCCCCTTGTTATACACCCGTCCTATCCTACCTTCTCTCTACGTGCGGACTTTCTTCAAAATGAGTTAGATAACCATACAAACTCCCAATGCGGATTAGAAAATCGACTATTTCTAATGAGGATCGTTGAGACACAAAATAATAAATAAGAAAATTAAACAAATCAAGTAAATTACACATGTATAAGAGCATAAGAATTTACGTGATTTATTCTTGAATAGAGCTACATTTATAACTGTGGAAGTTTTTATTATGACTAGAAAATGATTAAAACTCTATATAAAAAAGAGGTGGTCTCATTTATTTGTAAATATAGAGATTAGGACAATACAAAAATAATATATAAAAAAAAAAATTATTAAATTACTCAAAAAAATTCAGGTCAAGATTCAACACGCTTGCTCGTTTTTTGATATACTTGATTGGAACTGAGGAATGAGAGTGTAAAAATGGCCTACGGCCCGTGGGCGGTCTGAAATCTGTCCATGGCCTGAGGTGGGCCCAGCCCGATTAGGCCTAGGCCCAAGCCCAACCCTGGACCCTAGGCTTGGGCCTGGGCCATCATTTTGAACCTAGGTCCGGCTAGTGGGCCTGGCCTACCTGGGTCGGCTTGTGGTCCTGCCCGTCGGCCTGTGGTCTTGCTCAAGGCTCATTTAAAGTCCAGCTTGAGGCTTGGCCTGCCTGAGACCTAGTGTCATTTTTGGTTGAAAAAAATAAAATTTTGGTGAAAAAAATAAAAAAAAATTTGTTCAAGCCGTACCCAAGCCCGAGGCCCATGCTTAAGACCCGAATACTCCTGGGCCCGGGCCTGGACCTAATTTTCTGGCCCGTGGGTCAGCCCAGCCCCAATTTTGGTTGGAACCTGCGAGACTTGACATGGGCAGGGCCAAGTCGGGCCAAATTTACACCCCTACTGAGGAAGAAGGCAAAAAGATGAAAGCTGCTTTATTCTGTGATGAAGATACTTTTGTGCTATGGGGCTCTCTTAGTAAATTATTATTTACATTATGGATGTCTAAAAATTCAGAAAATGGGTTTCAGATTTTCTTTCAAGTTGCAAAATTTGAATTAATATATTGTGAAATTTTTGTATAAAATAAATTTGAATCACATTTTAAAAATTTTGAATAAATTCTGAATACAAATTTATAAATTTGTAGTATTGACTGTTACATTAGATGACAACCAAAAGTTAATGCGTCATATGCCTACATCAAGTTTTGGTGCAGTTGGACGTCAAGGCTTCTTGCCAACCTAATGGGGCTGATATTTTACTCACTAAACTGTTTAAGATTTACTTCTTTTTTAATGATTTTTTTTCGCATTTAGTAAATAAAAAAAAACTAATTTATTTTTATTTTTATTTTTATTATACTTCTAAATTCTATTCCACTAAATAGATCAAAAAAGTTAAAAAAAATAAAATTCTATTAGCCCCACATAATTTTTTAAGATTTCTTATTTCTTTGAACCTTTCACCGCAAAATTTAGTGACAATCAAACATATATGGTATGTTTAGTTTGTATTTTGAGATAAATTTTCAAAAAAAATTTGAGGGAAAGTTTAGAATTTTTTTTGATTTATATCTTTTGAAAATAATTTTGGAATTTGAGGGAAAATGTTTGAGGGCCCGAAACTTGAGGCTCGAATTGGCTCAAAACCCCAAAACGACGTCGTTTTGGGGTTTTGTTTTTGTTTTTTTTTTTTCTTCCTTTTCTCCTTTTCTTTCTTCTTCTTCGTTGAGAAGAAGAACCCAGGCAAGAGAGAGAGAGAGAACACAGGCGAGAGAGAGAGAGAAGCAGGTCGTCGTTGGCGTCGGAGCTCGTCGGCCGAGCTCATCGGCTGATCGTCGCAGCTCGTCGGCCGTCGCATCGCCGCCTCTGCCTCCGCCCGCTTCCGCTCTGCAGCTCGTCGCTCGTCCGCCTCCGCACGCCGCCGCCTCCGCCTCCGCCTCCGCCTCCATCCCCGCCTCCAACCCCATTTTTAGGGCCCCCTCCAGTTCTGCTCCTCCTCTCCTTCTTCTTCTTCCTCATTTCCTTCTTCTTCCTCCAACCGCCTGAAATTCGAGCCGTTTGGCTCGAAAATTTTTCGGGCCCTATAGCAATACTCGAATTTGAGAGTTTGTGATGATTTGATATTTTGTTGTAGTTGAGTAAATGTATGTGAGAAAAAAAGTGATTGAGAAAGAGAGAGAAAAGAGAAAAAGTGATTGATTGATGTGTATGAAAGAGAAAGTGATTTTAGAAATTTTTTTCAAAAAATTTGAACCAAACAAAATTTTAAAAATTTTCTAAAAAATTATATCTTAAGATACAAATCAAACAATCCCATTGAGTTCGAGTCAATTCAAGCGATTACTAGAGATTTGTCCAATTATTAATATTAGAATTTTGAGATTAGTCGATATGTACAATAAACTGATCCAGACACCCAATTATCTACAAAATAAAATTAAAATTAAAAAAAACAAATTTTTTTTTTTTTGTCAATAAAAGAGTAATTATATTATGATAAATATTTACATCATCAAATAGATCACTAACTCACAATAATTAGAAAGTTAACGCAATCTAATAACCAATCCACTAAACCCACTATCCTATCAAACAAAGCCCAACAACCAATATTAATTACCTACAATCCTCATAATGAAAAAGAAATAAACCAATCACGACAAAGGATATCAAACTTCGATAAGAATTGAATCCAAAATCTTACGCCACAAAAAATCATATACAGCCATTACGTCAAATGTCATAGTTTAAAAAATAACTCTCATAATCGCATCTTTTTGTCGTAAGACAAAGTCAACGTTCAAGGAGAAATAGGATCAAGGAAGAAATATTACATGGAGAAAAAATAGAAGCAACGTTTCTTTTAGTTTTCAAATTAATATTTAGATTAAAAAATTAAAAAATATATTTGGTTAATTTATTTTTGAAGTTAATTTTTCTTTTCTCCCCTCTCCTTCTCTTTTTATTTATTTATTAATAAATCAATTAATTAATTTTATTCTCTCCTCTCGTCTTCTCGAAGTTAGGGATGCTGCTGCATAGCCCGCGTAGCAATAACTGCTATCCAGCAAAATGGGCCCATTTCGAGATCCATTTTGATAATTCGAACAGTTCACATTTTAGAATACATCAAGTAGAACATATCTGTAAAAAATAAGTTAATCGGATATTATTTACCCATTCATTCACTCACATTTGTATTCATTTTAATACTTTAAATTACAAATATTATTTATTCTGATTAACTTAATTTTTTTACAAGCATGTTCTACTTGATGTATTATAAAATGTGAACGGTTCGGATTATCAAAATGGGCCCCAAAATGGGCCTTTTTTGTCGCACAACAGTTGTTGCTGCGCGAGCTGCATTGCAGCATCCCCAATTCCCTTCTTCTCTCACATTCTACACATTAATCAATTAAATTTTCTCTTACTCATCTATTCAACGACAAAAAAATAAAATTAAAAATCATCCCAAAATTATTTTCAAAACTCATAACCAAACAAAATTTCAATTTTCAAAACACTTTTTGTGATGTCTTGGGTCCTTTTTGAAACAATTTGAGGGTTTTAACTCAAAATTTATGTTCCTTTTGAATGTCCTTGCTACTATTGAGCTCTACGAGTCTCCTATTGTCACTTATTCTTCTCTTTGTACTTATTTATGTACGTCCTAATGTGCTCTGATGTGTCTACTTGCATCCTTGGTTGTTGGAGTGAATTCGAGAATAGTGAGAATGCTCTAAGGTTGCTTTTGTCTCACTTCAAAGTTGAGACAGGTCGAGCGGTAAACATGTCCACCTAGTTCTTTGTTCTGAAGTCTGAAATACTAGGGGTGTGCTTTCATCACTCGAGTGAAATTTTTACTGCTCGAGCGGTTTGTTTACAGAGGAGAGAGATTCTGGGAATTTTAATTCACCGTTTGAGTTTAGGATTCATCGCTCGAGCGATCTATCTGAAGTCAGTTTCGAAAAATGTGTCCAATCCCTTAAAAGTTGAGTTATACACTTTATCTCCCTCACTTTTCACTTCACTCTCTCTCTACATTTCAATTTTCTCTCTTTTCTCTTATCTCTCTCTAGAAACCATCCACCCACCTCATTAATTTCTTGATCTTTCCAAATCCATTAGGGTTTTGACCCTTGGGTTTTCATTAAAGTTAAAGAGCTCATCAAGAGCTATGTAGTGTGTGGTGGAGATTGGATTTGATATCTATAGACACCTCATTTTTTATCACCCTTAAGATTTGGGCACTTTATTCCAAACACCCGATGATGAAAGTTACACTGCAATCTTTTGAATTCTTAGCGAAGAAATTTGGATTCAAGCTCTAATCCCAAACCTTGCACCCCATTTTGGCCAAACTATTTTAGACCTTAAAACCCTCTTTTTCAAAATATTTTTTCAAATGTTTCTATGATGTTCCGAGACTCGCATTTCGTTTAAAATATTCCACTTTTCGATAAACCGAGTAAGGACAAAGTGAACATAAATGGAAGCGAGATGAATTCTTTGAAAAATATTTAAAAACATGTTATTTATAGGTTTGGAGTTGAAGAAAATAGGAGGGGATGAAAAAAAACTAGTTTAGGAAGAAGTTGAGCATCAAACCATTGCGAAAGAATGAGTAGCCTTCACTAAGTTAGGCATATCTCTCTGACCACTTATAATTTAGATGTGAAGGCACCACCATTGGAAATTAGACTTTTAAGACTTCACTTTAGACTCAAAAATCACCTAAAACCAAGTTCGGATGAAGGCGATATGCCCATTTGAAGTCGGGTCTGAAAAACAGTCTTTTGGACTCGGCCGAGTCCATTTAGAACCGGCCGTGCCTTATTTAGACCCGGCCGGGTCTCAATGAAAACTTTTCCAGAGTTTCTTTTTAGGCCTGGCCGTGTGTTTTGGGGCCCGACCGAGTCTCAATGGCGAGAAACAGGACAGTTGGCGGGAATTCGTCAGCTGTTGTTTTTTGAAGATATTTTCGAGCAAATTAGCTCAAATTATATAAATAGACCCCTTGCATTCAGATTTTAAGGTTAGAAGATTTTCCTAAGGGCTTTGAGGGAGATTGAGAGCTAAAACCATTCTCCTTGATTCATTTGATCTTCAAACATTCTTGAACAATACACACACAATACATACATACACAATACATATACCATTAGAGCTTGTTCTTAAAGCTTTTTGCTAGAGTTTCAAACCATATTTCATAAACTTGAGGGTGTTTGGAAATCAAGTTTGATCAACAACCAAAACTTGCACTCTTCAAGAGGTATAAGCTTGTCACCTTTTTCCTTGCTTTCATTTCAATATTTTTCTTGTGTTTTCCTACTGTTTTAGATCCATTTCAAGTGTTGGAACTTGGGATTGAAGAGCTACCAAAGGTAGAGAGGCTTAATACCCCTTCTTGCACCTTATCCCATAGCTCATACCTTTTGTTTTTGCACTTTTTTCTTTGGTTTTTACATTGATTTTCAGAGTTTAAAAAGGCTAAAAAACATGGTTTAAAAGTCTCAAAAGTGGAGGGGTTAGCCACCTCTTCTTGATTTTACTTACTAGCTTTATATTTCTTGCTTTTGTCTATCTTTTTGTGCTCTTGAAATACACTTTTAGTCACTGTTTTTGGGCTGTTTTGGGACTGTTCTTGGGCTATTTTGGGGCTAAAATATATGATTTAAAATTGCAAAAAGTGGAGGGGTTAGTCACCCTTCCTTAGGCTTTGTTCCATAGCTTTTTCTCTACTTTTTTTACTTATTTTCTCTTGCTTTTAGCTACTTCTTCCCCCCCCCCCCAAAAAAAAAATTTTAGGGGCTGTTATGGGCTGTTTAATCCATTTAAATGGTTTATGCTTTGAATATCATACTTGTTGTGTTGTAAGTCCTTATGGCTTTAGTTGTTTAGGCCTTAGACACCGAATCGTTTTAATTGATAGCTTTATTTACTTAGTTTTCATGCAAAGAGTTTCATTTTAAATAATTAACTTTGCATAATCATTTCTACACCCTCCATTCTTTTTTCTTTTCTTTTGTACGAGAGCTATTTCAAACAAGTGCTTGTTATTCAAGGTATGAGAAAGAGATCTATGCTTAATGGCTTAATCTCTATGGAGGTTCATCGCCAATGTATAGTCTCTCTTTCATGCTATGGATCACTTCTCGTTTGACATATCTCTTTATTTAGTGGACTTAAATATCACTTTGGAAAGGTAAGTCAAAAAAGCTAGAATTGGTTTAAAATGAATGAAACCAACATAAAGAAGATGAATAAAATTGGTTGGATTCGGCCGGACGTTATGCCGAGTTCATCGTTTGGAGAATTGTCACTTATCAATCCATGAAATTTTGACGAAACTTGACGCGTGTCTATCTTCCTCTTTGAGCTTCCATGATGAAAGGGAGAGGTGGTCGTCTTTATTGCATTTATTAATTGTTTTGTCCAAATTGTGTTCGAAATCATCAAGCCATCAACTTGTGCCTATTGATGGTTTCGGATTCAAATTCACTCTTCTCTTGAGTTTCATGATAGAGGAGAGCAGAAGGGATACACATGGCTTAAAGTTGCTTTGTCTGCACTATTTTCACCCCATAGCACAAAAACAGATTTTTACAAGAAATTAGGGCACGACCGACCTGTTTTTGGACCCGGCCGAGCCTCATTAGGAGTCGGCTAGGCCCCAATGTATGGTACACAGAGCAGTCTGGGCAGACAAAGCAGTCTCTGAACACTGTCTTCATTAACGCGCATACGATCTTTGTGCATTCTTATTGTTATTTATCTTAAATATAATTGTTGTAATTATGCTTGTTGTTGTTGTTGTTGTTGTGATATTATTGATGTAATAAGTTAGATATCTAGTTAGGTATTCGTTTGAATTTGTAATAATTAGTTTAATTCGGACACTTGGACACTCATTCGGACCCTCTTGACAAGGGCAAAATATGTAATAACGTGCATGTCTTCTAACCGCCATTTCTTTCTCTCTTTTATTTACCTACTTATAATGGTAGCATAGAACATCATGTTTACTTAGCATTCTCATGTTTGCATACACTACACTTGTCTTACATACATTCGGGTTCAGCTCATCATACTAACCAATGTCAAAATTCAATTTCATTGCTTGAAAACGTGATTTATCACATGTCTTGAATTGGATCATATATCATGCTCATAGTCGAGTCTATAAAAATGGCATAAATGTGTGCGTTGCGTTAGTCACATTGTATCGTTTAGGAGGATGCATATTTTCTAATTATTTTGCTTTGTTTGGCTTGCCTTGGAGTACTAGGTGAGCTATTTATTGCTTTAGCATCTTGCATCGCGTGTGATTGTTGCCATGTTGAGCATGCTTTCCATGAGGCTAAATGCTTAGATGATATACATGTTTGAATGCTTATGGATGAAGGCTAATTGCTTAAATTGGGATATTTGATGAATATACATATAAGCTCGCTTTTTCAAGTGGTACATAGTCAAAAACAATTTTCAAACAAACACAAATCAAATGTTCCAATTTTTGCAAATTAGCCTAATAAATCGGAATAAGAGCATATAATGTAAATAAAAATCACATCATGATTAGTAGAGGCCGATCTTTGATTGGGCGAGTGGGGTACTCAATTCATGATATTCCCCTCTCGTACCTAAGTTCTCGAGCTGAGACACTTTAGTGATGACGGATAAGTGGCCTTTGGCACGAGTCATGGGTTTTCTAAATTTCTCAAAAATATTTAGATGGCGTCTTTGAAATCTGGTAATGTAATCCCTTTTTGGCATTTTTGATTCAAATTGATTTTCCAAAAGAATTGTTGGATTTGGACTCTTTTTGTGTTTTCACTATTTCACATTGCACTTGTGAAATCAGATTCAGAACCACAGGAGTCCGAATATTAGGGCTAGTCGTATCCGAAAGAAGCACGAAAAGCAAGCTACAACACCATTAAAATTGGAGCTTTTCTTATCTTTTCTCACTAAAACTTGTGGTAGGGAGTTTCTTTAAGTCATATATATGGTTTTAGTATGTCCTTACTTATTATGATATGATTATTGAGTAAGGGGTTTGAGATTTGAGGTGTTGAGTTTTGAAAATGTTGAAAAGGTGATTTTCTTGTGATATTGTCCAAATAAATTTGTTTTGTAAACTTATGAGCCTCTTCAGAGTGCATGGAGAAAAAATATCATTGAAAATGAGGAAAACCCTCTTTGTGATCAAACCCTAGATTTTTGGGAAATTAGGGAAAGTGGATTTTGTGAAAGATTTATGCAATTGTTGGAAATTTGTTTAGGAAAATGATGAACTTTCACATATTGTTGTATTCATTAAGATATCCATAGGATGGATGAGTTTTGTTGTTGAGAAATTTATATGGTTAGCATGATTTTATATATGCTTGGACTATGAAAGGAAAAACGAATGTTAATTATGAATATGAATTGTGTCATATGTCACATGTATGATATATGTGGAAAATGATAGTTCTTTTATAGTAAGGAAATGTTGAGTATTGTGGAAACCTTGTTTATCGAGACATCACTACAACAAAATGCACCTTTGGCGACCAAAATTGGCGACTAAAAAAAATTTAGTCGCCAAAAGTTATGGAATTGGCGACCAACATTTTTTTTAGTCGGCAAAATTAAAATACTTAGCTACTAATTTTTTTTAGTCGGGGTATATTCATTATTGGCGACTAAAAAAAAAATTAGTCGCTAAAAATTCTAGAATTGGCGAAAAAAAAAACTTAGTCGCTATATATTGACTTTTGGCTACTAAAATATTTACTGGCCAAATGGAAAATAAAAAAATTGTTTTTTCTCTTTGGCGACTAAAGTTTTAGTCACCAAGAGCTTACTTTCAGTGACAAAAAAAAATTTAGTCGCTGTATATTGATTTTTGGCTACTAAAATATTTAGTTGCCGAATGGAAAATAAAAAAATTATTTTTTCTCTTTGGTGACTAAAGTTTTAGTCGCCCAAAACTTAATTTCAGTGACAAAAAATTATTTTAGTCGCCTTTAGCTGACTTTTTCCTACTAAAATGTTTAGTCGCCAGTTGTAATTAAAATTTTCAAAGAGAGATTTTGAATTTTTGGCGGGGTCCTTAATTAACGACGAAGCTATATTTTAGTTAGGGAAAATAAGTTAACACGGATATAAAACGAATGGCTAAGATCACTTGAAGAACCAACGAATAGAGATCAATACCTCACCAATAAAATATTAGGGTAAGTGAAGAGAAGAAGAAAAGATGAAGGGTTGAGTCCCGCTGCGTCGCCATCCCGCCGTCGCTCCTCCTCACGTTCGCCGGCAATCGGAGCACCTCCTCCTCCTCCGCCATCGCCATCGCCATCGCCATCGCCATCGCCATCGCCATCGCCATCATGACTGCTACGATCACCACTGCCGCCGCTACCACCTTCGTCATTGCCCTCTTTTCACACCGTCGCCTCCCCCTCCTTTACTGATCTTCGCAGATCCACTGCCACCGCCGCGAGATCCAGAGCCTTCATCGCTGAGAAGAGACTCCAGTGATGCTCCGTCTCACGTATGCTTTCTCTCTCTCTCTCTCTCTATATATATATATATGTTTCATGGAAATGGAGTCAATATAGTGGCATCTGATAGTCTAGCTGCTTTGTAGGCTATGGAAAAGAATGGAATGGAAGGAATTGTGAGGGTTAAGAGGTTTTTTTGACATTATACATGTGGTATTTGTCAATTCCTTTATAAGTGGTGTCATTGTACCTTAAAGCACAAGATTCTGCTGCACCACCATACCACACATATTAATATTGAATTACCTATTCCCCCCTACCTCCTCCCTTGAGGTACTGCTGGTGTTGGCAATTCAGAACCCAAAGCAAACATTTTCAGAATACTTGTTTTGGCATTGGGAATATTTGACACCATACAGCTTAATTGCTAATTTGTTGATCCACTAGCAGATTTTTACAAATTCTACCATCCCATTCTTGATTAATAAAAAATAAAAACCATTTAGCGTAGGCATGAGAAAATATGTTTTTTTGGTTTTCCTTGCCTCCCAAATATTAAGAGTTAGATTAGTGGGATATTTCTGTCAAATTTGTTTTTTTGTTTTCCTTGCCTCCCAAATTCTTCTTCAAATCTTTAATCTAACTCTTCCTACAAGTCTTTTATTCAAAAACACTTTAAATATATGCATTGATATGTTAATGCATATTAGATTATGATTAGGATAGGTAAAAGCACATGAAAATAGTAGTTTTATATTCATCTCAAGTATATTGATGAAATATTTGAGTATTCCTCTAAAGTTATAATAATACTTAATTGTGTACATTACGTTGATATTTTTTATATTTCGGTCCTTATGTCATTTTGATATTTATAATTTCAGTCTTTATAATTTTAATTGGCTCAATTGACTAAGGATTCATGATTTTGTCTCATTGATTAAGTTGTTAGTGTTTTTTGATTGATTAAAATGTAATCGGTGTTATCAATTTGATCAAAATTGACACAAAATTTAAAATTAATGGTCAAAACCGATCTAATTGAAATTACAGATACTAAAATTACACAATGAGCAAAACGCAAAGATTATAAATATAATTTTTCAAATGAATTTGAAATCATGAGATGAGAATAAAAATTTGTGATTGTATAAAAAATAATGGATATAAAACTTTATTTTAATGAAAAATGTTCAATATGTCAGCTAGGACTATATAGTCTATTGTGACTTCCTCTCACTCCTTTTTATTCTTATGTTCTATTTATAAAAGTTGAACATTGCTTAAAGAATTTAGCTACATTAAGAAGATGACTGTAGAGTCATAAATAACCACCACAACCATGCTTCTTAAAATATAAAGATATTAAATTCTCATGGCACATGTAAACTTAAAATATATATACTAAAGCCTTTTAAGCCAAAACAAGAATAGTGAAATGTCATTAGTTATAATGTGAGAAGTTTCTAAGTCTTATATTAAGCTAGTTGTGAAATTTTTGTATAAGATCAAAGGAATAGAGAAAATGTCAAGTTAATATAGGAATTCTTATCTAGAACTAATCAAGAGGTTGGGTGAACTGTAAATACTTGAACTTGAGTTCGAATCTCTCAAGATGTCATTAGAGGTTTGTCTGATTCTTAATTTTAGGATTTCTAGTAATTAGTTATCGATTGTCCAAATCTGAGGTAATTTGAATCCAATTAGACTAGACTGGACTGGGCACGAAATATCCTGAATTATCAACCAAAAAGAAAAAAAAAATTACTAAACAAAACTATTAGGTGAGATTAATTAGATGAATATTTTTTGCCCTTTTTACTTTGTTATAAGTTGTATATTTAATAATTTAGAAATTACAAAGTATGATTAAAGCTCATCATATAAATTTTTAAGTTATGAGTTTTAAACTAAGGAGTTTGTACCTAAGTTATATGTATACATATATGTATCCATATATGTATTATTAAAAATTAATAAAATTGATATAATATAAGGGCAGCATGGTTAATATGTTGATGTAGCACATTCAGTGGTGTTAATAAATGTCTTTGAATGCGATACATGCCTAAAAAGAACACTGTTTAGTTCCACTTCATATATTGCTTTTGACTTTGAATATTACCATCCAAGGCAAGGCTCATCATGCTCAAAATATTACACTTAAAAAAAAAATAAAATAATAATAAAATCATGAATATCCATACATATCATCATATGTGCCTTGTTAAGTTCTGAATAGTGGCACCCGATATGTCTGTCTCTCTCTCTCTCTCACACACACACACACACACATACACACACACACAAACGCACGATATACACTGTCTCAAACAAATTTCGCTCTCTTTCGACACTACCAAGCCTCACCCTGCTCACCATCGTCATTGGCCACTGGCGAGAGAGACCGTCACATACATTGCTAGATCCTTAAGAAAAGGGTCAGTCATGTCCAGGCTTCTTGATATCTGGATGTCTTTAATTTGGTAATGTGCATAGTCAGCCCCCCATTCATAGATAACCCTCTTCTCCCGAGGTAGTTAAGTTCCATTAAGTGGCTTTTAACTCTTAGCTCTCAAGTTTTGATCTACCACTCCCAAGATCTAGTTTAAAGTTTAGCTTATATAGCTAAATACTGATCAGTATAATATTGTGCTGCTTATCAGGTTAGGGTGAATACTATACTGGGATCTGCAGCACCGTCTCTATCAGTAAAACTCAAGCAAGCTTTCAGTTCTGGTTCAAAGGATGCTTCTATAATTGAGAGCCAGGTGCTGCGTGTGACTCTTTTGTTTTTTATCAGATGCTCATGACCATAATTTGCCTAACTTGTATCCTAATGATCTTGTCAATTGCCTTGATGCAAGAACTCAAGTTTGATCAAGAAAATGATGTCCATTTCTTGGATGCATGGCCAAAGAGTGTTAACGTAGGCAATTTTGTTTTTGTATTTGAGGTAATTGTATTTATTATTGTCATTTCCTACTGATCTGAAGATCTCTATGTTTTTCCTCTCCCTACTAATTTTTTTTGAGGTTTGTGATTAAGACTTTTCAAACTCCGAATGTGATATTTGGTGTGAAAAAAATGCTTCTATTACAATCAAAATAAATACGACTTATTGATCTTTATGTGTTACTTTTCTGTATTAATGTTGTTATTCATTATATTTTTTACTTCAACAAATTAAAATTTGCATCATGCTATGTTTTTTCTTCAGGCTAGATTTAGCTGGAGAGACTGCTCTTTCGTTATCAGCAAACCATCTACAAAAGCTGCGTTTATCATTTCAATTGACCATTCCACTTGGGCATCCATCTAAACCACTTCAAGTTTTTATTTTGAATTTGGTTTGTCTCTTTAATAATGTTGCTTCTTATATCAAGGTTGTTGTGAACTTTGTTTGCCTGCAGGCTTTTCTCAAGTTGAAACATGAGACCAAAGTTGAGCACATCTTTGTCTGGGGAAACTCTGGTGAACAGTTTGAGATAACACTAGTAAGCTCCTCTGATCAATCAAATCTTAAATTTCATTTCCTCCTTGTTAGGATCTACAGAAGTTGATCAATTTAGCAACTCATAGATCTATAGAACTTTGTAACAAGACTTCAGCATGGGTTTATTGGTATGTTGCAATGCAATCTAGTCTGATATACTAACCTTAAAAGAAAATTAATTATGAATTCAACAAGATAGTTACCTGTTAGTGATGGTTAGATGTAGTAGTTTCCTTATTTATGTGGCATTTGGTCTTGTAGGATCTCGGATTGGTTGAGAAGTTTTTCTATCTTTCCTGTAGAACTATACAGAAAATATGAATAAAATGCTTTATGGCTTATTGTGCACACCATTCTATTCTAGAAAATAAATGAAATTTGTTAAGAAATAAGAATATTTTGTAATGTACTTGGATATCAGGTTAAATTAAAGGAATTAGATACCTAGAGACAAACCTATGTAGCTTTCTTTATTAAAATTTATTCAAACAAGGGCGTTAAGGAGGCGAAAATTCTAAACAACCCCCGAACAACCGTGTGACTGTCACAGATAGCTTCCTCATGACAAATAGGACTTGTGGCAAATGATGGAACGTAATTCGGACTCATAGGTAGAGAGTTAGAGCTGAATATGTCCTAAACTTAGTTGAAAAAGGGCATTTCGGGGGCGAAAATTCTAAACAGCACCTGAACGACCATGTGACTATCACAAAAAGCTTCCCCATGACAAACAGGACTTGTGACAATAGACGTAATGTAATTTGGACCCATAGGTAGAGACTTAGAGCCGAATACGTACTAAACTTAGTCGAAATAGGGCGTTTCGGGGGAGAAAATTCTAAACAACCCTCGAACGACCGTGTGACTCTCACAGAAAGCTTCCCTATGACAAATAGGACTTGTGACAACTGATGGAACATATAGCGATCCCGGTTCTCCCTCTCTTTATTTATTGTATTCCGGACTCGGTTCCGTGGATGTGTTGTTGTCTCATTCTCATTTCCATCCTTTACTCTTTATATTTGAGTCTTGGGTTGTGTTGGGCAGGTTTGAAACAGGTTGGTTATGCTTTGAAACCAAAAGTTGATGCCCAGAATTTAGTCTTCACGCTCGAGCGGGCCCTTTGATTTTGCTTCTCCGCTCGAGCGGGCGTATTGACGCTCAAGAGTGAATTTCTATCTCCCAGTATTTATCTCTGCAGGTCTTCGTATGCTTGAGTGGGAGTTTTGACGCTTGAGCGGGGACCATGTCTGCAAAACTTCTGTAGGTGTGCAATTGACGCTCGAGCGGCGCTTTTCACGCTCGAGCGTGAGTCTGTGTCTGATGCTCGAGCGGGGATTTCCACTCTCGAGCGGGGCGACTGGTATAACACATCGGGATTCCACCTTTTTGGATCACTTTTTGATTTCCTTTCTCTCTCTTACTTTTTCCAAACCCAGATTTGAGAGCCTCTCTCTCTAGGTTTAAACTTCTCTCTTCAATATCACCTAGATTTATTGATCTTCTACCTTAGGTCCTTTGCAAAAAGTGTGGAGTTGGTTTTGCTCTTCCTTTTGATCCGAAAATTTATTGATTTGGAGCACTTTGAGTTTTCATCATCTTCTCCGTTGAGCTTCGAAATTTGAGGTAGGGATTCCTACTCATTCTTATGTGCTTTAACAATGATATTGAGTTATTTGTATAGATGGGTTTGTTTGGAAAGCTAGGGTTTGAAATGTGTTATTTTCAAAAGAGGGATTTTGTGGCCATGACTCATAAATGTGTAATTTAGGTCCTAAAATGGTAGTATTGATGTTGTAGATAATATTTGAGCCTTTGGGTCAATATTGAGAAAAAGGAGGAAAATGCCATGTTTGGGTATATTTGGGTTATTAGTGTAATTAATGACAATTATTATAGAAATGTGAAATTGAGTTGGAAATAATGAAATTGGCTCATTATGAGATAGAATGATGGAGTTAGATTTATTAATCGCTCACTTTGAAAATGTTGAGATTATATATCTGTTGAGGCATTTATTATCTGTTTAGAAATAATTGCTTTGGGCTATCGGTGGAGGATAGTCGTGATTGTTGTAGACAATGCATGATGATTAGGCAAACTAAAACTAATCAATTGAATATGTCATCGAATATGACGGTTGGAATAATACATTGAATTTATGTATTGATTGATTATGTATATGATATGTGTTTATATACATTGTATTGTATGGGAGGAGATAGGAGATGTACTCCACGGTTTAGGGGAAGATAGGGGATGGACTCCTAAACCGGATGTTATGTGGGAGGAGATAGGGGATGAACTCCATAGATACAACAAATCTGTGTATCTATTGAACTATCGATACAGCAAATCTGTGTATCGTTTGTGAAGTATGGAAGTGTTTTATGTGTTATTGATACAACAAATCTGTGTATCTATCGATGCTTATGGAAGTGTTTTGATGTGAATTATTATTTCATTTGAATTGATGAAATGGAAGAATTATTGATATGAGATGTAATCTCATTTAAAGTATATGGCCAGATTCTAAGCCAGGGTTATGAATTGAGAAATTAGATAAGAAATGAAACATGGACACATTTGTCATGTAATTGAAATGGATTATGAATTGATTCATGTGAGTTAAACATTTATCAAATGCTAATGTTTTAGTTATTGCTCATAGTATGTTTAGCATATCTTTACTGGGCGTTGGCTCACCCTATATGGGACATCATTTTTAGGTACAGGTAGCATGCCACCTCCAAGGACGTAGCTTGAGAGGCTTAGTGGCTGGGACATCTTTTGTGACTACTTCTCTTGTACTACATGTATATCAAGCCAAGGGCTTATTTTGTGTAGAGTTAGTACTCTCTTTTTGTAACCAAGTGTTGATTTGGAAAGTTGTAAGCCTGTAGGACATTTACTTTTGTTATCAACATGTAATACATTTGTAAGGAATACTCTGATGAATTATGCTTTATTCTCTTATGTCTAAGCATGTTATGATTGTATGGTTGATGGGTGTTTTTTGAGGGCGTTACAACCTGGTATCAAAGCCTATCGAGTTTAAATACTTTGGGTACATGGGAAGTGATTAGTATCAAAATAGGTTTGTCTCACTTGTTAGAGACTTAGGTGTAATGTTATATACTTATGGGATAACATGTTTATGTGACTACTTGGGTATGGGATTTAGTTTCTAGGATGTTGATTGGATCCTTGGGTTTCTGTGAGTCTCGTTGGAAAGCACTTGATCAATGCTGTTTCTAACCGAAACTCTAGTAACGCCTCGGGACTATCATTATCTGGAAATGAAATTCGTAGGTGCTTATGTGATTATGTGCTTACGTGGAATGAATTACAGTTGCCCATGCATTAGGACGCGAGTGAAATAGCTTCGGCACATTTATGAATGTGCTAATGTTCTTCGTTACCTTTATTAGGATGTCAGGACGAGGACGTGGTGGTAGGCGAGGTAGGCCTAGGAGGCAGGAGATGCCTATACCGGATGAGATTCCGGAGCAGCAGGAGGGTGTTGGCCAGGCCAATGTGGCCGAGCCAATAGGTCAGCAGGTCATGGGCGTCTTAGCCCGCGAGATGGCAGGAGCATTGAGGGAGTCCATGGGCATTCTCAGAGCTGAGAATCAAGCCCAGGCCCAGGTTGTTGATGCAGGGCCTTCATTTTTGAAGAGGGAGTTCTTCTGATCTAACCTGGACGAGTTTGTGGGTGATCCAAAGGAGCCACTTAAGGCAGATGAGTGGTTGGAGCAGATGACGAAGACGTTTGAGATGCTTGGCATCGAAGACGGAGCATTGAAAGTGACCTTGGCATCTTTCCAGCTTAAGGGGGATGCGGGTCAGTGGTGGAAGTTCATGAGAGGCCGTGTTGGTGGCACGCGTGAGGCCTTTATAGATGCTTTCCAGGAGAAGTTTCTATCTCCAGCTGCTAGGGAGAAGCTGAGAGACCAGTTTTGTCAGCTCAAGCAGCTGAGTTTATCAGTGGCCGAGTTTGAGGCCGCATTTACTAGCTTATCCAGGTTCGCACCTGAGCTTGTGGCGTCTGAGGAACGCCATTGTATCGAGTTTGAGAGGAAGCTGGGGCATGGCCTCAATATGAGAGTTGGGGGTTCTATGACCCCGGGACTATGGGCGCTTTGTGGATGCTGCAGCCCATATGGAGATCATCATGCAAGAGGAGGAGGATGAGAGACAGAGGGGCTCCAAGAGGAGTCAGGATGGTCAAGGGGACGGTAGGAGGTAGAGGGGTTCTAACCCTCAGCAGTCCCAGGGTGCATTTGCTAGATCGACCTTTCCAGTGCCGGGTGTAGGCCTTGGGAGAAGTAGTCAGGGAGACGTTACTTGTTACAAATGTAGTCAGCTGGGCCACAAGTCTCCAGCTTGCCCACAGAGGGGAGGAGGTCAGAGAGCAGTTTCATCATCGGCTCGACCTCAGGGCCAGAGTCAGGGCAGAGGCCAGCCGCTGTCTTGCTATCAGTGTGGTTAGGCGGGGCACCTAAAGAGGTCTTGCCCGTAGTTGAGTGGCACTTCTGGTGCATCTGGGCAGAGGCAGAGTTTTCAGCCAGCTCAGTCAGTTTAGGCCTCGAGGGCCAATTAGGGAGCTTCGTCATCCCAGTCTGTGCAGCAGTCTTTTGCTCCTAGAGGTGAGTAGGTAGATCAGGGGCCTACAGGGCGCGTGTATGCTGTTACCGCGCAGAATCTAGTACCGGCTCCATCTGTTGTGAGAGGTACCTTCTTGTCTTGCAACTCGGTTGCCAACGTGTTGATCGATACAGGTGCATCCCATTCTTTTATATCTGTTGCATTTGCATCTGTTTTGGGTTTGGAGTTGGCACAGTTAACATCTCCTATTTGTGTTGTATCACCTGTTGGGGGTGAGTTGATTTTGAAACAAGGGTGTAGAGGTTGTGATATAGAGGTAGCAGATCGCCGACTCCCATTTCCTTTTGTAGTTATGCCTATGTCGGGTTTTGATGTTATCTTGGGTATGGAGTGGCTATCGTCATACCGGGCTGTTATTGATTGTTACCGCTAGAGGGTCACAGTATGTACCTTGAGCGGGGATTGTTTCCATTTCTTGGGGGATCGGGTTGGTAGTGTATTGCCACCGGTGTATGATCCGCGAGGGCGGAGTGAGCTTAGTGGTCTTCTCGCTAGCTTTATGAGTAGTGAGTGCGATGAGACCGGGGTTGAGTTGCCGAGAGTGGTTTGCGAGTATTCGGATGTTTTTCCCGAGGATCTTGTTAGTTTGCCACCTCATCCAGAGATAGAGTTCTCCATTGATTTAGTGCCTGGCACAGCGCCAATTTCTATGGCACCTTACCGTTTTGCCCCAGCCGAGTTGAGCGAGTTGAAGATTCAACTCCAGGAGTTGCTGGATAAGGGCTTTATTCGCCCTAGTGTTTCATCGTGGGGAGCATCGACCCTCTTTGCTAAAAAGAAAAATGGTGCCTTGAGACTTTGTATCGATTATCGGAAGTTGAATCGGGCTACAGTTAAGAATAAATACCCTATGCCCCGTATAGATGATCTATTTGACCAGTTGAAGGGTTCCCGTTGTTTCTCTAAGATAGACTTGAGATCGGGTTACCACTAGTTGAGGGTCAGGGAGGAGGATATTCCAAAGACGGCATTCCATACGCGGTATGGCCATTATGAGTTTTTGGTGATGCCTTTTGGGCTCACCAATGCACCGACAGTGTTTATGGATTTGATGAACCGGATCTTCAGGGAATTCCTAGATCGCTTTGTGGTTGTTTTTGGGGACGACATTCTGATTTATTCACCTTCGGAGGAGGAGCACGAGGAACACTTGAGAGTGGTGCTTGAGTTGCTTAGAGCCCATAGGTTGTACGCCAAGTTTGGGAAGTGTGAGTTCTGGCTAAGAGAGGTTAAGTTCTTAGGCCATGTGGTTTCCGGGGAAGGAGTGTCTGTTGATACATCCGAGATAGAAGCAGTGCAGGATTGGGCACAGCCTAAGAGTGTGTTTGAGATCCGTAGTTTTTTGGGATTAGCTGGGTATTACCGCCAATTTGTGAAAGATTTCTCCAGGCTAGCTTCACCGTTGACTAGATTGACACGGAAAGGGGTCAAGTTTGTATGGAGTGAGACTTGTGAAAAGTCGTTCCAAGAGTTGAAGGTTAGATTGACCACCGCTCCGGTTTTGATTATTCCGGAGAAAGGTTTGGGTTATGCGGTTTGTTGTGATGCCACACGAGAGGGTTTGGGTTGTGTGTTGATGCAAGAGGGGAAAGTGGTAGCCTATGGCTCACGTCAGTTGAAAATACACGAGAGGAATTACCCTACACATGATCTAGAATTAGCAGCAGTGATCTTTGCCCTAAAGATTTGAAGGCACTACCTTTACGGTGAGAGATTCGAGGTGTTCTCAGACCATAAGAGCTTGAAGTATCTGTTTACATAGAGAAACTTGAATTTGAGACAGAGAAGATGGATGGAGTTCATAGAGGATTATGACTTTGAGTTGCATTATCACCCGGGAAAGGCCAATGTTGTGGCCGATGCTCTTAGTAGAAAATCCATTAGTGATGTAGCTTGTATAGCCATCCGAGAGTGGAAGATGTTGGGTGCACTTAACGAGTTTGATTTGCTTCTGGGCGAATCCGTTGAGGCTGCGGCCTTGTTTTCTGTTGTTGCACAGCCCACACTTGTGAATCAAGTGTTAGAGGCACAGAGAGGTAACCTTGAGGTAGAATCCCTTCGAGAGAAGATCTCCAGTGGAAAGGCTGAGAAGGGTTTGTCTGTGTATCTCGACCTGAGTGTGAGATACCGAGACCGCTTGTTTGTGTCGGAGTCTTGCCGAGAGGAGGTACTCCGAGAGTTTCACCATTCACGCCTTGCAATGCATCCGGGGGGCACCAAGATGTACCGTGATTTGGGTCGCCAGTTTTGGTGGCGGGGTATGAAGAGAGATGTGGCAGTTTTCGTATCGAAGAGCCTTACTTGTCAGCAAGTGAAGGCCGAGCATCAGAGGCTAACGGGTTTGTTTTAACCCTTGCCTATAGCCGAGTGGAAGTGGGAGCATGTCACTGTGGACTTCGTTGTAGGTCTTCCAAGGACTCAGTGGGGTAGTGATGCTATTTGGGGGGTTGTAGACCGGTTGACTAAGTCGGCGCACTTCATCCCTATGCGCGTGAGAGATTTAGTAGATCATCTTGCCGACTTGTATGTTCGGGACATAGTGAGGTTGCACGGGGTCCCAGTGTCGATCGTCTCTGATAAAGACCCTCGTTTTACTGCTAGGTTGTGGTAGAGTTTGCAGAGTGCTTTGGGCACTAGATTGACCTTTAGCACGGCTTATCATCCTCAAACTGACGGGCAGTCCGAGCGTACTATTCAGATCCTTGAGGATATGCTTTGGGGTTGTGTTCTTGACTTTAGTGGGTCGTGGGAGAGGCACTTGTCCTTGGTGGAGTTTGCCTACAACAACAGTTTTCAGTCGAGCATCGGTATGGCACCGTTTGAGCCCTTGTATGGCCGACCATGTAGGTCTCCAGTTTGTTGGGCCGATGTGGGTGATGCACCTTTGTTGGGCCCGGAGTTAGTGAGGGAAACGACGGAGAAAGTTGAGCTTATCCGTAGAAGACTTGTTACAGCCCAGAGTCGCCAAAAGAGTTATGCCGACCATAGAAGGAGGCCTTTGGCTTTTGAGACGGGTGATCATGTTTTTCTGAAAATATCACCTAGGCGGGGTTTGATGAGGTTTGGGAAGAGTGGGAAGTTGTCCCCTCGATTTATTGGTCCCTTTGAGATCCTTGAGAGGATTGGGGAGGTTGCATACCGTTTAGCTTTGCCGCCACAGTTGTCTGGAGTGCATGACGTGTTTCACATTAGTATGCTTCGGAAATATGAGTCGGATCCATCCCATGTGCTAGATTGGACCGATTTGGAGGTTGACAAGGATATCTCGTATGAAGAGAGACCGGTTCGGGTCTTGGATAGGCGGGATCAGGTTTTGCGAGGCAAGACCATTCCCTTGGTAAAAGTTTTGTGGAAACATCACGGAGTGGAGGAAGCCACTTGGGAACGTGAGGTGGATGTCCGTGAGAAATATCCGGACTTGTTTGTAAACGTTTAACCATGTATTGGGATTTTGTAATATTGATGAACTTTAAGAGCATTAAATATGTCTTGAGCTGTAAAACATGGTATATGTTTTGATTTATGGAAGTATTTTGAGACTTGCCTTGAAAAGGAGGTTTAATGTAACATTGCATGTGTTGAATGTATTTCAGAATTGGAAATATATCATGAACATTGAATATGATATGGAATTGTGAAAAAATGTGTTGAAATTGGTAAATTTCAAGGGAAAGAATGCTAATAATGCATATTGTGTATATATTGTGAAATGCGTCTTGAGTAGAGATGGAATGACCGGTAATGGGTCAAGTTGTTGAGTAATGAATTGTAATATTGTTGAGAATTGAGAAAAACTTGTTTTTGAAAACTTGTACTTAATTTCAGGGACAAAATTCTTTAAGGGGGGAAGGTTATAGCAATCCTGGTTCTCCCTCTCTTTATTTATTGTATTCTGGACTCGGTTCCGTGGATGTGTTGTTGTCTCATTCTCATTTCCATCCTTTACTTTTTATATTTGAGTCTTGGGTTGTGTTGGGCAGCTTTGAAATAGGTTGGTTGTGCTTTGAAACCAAAAGTTGATGCCCAGAATTTAGCCTTCACGCTCGAGCGGGGCTTCTGACGCTCGAGCGGGCCCTTTGATTTTGCTTCTCCGCTCGAGTGGGCGTTTTGATGCTCGAGCGTGAATTTTCATCTCCCAGTATTTATCTATGCAGGTCTTCGTATGCTCGAGCGGGAGTTTTGACGCTCGAGCGTGCATCTTTGATTTTGTTCCTACGCTCGAGCGGGAGTTTTGACGCTCGAGCGGAGACCATGTTTGCAAAACTTCTGTAGGTGTGCAATCGACGCTGGAGCGGCGCTTTTCACGCTCGAGCGTGAGTCTGTGTCTGACGCTCGAGCAGAGGTTTCCACGCTCGAGCGGGGCGACTGGTATAACACATCGGGATTCCACCTTTTTGGATCACTTTTTGATTTCCTTTCTCTCTCTTACTTTTTCCAAACCCAGATTTGAGAGCCTCTCTCTCTAGGTTTGAACTTCTCTCTTCAATATCACCTAGATCTATTGATCTTCTACCTTGGGTCCTTTGCAAAAAGTGTGGAGTTGGTTTTGCTCTTTTTTTTTATTCGAAAATTTCTTGATTTGGAGCACTTTGAGTTTTCATCATCTTCTCCGTTGAGCTCCGAAATTTGAGGTAGGGATTCCTACTCATTCTTATGTGCTTTAACATAGATATTGAGTTATTTGTATAGATGGGTTGGTTTGGAAAGCTAGGGTTTGAAATGTGTTATTTTCAAAAGAGGGATTTTGTGGCCATGACTCATAAATGTGTAATTTGGGTCCTAAAATGGTAGTATTGATGTTGTAGATAATATTTGAGCCTTTGGGTCAATATTGAGAAAAAGGAAAAAAATGCCATGTTTGGGTATATTTGGGTTATTAGTGTAATTAATGACAATTGTTATGGAAATGTGAAATTGAGTTGGAAATAATGAAATTGGCTCATTATGAGATAGAATGATAGAGTTAGATTTATTAATCGCTCACTTTGAAAATGCTGAGATTATATATCTGTTGAGGCATTTATTATCTGTTTAGAAATAATTGCTTTGGGCTATCGGTGGAGGATAGTCGTGATTGTTGTAGACAATGCATGATGATTAGGCAAACTAAAACTAATCAATTGAATATGTCATCGAATATGACGGTTGGAATAATACATTGAATTTATGTATTGATTGATTATGTATATGATATGTGTTTATATACATTGTATTGTATGGGAGGAGATAGGAGATGTACTCCACGGTTTAGGGGAAGATAGGGGATGGACTCCTAAACCGGATGTTATGTGGGAGGAGATAGGGGATGAACTCCATAGATACAACAAATCTGTGTATCTATTGAACTATCGATACAGCAAATCTGTGTATCGTTTGTGAAGTATGGAAGTGTTTTATGTGTTATTGATACAACAAATCTGTGTATCTATCGATGCTTATGGAAGTGTTTTGATGTGAATTATTATTTCATTTGAATTGATGAAATGGAAGAATTATTGATATGAGATGTAATCTCATTTAAAGTATATGGCCAGGTTCTGAGCTAGGGTTATGAATTGAGAAATTGGATAAGAAATGAAACATGGACACATTAGTCATGTAATTGAAATGGATTATGAATTGATTCATGTGAGTTAAACATTTATCAAATGCTAATGTTTTAGTTATTGCTCATAGTATGTTTAGCATATCTCTACTGGGCGTTGGCTCACCCTATATGGGACATCATTTTCAGGTACAGGTAGCATGCCACCTCCAAGGACGTAGCTTGAGAGGCTTAGTGGCTGGGACATCTTTTGTGACTACTTCTCTTGTATTACATGTATATCAAGCCAAGGGCTTATTTTGTGTAGAGTTAGTACTCTCTTTTTGTAACCAAGTGTTGACTTGGAAAGTTGTATGCCTGTAGGACATTTACTTTTGTTGTCAACATGTAATACATTTGTAAGGAATACTCTGATGAAATGTAATTATACTTTATTCTCTTATGGCTAAGCATGTTATGATTGTATGGTTGATGGGTTTTTTTTGAAGGCGTTACAACTTGGTATCAGAGCCTACCGGGTTTGAATACTTTGGGTACGTGGGAAGTGATTAGTATCACAATGGGTTTGTCTTGCTTGTTAGAGACTTAGGTGTAATGTTATGTACTTATGTAATAACATGTTTATGTGACTAGTTGGGTATGGGATTTAGTTTCTAGGATGTTGATTGGATCCTTGGGTTGCTGTGAGTCTTGTTAGAAAAGCGCTTGATCAATGCTGTTTCTAACCGAAACTCTAGTAACGCCTCGGGACTATCATTATCCGGAAATGAAATTCGTAGGTACTTATGTGATTATGTGCTTACGTGGAATGAATTATAGTTGTCCATGCATTAGGAGGCGAGTGAAATAGCTTCGGCACATTTATGAATGTGCTAATGTTCTTCGTTACCTTTATTAGGATGTCAGGACGAGGACGTGGTGGTAGGCGAGGTAGGCCTAGGAGGCAGGACATGCCTATACCGGATAAGATTCTGGAGCAGCAGGAGGGTGTTGGCTAAGCCAATGTGGCTGAGCCAGTAGTTCAGCAGGCCATGGGCGCCTTAGCCCGCGAGATGGCAGGAGCATTGAGGGAGTCCATGGGCATTCTCAGAGCTGAGAATCAAGCCCAGGCCCAGGTTGTTGGTGCAAGGCCTTCATTTCTGAAGAGGGAGTTCTTCCGGTCTAACCCGGATGAGTTTGTGGGTGATCCAAAGGAGCCACTTAAGGCAGATGAGTGGTTGGAGCAGATGACGAAGACGTTTGAGATGCTTGGCATCGAAGACGAAGCATTGAAAGTGACCTTGGCATCTTTCCAGCTTAAGGGGGATGCGGGTCAATGGTGGAAGTTCATGAGAGGCCGTGTTGGTGGCACGTGGGAGGCCTTTGTAGATGCTTTCCAGGAGAAGTTTCTATCTCCAGCTGCTACGGAGAAGCTGAGAGACTAGTTTTGTTAGCTCAAGTAGCTGAGTTTATCAGTGGCCGAGTTTGAGGCCGCATTTACTAGCTTATCCAGGTTCGTACCTGAGTTTGTGGCGTCTGAGGAACGCCGTTGTATCGAGTTTGAGAGGAAGCTGAGGCATGGCCTCAAGATGAGAGTTGGGGGTTCTATGACCCGGGACTATGGGCACCTTGTAGATGCTGCAGCCCATATGGAAATCATGATGCAGGAGGAGGAGGAGAGACAGAGGGGCTCCAAGAGGAGTCAGGATGGTCAGGGGGACGGTAGGAGGCAGAGGGGTTCTAACCCTCAGCAGTCCCAGGGTGCATTTGCTATTACATTGTTTATATATTTATATATTTATAGGATAAAGAAATTACATATTACATTGTTTGTGTAGTTGGTTGGAATAAATATTGCATGATACATATATATATACTTTCTTTTATTTCCAAGAAGATATTTCTCGATTGTTCTATCTTAAATGCATGTTAGAACATGTTCCATATGGCTTACTGACTTGATATTTTGTAACCAATTCTAATGTTTCATTTTTTGTTTTTCTTTGTAGATGGCTTTGTTGCATAGACTTGTGGATAATCCATATTGGTGTATGGAGAAGAATTTTCACTTTTGTGTAGAACTAATATAATACTTTTGTCATCCTCAGCTTTTGTGTAGTTCATTATTACTAATACAGAAAACTTTTGGCAATCAACAGGTAATGACTGTTGTGGTACATAGATCACATTCTGTCGTGGTACATATATACTATTTGTCGGCGTACATATAGGACGTTTTGTCATGGTCTATAGAAAACTTTTGTCATGGTACATATATCACCTTTTGTCGTCGTACATATTACGATGGTAATTTGTACCATGCCAAATGGTAATTTCGCTTGGTAGTAAATGTATTTTTTTGTATACGGAGGGCTTTGATTTTTGTATGATATATTTTGTATGGAATTATTATTTTAGTTTGGACAATAGTTGATTTGTATGGATTTTGACATTTAAAGTTATTTATTTTTGGTATATGGATGTAGATTGTGGAATGATTGATAGTATGTATCATTTTATTTATATACATATTACAGGTTGCATTGAATATAGACAGGTTTTGGAGAAATTATAATTTTGCGATAAAACATAATATCATATTTTTGGTGACTAAACAATTTGTAGCTAAAAAGAAATTGGGAAAAGACATTTGGCGACTAAAAGTTTTGTAGCAACAAAAAATAAAAAAAATAGACATTTGGCGATTAAAAGTTTAGTAGCCAAAAAAAAATCAAACATTTGGCGACTAAAATATTTCGTAGCTAAAAACAAAAAATTAAAGGATAAAAACACTTTTGCTGACTAAAAATTTAGTAGCCAAAGATGTGGGACTTTCAGCGACTAAATTTTTAGCAGCTAAAAAAAGAACTCTTTGCCGACTAAAATTTTAGTAGCTAAAAATGTGGGACTTTAGGCGACTAAAAGTTTGTTCGCCGAAAAGGGTCTAATTTAATTTAATGTCCAACCTTTTGGTGACTAAAATTTTAGTCGGGAATTGTATACATTTGGCGACTAAAATAATTTTAGTCTCTAATTACCTTTACCAACAATTTTTTGGAGACTACTTTTGCGACCAAATAATTTAGTCGCTAAAACCATTCGGTGACTAAAAATTAACTTTTGGCGACTAAAAATTTAGTCACCAAAAGTGAAAATTCTTGTACTGCATATAAACATAGATTTCATTAGCATTTCATTCACTTGCATAGTTTTTGATATTTAATATTATGGCTATGGTTGGAAATTGATTTATTGTCTTTGAGAAAACAATTGATGACCTTGGAAATGTTTTGGGTAAATACATTTGGTAAGTCCAGATAAGGGGTGTAATATGATATTATTTAAGTTGGTCTGAGTGTCCAGGGTGAAAGACCAAAAACACATGCAGAGTAGGTACCACGTGCCTTCTGGTTATAAGCTGATAAAATAAGGATTGGTAGTGCGTGTTATGCTTACTTGTAGATACCAGTTTAGGGATTACCTGAGTTGTTGGGTATACTTCCTTATTGGAGTATGAGACCCAATTGATTTATTAAAATATTTAGTTTGGTTTGGTGTTGGCTATAATATATTTTTAATATATTATACCCAACTTTTGGAGGCCCAATAGGTATTTTATAATCAATTTGGTAGTAGCCAGGGTTAAAAAGCTCAAGAATTAATAATATATATATATTGTTTCTTCCAAAAAAGGTAGTTGCTTTTGGTGGAGTAGTAGCAACATTATTTTTGGTGGTGTTCATGTGTTGATAAACAAGCAATAGTGTGGCTGCTGATTCATATTTGGTGAGATGGTGCTTGATCAATTCGGTGGGTTTTGTTCTCGAAGCACAATTTGGAGCTTTGTTGTTGACAACTTCAGCTCAGAAGGTGTTGATTTGGGTTATTATTTTGAGTCTTTTTCAACTCTATTTCGAAGACTTTTGTTCGTCTATTTGGTGAAGTCTTTCCTCTTGTTTATTTGTGATTATTTGGAATTCACCTAAGGGTGGCTTTGTGAGACCATTCGTGCCTCGTTTGTAATCGTTTGGAAACTCTTTGGTTGATAGTGGAATCGAATTTCGATCCCGTGGACGTACCTCACATTGAGGGAACCACGTAAAATTCTTGTGTCATTGGTGATTTAATTTTTTTGTATTAGTTTTTATTCCTATTGATTGATTTACCTGTGAGAAATCATATATTTCCCTAACAACTGGTATCAGGGATTACGGTTTATTTGGGTTTATTTATTTGTGTAAATCAATGGAGGGAAATGTGAGTCGTATGTCTAGCTTCAATAGAAGCAATTGAGTAACTTGGAAAACTAAAATGGAGGACCTATTATTTTGTAAAGATTTGCATGGGCCTATTGAGGGTGATAGTGGAAAACCCGAGGGTATGAAAGATGATGAATGGATGAGGCTCAATCGAAAAGTCATTGGTGTTATTCGTCAATGAATTGATGACAGTGTGTTTCATCATGTTGCTACTGAAACTTCGACACATGATTTATGGAAAAAATTAGAAGGCTTTTATGACAGAAAATCAGCCACAAATAAAGTCTTTCTGTTTCGAAAGTTGGTTAATTTAAAATATAAAAATGACGGCCCTATTCCAGAACATTTGAATGAAATGAAGAGTATTGTTAACCAACTTACTTCTATGAAAATTGTTTTTGATGATGAGTTGGATGCTTTGATGCTACTTAGTTCTCTACCTAAAGGTTGGGAGACTTTGGTTATGACGATTAGTAATTCGGCACCCGATGGAATTGTCACAATAAGCCAAGTCACTAGTAGCTTTCTGAATGAAGAAACTAGAAGAAAATCAGCGGGTTCCTGGTTCCTCTTATTTAAAAGCATTTGTAGTGAGAGGCTGAAGCAAAATAAGGGGAAGGAGTAAGACTCCTTATGGTTATGATCAAAGCTGTGACAAATCAAGAGATGGTTCTTTTTCAAAGAAAGAAATTGAGTGCTATTATTGCCATTAGAAAGGGCACATGAAGCAGGAATGTCGAAAGCTCAAGAATAAGGAGAAAAGGTGTGACAAAAGTATAGATAAGAAGCAAGAAGATACAACGGTGATTACTATCGATGGTCTCATGGTCGTTTGTGAAGATGATTGTATCAATTTTGTAGGCCAAGAGAGTAATTGGGTGATTGATTCTGGTGTTTCTTTTCATGTGACTTCTTGAGATGAATTCTTCACTACCTACACCAAAGGAGATTATGGTTCTGTTCGAATGGGTAATGAAGGTTTGTCCAAGATTATTGGTATGGGTGATATTTACTTGGAAACAAATTTGGGCTGCAAGTTGTTACTTAAAGATGTGAGGCATGTTCTTGACATTCACCTCAATTTGATCTCTACTGGGAAGCTAGATAATGAAGGCTACAATAACAAATTTGGTGATGAAATATGGAAGATTACAAAGGGTTCTTTGGTGGTGGTTAAGTGGAAGAAGACTCATACGCTTCATTCAATAGAAGGAAAAATTTGTAAAGGTGTTGTCAATGCAGTTGAAGATGATACTTCTATCGAATTGTGGCACAAGCGGCTTGGGCACATGAGTGAAAAAGGGTTACAAGTTTTGTTCAAGAAAGAGTTTCTACCCAGTTTGAAAGGTATATATTTTAAAATTTGTGTTCATTGTTTGGCGGGTAAAAACATAGAATTTCTTTTCATAAAAATGTTGCTTTTAGAAAAGAAAATATTTTGGAGTTGATACATTTGGATGTTTGTGGTCCTTTAAAAGTTAGAACACATAGTGGTGCACTTTATTTTGTTATTTTCATTGATGATTATTCAAGAAAAGTTTGGGATTTTATACTAAAAACTAAATATCAAGTTCTAGATGTATTTAAACATTTTCAGACCATGGTTGAAAGAGAAACAGGGCAGAAATTGAAGTGCATCCAATCAGACAATGGTGGTCCATAAATTGGGCCATTTGATGAGTATTGTTGCAGTCAAGGTGTTTGGCACCAAAAGACAGTTAAGAAGACTCCTCAACAAAATGGCGTTGCTGAGTGGATGAACCACATCATTGTGAAAAGAACAAGGTGTCTGCTTTCACATGCTAAATTGCCAAGATCTTTTTGGGGTGAGGCAATGAGGATAGTGGTTAACGCGATCAATTTGTCTCCTTCCTATCCTTTGAATGGTGATGCTCCTGAAAGAGTTTGGACCGGCAAAGATGTGTCTTATGAGCACTTGAGAGTGTTTGGTTGTCGAGTCTTTGTTCACATTCCGAAGGATGAAAGGTCCAAACTTGATAGTAAGTCAAGACAATGTATTTTTCTTGGCTATAGGTGTGATGAATTTGGTTATAGATTATGGGATCCGGTTGACAAGAAAGTTATTCGAAGCCGTGATGTTGTATTTCTTGAAGGCCAAACAATTGAAGACTTTGGCAAAGATGATCAACCGAAGCCAAAAACTAGTGATCTTTTTAACATTGATCTATCTCCTTTGTCTTTGGTGGATAATGAAAATGGGGGAGATGTGTAGCCACCTCTTGAAAATATAGATGATGATGCTACTCCAAATAAAGTTGAGCCCAAAATTGAGGAAGAGCATCTAACTCAAGAATTGCCACCACAACTTGAGTTGAGAAAATCTACAAGGGACCGGCAACCTTCGAGAAAGTATCCTCTTAATGAATTTGTGTTGATTTCCTATCAAGGGGAGCTCGAGAGCTACCAAGAAGCAATTGAGCATGCAAAGAAAGATGATTGGAAAAAGGCCATGGAAGAGGAGATGAATTCCTTGCTTGAAAATCACACTTATGATTCAGTGAAGTTGCCTAAGGGGAAGAAAATTTTGAAAAATAAGTGGGTCTTCAAATTGAAGAATGATGGCAAGAATTTGAGGTACAAAGCACGTCTTGTTGTGAAAGGATTTGGGCAAAAGAAAGGTATTGACTTTGATGAGATTTTCTCGCCAATTGTGAAGATGTCTTCTATTTGAATTTTACTTGGCATGGCTGTAAGTATGAACCTTGAAGTTGAACAACTTGATGTGAAGACCACATTTTTTCATGGTGATCTTGAAAAAGAAATTTACATGGAGCAACAGGAGGGTTTTGTAAAGAAAGGGAAAGGAAAATTTGTTTGCAAATTGAAGAAAAGTTTGTATGGCCTCAAGTAAGTCCCACGGCAATGATACAAAAAATTTGACTCTTTCATGATAAATAATGGTTTTTCTAAAACCACTTCGGATCATTATGCGTTTGTGAAAAATTTTCCGGATGACAAATTTATTATTCTTTTGCTTTATGTTAATGACATATTAATTGTGGGTCAAGATTATACTATGATTAACAGGTTGAAATTGGAATTGAGCAAGTCTTTTGCTATGAAAGATTTGGGGTCGGCAAAGTAAATACTTGGTATGAAAATTGTTCATGATCGTAAAAAGGGGCTGATTTGGTTGTCTCAAGAAAACTGCATTGAGAAAGTTCTTGAGAAGTTCAACATGGATAAAACAAAATTAGTTGGTTGTCCACTTGCGGGTTACTTCAAGCTTAGTTCGAATCAATGTCCTATAAGTGAGAAAGACAAGGAAGAGATGTAGAAAATTCCTTATGCTTCAGCAATTGGTTATTTGATGTACGCCATAGTTTGTACAAGGTTGGATATTACTCACTCCATTGGTGTGGTGAGTCGTTTTCTTTCTAATTCGGGTAAAGAACATTAGACAGCGGTAAAATGGATTCTAAGGTATCTTCGAGAGACTTTGAAGGTGTGTTTGTGTTTTGGGGATAGTAAGCTGATGCTTGATGGGTTCACAGATTTCGAAATGGCCTGTGATGTTGATTATAGGAAATCTACTTCAGAGTATTTGATGACTTTTGCAAGGGGAGCTGTGGTATGCCAATCTAAATTACAAAAATGTGTTGCTCTCTTAACTACTGAAGTTGAATTTATTGCCATTACAGAAGCTTGCAAAGAAGAGTTATGGTTGAAGAAATTTTTGCAAGACTTGGGTTTAAAGCAGAAAGGTATGTGCTTTATTGTGATAGTCAAAGTGCTATATATTTGAGTAAAAATTCTACCTTTCATTCAAGATTGAAACACATTGATGTGAGATACCATTGGATTCGTGATGTGTTAGATTCGAAATTGTTACAACTCGAAAGCGTTTCCATGGAAGATAATATTTCGGATATGTTGACTAAGACTTTGTCGAGAGACAAACATTTGAAGTGTCAAACTTTGGCGGGTATAGTTGATGTCTCCTCCTAAGTAGGTAGGGGGAAAATTGTTGGGACTCCTTATTAGAGTATGGGACCCAATTGATTTATTAAAATATTTAGTTTGGTTTGGTGTTAGTTATAATATATTATACCTAACTTTTAGAGGCCCAATGGGTATTTTATAATCAATTTGGTAGTAGCTGGGGTTTTGATTAAAAAGCCTAAGAATTAATAATATATATATTGTTTTTTTCCAAAAAGGGTAGTTGCTTTTAGTGGAGTAGCAGCAACATTATTTTTGGTGGTGTTCATGTGTTGATAAACAAGCAATAGTGTGGTTGCCGATTCATATTTGGTGAGATAGTTCTTGATCAATTCGGTGGGTTTTGTTCTCGAAGCACTGTTTGGAGCTTTGTTGTTGACAACTTTAGCTTAGAAGGTGTTGATTTGGGTTATTATTTTGGGTCTTCTTCAATTCTGTTTCGAAGACTTTTGTTCGTTTATTTGGTGAGATCTTTCCTCTTGTTTATTTGTGATTATTTGGAATTCACCTAGGGGTGGTTTTGTGAGACCATTCGTGTCTTGTTTGTAATCGTTTGGAAACTCTTTGGTTGATAACGGAATCGAATTTTGATTCTGTGGACGTACCTTACAGTGAGGGAACTACGTAAAATTCTTGTGTCATTGGTGATTTAATTTTTCCACACTAGTTTTTTATTTCCATTGATTGATTTGCTTATGGTAAATCATATATTTTCCCTAACACTTGAGTCGCATTTACCACCTTGTATTTATATTTGGTTTTTTTGAGATAATGAGGTTTTCTTTTTAAAAGAACATTACATGTGATTCCAAAAGAATATAACTTGTGATTTTCGAGCACGACATGGCATTGCATATATATATATATATATAAGACTACTTAAACATATATACTTTGTTAAGATCTCTTTACTGGATCTTGTGCTCACCCCTGTTGAATTTGTGCAGGAAAGGATGTGGTGATCCCGCCTAACTAAAGGTGTGGTAAGTGTTTTGAGAGCACGGTGCTCTTTTATTTTTCTTTGTTGTTTATTTTTGATAAGTCAAGGGTTTTACATGTATGGATTTGATCATTATCTTTTGTGTAACCAGGCCTAAACCTTATAAATTGAAGCCCATGGGAGATTCTTTTGTGTTATTTCTTTGTACTAATCATCTCACATGCTATGGATTCAAATTTTAAGAAGACTGAATATATATATTGAATGTGGATGCCTTCTGTAAATCTCTCATATGATATGGAATACAAACATAGAGATTTGACCAATTGAATTGAGATCGCTTTGATTAAATGGAATAATCAGAATTATTACTATATCATTTATTTGGAGGCGTTATACTTTTCAACTTATCTTTCAAAATATAACTCAAAACTCAAAATTCTTTCCAAAAACTAAATCAAACGGAGCTAGAGAACTTAAAATCTAGAGTTTAAAAGGTTTAGTTAAGAGAATTATGATTCATTATAGTGATTTAAATTATTTATGCCAAAAAACTATATTAAATAAATACTTAATTGGATTATGTTTGTCAATGTCTAATCTCAAAATTTATATTTACTAACCATTTTTCTAAAAACATATTTACTCTGATTATGTGTGTATGAATGTGTGATCATTTTGATTTTTTACATGAATGATATGCTTAATCCCTGAATTGGTCCTCTAATCTAATTAATGAACAGAACAGAAACCTTGATAGAGAGCATGAAGTTTGGTTCTTACTAAGGACTATGAAAAAACTAAAATCCCCGAGATATTGATCTGTAATTATGTTTCAATTTTAAACAAAGAATAACGATTACAATTAAACAATCAAAAACAAATCGACACATCGATTTAACATGGAAAAATCATAATTGGAGCGCCTCCAATTGTGATAAAAAATCACAAGCCAAAGTCACAAAACAATCCACTAAGAAGACAAAAAAGAATTGCACATATGTACCATCCACGCTCAAATTGAACCGACCCCGATGTAACTCATCTACCACCATGTTCACCTTCGAATTATCTTGCCCAACGTTGAATCCACAATGTTAATGTCGAATCCATGATGATGAGCCACTCTGAAATCCACCAAATCTTCAGGCCCAAATTCTCTGGAATCCACCAAAGAACAACTCTCTCTTTTGTGAATAAAAGAAAAAAAACAAATTCCTTAATGATGTTGATATAAAGTTCATGGATCCATTGATCACTCTTAAATCATCAAAGAAACACTCATAAAACACCCTAGAATATAAAACACTTTGTTTTTTCCTCTCTGAAAATCTAGACAGCTTAAACCCTAAAAACAGTGAACGATGCACTTTATAGAGAACAGAGCCGCGAAGACCGCTCGAGTGCACACTTAATCGCTCGAGCAGTGCAAAACATATAGGTTGACCACTCAAGTGATAAAACTTGTTTCCCATAAGTTCAGATGTTCTATAAAAATACTAGATGATCCTTTTCTCTCATCGAGTGCACAAATGACCGCTCAAGCGGTCAATCCCCGTATATAGTCAGCGAAGTGGTAAACATGAAAAGATCAAGATTACAAACTCCTCTGCATAGGCACAATTCGGGTTGGATTCACATCTAAACACTCATAGTCTCACCGAAACAAAAGAGCGAATAAAATTATAACTGAAAGGAATTTTGTCAAACGGGATTGCCAATTACAAAACCTAACAAACTAGTTTGGCAATGACTTATTTTTGGAAGTGTGGTGGGTGAAATTCTTCCCAGAATGGCATCATGTTGACCCAATTTTATATAAACTTTCCCAATCGCAGCTCAAATGCTTTTCCATTCTCGATATGTACAATTGTAATTTTGATATAAAAGAGAAACACAATAATTATCCACATATGAGATAAAAAAAGTTAGATTGGGGGGTTAAACCTAAATACTTTTTGTGCATTGAAGATTAGATTCAAATAATTTAAATGTTAAGGAAAAAAATAATACAAATACCATAATTTGAGTACCGAAAAGGTAATTAACCCTAAATTATAACTCCTTACAAGAAGTTTTATGTTCCTTAGAGCATCTCCAATGTTAGGGGTGTAAAAATGGTCCGCCAGCCTAAAGCTTGCCCATGGCCCGACCAGGCCAAGCCCAAGCCCAAGCCCAAGTCCAAGTCCAAGTCCAAGCCCAGTCAAAATCCCCGAGTCTAGGCCTGGGTCTTGTGTTTTCTTTCCCGGCCCGTTTGATGCCTGACGTCATTTTAAAGCTA
Organism: Camellia granthamiana; assembly: GCA_036172215.1. Lineage (NCBI taxonomy): Eukaryota > Viridiplantae > Streptophyta > Magnoliopsida > Ericales > Theaceae > Camellia > Camellia granthamiana. The sequence goes on along the minus strand of CM069915.1, from coordinate 54,964,299 downwards.
TTTTGGTGGGGGGGAAAAATATAAAAAATAGCCAGACTTGTCTCAGCCCTGGGCCCAACCCACTAGCTTGCTTGAGTACCCTTGGGCTTGGGTCGAGATTTTGCGCGAGTGGGTCAGCCCAACTCAGCTCGATTTTTTGTTGGAGCCCGATAGGCCCAACGGCGAGCTCATCCGAGCCTAAGTGGGTCAGGCCATTTTTATACCCCCATCAAATGCTAGTAGGCATTATTATAAAGTATACATTTTATTTTGTCCATCAACTTTTTCATATTTCTACTCCAATTATGCTCCTTATTTTAGCTATTTAATTTTCTAGAATGTCACATCAATAACAAAGATGAAGGGAAATGATCTTGATGATTAAATGCACACTACAACATTTTTTTATTTAGTGACATTTGAAAGTGTCACAAAATTATTCTTCTAATGACATTTTTTAGTCTTGTGGCATTTTAAACAAATGTCATTTATACCCGTGCCACGGTAGATACTAGTGACACCTTAGTGACACTTGCAAGTGTCATTACACCATCGTGGCTAAAAACTTTCAATGACATTTTGATGTCATGATAGATACTATTTGTGACACTATCAAGTGCCATTAAAAAAAGACTTAGTGGCACTTCAGTGACACTGGTAAGTGCTATTACACCATCAGGGCTAAAAACTTTCAGTGACACTTTAATGTCATGGTAGACACTATGCGTGACACTATTAAGTGCCATTAAAGAAGACTTACAATCTAAAAAACGCCACTATATGGATTTTTAATGGCGCTTGTTATCACAATTGATATTTTTAACAATTTCATAAATGCTACTAAATCCAATTCATTTGTGCCATTAAATGGATATAAGTGCCATTGGAACTTATTCTACTGACACTTTGCAAGGATACTACCATTACTACAAAATGCCACTTATATGTTCTCTTCATTGATACTTTTAAAAGCCATAACTAAGCATGCGTAAATCCCTATAAAAATTGAATCAGTTTTATAAACAATTGAATATTAACTGTCACATCCTATATTAATTTGACATCTATTTATCCTGTAATTTTTTCATAATAATAAACAAATATTACCACCATAGGATCATCACATCAAAAAAATAAATAAATAATTCAAACCACAATCAATTTTTTATCTAAAAATATAAATTTATTTATATTGCAATAAAAATTATAAAATATTCTACCACACTAGCAAAGTTTAAAAAAATAAATAAATAAATAATTCAAACCACAATCAATTTTTTATCTAAAAATGTAAATTTATTTATATTGCAATAAAAATTATAAAATATTCTACCACACTAGCAAAGTTAATATATATATATATATATATTAAAAGAAAATTATTTCAACCATAAGTTTTGAAAAGCCATAGTGATATCCATCTTCCGGAGAGACAAATTATCAAAACAAATTCAGTTCCCAAATTCTCAACCTCACTTGTATAAATATTCTCGACTAGCATCCATAACTTGTGAAATTTGTATCCAAAATATAAATATATAAAAGTAATTGAAACTATATTAAGTTAATATAAATTTGTTAATGAAATTAGTATTTACGAAAGAAATATATACCACAAATCGAGCTGGCCAATCAACATGAGCTCCAACAGCTTATCCAATTGTTTTGACAAGTCCATATGATCGGATCAAGCTCTCATTAGGTTTGACTGGCACTTGAACATGGACCTCCCAATAGTCAGGTCTTAGCTCTTCCCCCTCTACTTCTTTAATTAGGTCTGTGCTTTTAAGTACTCCGATTGCAACTGTTTCTGTTGGCCTAATGATACTTTTTAGAACAACTATATCTCCCACCTGTAAATCAAGATTTAACTACTTAAGTAATTATATATTTACAATTAATAAATAATATTTAAAATTTTTAGATTTATACCCAAAGAGAATGACACTTCCGAACTTACTGTTTTGTACTAGTTTTTTGGACAAATTTGAATACATTAGTTTATATGGATTTTGACTCCCAAAACCTATAAGAAAATTGTGGTATACAATTCAATATGTATTTAATCTACTCTAAAAATTTCAATTCAAAATTTATCCGTTTGATATGATTCCTTGATTTTTAATCTACCGAAAGCAACAATTTAACTAATTAAATTTCTAAAATAACAATACTATGGTATGTATTCTTATGCCTGAATATTTGAATCTTAAACATTATATCTAGATGTTTAATAACATGCCAACACAACACACAAAAGCTTATGCCACATTTTACTTTATTTTTTCACAATGAGACTCATGCCCCACGGAACACCTGCTCATCCCTCTCTACTTCCCAAGGCCCACGTTTGACATCCTAGACTTACCTTCACACCAGACTACAAAAAAAATAAACAATTAAATGAATAACCCATGCGGATTCTTGAACTCAACTACTGGAAGATAGAAGAAGAAGAAAAAGTAATTGACTTACCCACAGTAGTGATTATGTAGAACCTAATGCTATAGACCTCTTCCTCTCCTTGTCGATTGCTTCCAATTTTTATCGCCTAGAATTTACTGACTAATTTACTAAAAATTTACAGGTAATTTACTGAGAATTTCCTAAGTAATTTACTGGGAATTTAGCGAGTAATTTGTTGAGAATTTACTGAGTAATTTATTCATAATCTAAAGAGTAATTTACTAAATAATTTACAGTGAAATTTATTGAGTAATTTACTAAGTAGGGTTATTAAATCAATTATATAACAGGTCTCTCTTAATTTTTTTTTTATTATTATTATTATTATTATTATTATTATTATTATTATTATTATTATTATTATTATTATTATTATTATCAATAATCTTTAAAATTGTGGACTTCCATAATAAATTTATTTATAGTGTAAAATTAATTAAAAGATCCTCCAACAATATTTAATTTGTACTTTAGGATTCACAATAAAAAATTTTAGCTTGGTGGCATTTCTCAAAATGCCATAAAATATTTGTTTGTGACACTTTTCACTTACTGCCATAAAAGTAACTTACAACTAATTAGTTTAGTGACATTTTTAAAAAAATGCCATTACTATTATAGTTTAGTAGCATTTGTTGATAAATTTCACTAAAATAATTTCTTGTGTCATTCTTTTATAAAATGCTAAAAAATTGATGGTATTTGTTGGTTTTTTTGGCTTTCAAAGGTTAATTATGTAATTTTAAGCGTGCTGGCAAGGATCAATAAGTCCTTACAAAAGGCTTAATTACCAACCCATTATCAGACGATTGTGTTGAAGTTCTTTCAACTTCAATGAAAAAGACTTTTTACTGGTGGCTTTGCTTAGGAGAAACTTATAATAATAATAGGTACAAAACGGTTCAGAAACTGAATTTCATTAAGTAAATGAGAACTTACAATGAACTGACCCAGCCTCGGAGAGGTTCACAACAACAAATTACTTGAAGCTACTCCTAAGAAATGAAGTGCAGTACATGAATTGAAGGTACAAGAATTGAAGAACTAGAAATATAAAAACTGGAAAGAAAAATATGAAGTAAATAACTGGTTTTTGGATCTGAGTCTGGGTCCTATTTTTGTTGGCCTTCTCTTCTATTTATACTCTCTAATGGTAACTGTCGAAGTGGGTTTCTAACCGTCGAAATGCCCTTCCACGATCATTAGTCATAGCCTTGAACAATTTGCTCCCATTACGCCATTCTTGCAGTTTAGCTTCCCTCATGAATTTGAATTTAAATTGTGAGTAACCGTTAGGCCACGTCATCTTGCGCCCTCTAGTTGTTCCACTGCTACGCGGATCCATTAAAACCAATATGAACTGCCACGTGCTCGTTGTTGATTGGAGACTTGTATTAACTCTCCAAATCACCCTTTACGAGCCACGCAAGCTGCAAGTAGCTTATACAAAATCTATAGTCAACATTACCCTCCGCACTAATATCCCCAATAATTGGCGATATTAGTGGATCAGTGCACTTTGCAGATGTACTAGGACATGCATGGACTTTGTTTATCTTGGAAGTGTAACCGTCTTCAAATAATGAAGTACTGAACTTCATTAAATTCTCCCATGTACTTGAACTTTTCCTCTACCATCTATGTATTCGAAGGGACTGATATATCTCCAATGGCCAATCAAGCCTTCTCTTACATTGATCGAACATACGAGGAGATTTTGGACAATAATGACCAATCTCGAAAGAATTTTCACGCATTCATTGGCCATAATTATCCTCCTCCATTTATACAAGTTATGGAGGCTTTTGCGAAATATGAACCTCTGGACCAAGAATTTACCAAAATGGATCTTGGAAGCTCTTCCTCTTCCTTTGCTCCGAAACCTTCTGCATGGGACGAAGCTGCCTTCTTTTCTTCTAGAAACACTAGCTGGGATGCTTGGTCAACACCGACTCAACCTCAAATAAGGGAGCGGATTCATCACAGAATTGTTGAATTCGAAGATCCCCTTTTAGTTCCTCTTTGCTCCCACAGCTCAGTGGTATACCCTTACATTCCCTTTGACCGCCTTCGTTGTCTAGAGGACAATTTACTTTCTTTATGGTATACCTCCTCCCTACCAACAAGGATAGTGCAAAAGACTCCTAACCTAATCGAAGCATTAGGATTCAGTCCTTCGTTCTTGGCTAAGAAGGCAAAATTTTGCTCTTTTGATTAGCTAGAGTGCGTGAATAACCCCTCAATTTCCTCCTTCTTTTGGGAGGGACCCCTCTGCACCCACTCTCCCTCAGAATCCTAACTAGATGGAGGAATTGAAATTTACTTTCTTTGAGGGTCAGTATTTTTCTTCTTACCAACCTCCCTCTAACTGTATTCCAGCAGTATAAATCTCAGTTTTTGCTTGCCACCTTCTCTCATCTGCCTTTCAAAGTACTTGGAGATGATGTTGCTCACAAGAAATTTTTATAGGCTTGTGACATTGTGTCTCGAGGTCATGCTCTTAACTCCATAGCCCAAATAGAGCTACATACCTTCTTGGACCAGCTCCCTCTCCTACTCAACTGGCATAAAAACTTCTTGGCCACGAGTGATTCATTGGATGAAATCGCTGCCATTCAAATTCATACTCAATACGAAATAAAGAACTTTCTTGAAGAATATGATGCCTTCAAGAACAAGGACTCAGTGTACTAGGATGGTATGGATATGGACGAGATGAAGCTGAGTTGAAAGGAAACTGAGTTCGAATTGAAGGCCGAACAGCTTTTCCACCAACTAAGAACACATCAGCTGCAACAACCCAGTCTAGATAGAACTGAAGACAAGATAAAGAAAGAACACAACTTCATAGAACATTGCTGAGCAAAATTCAATGAACTTGTTACTTTTTCTATTCCTTACTATTATGAAATTGAATTTGTAGCTAAATAGGCCCTCCCAATGTAAATGTTTTATCAATAAAATTGGGTTTTCGTATTCCAATTGTATGGTTAATATGACCTTATTCCTTGCTTTGCTCACATAATCTGTGTAAATAACAGCTTCGAATTAACCACTTTTGCTTCAAAGCCTGGTTTAAGTGTTTTCGAATCATAGAGTTTCTTCTGGAAAATGACAATATTTGTCTTTGAAGGGATTTATTTAGCAGAAAGTTCAAGAAAGTACTTTCATGTATGTGTAAATTCTTTGGTCTTTGAAATTTCCACATTGCTTGACCAAGTACTGGCTTCATAGTGCTTACTTGTTTTGAAATCCAAAAGATTTGGCAAGAACCATATTCTAATCACAGAATGCTACAAAGACTCCTTCGAAGGAAATTTCCTTTTATGGAAAACCTAAGAGAATATCCTCAAAACCTTCGAAGTAAACAAACCCTAGCTATACTTGAGTTTAAGGTAAAAAACTAGCTGCGAAGCCAACTACTTGCTTTCGAAGCCAAGCTGAGTATTTGAAAAACTGGCTTCGAAGCCAACTACATGTTCTCGAAGCCAAGTTGAGCATTTGAAATGTGTTTCTCTCCTTCGTAAGATGTCCCCACACTATAGCTCTCTTTCTTGTGTTTTTAGCAATTTTAAAATAAAAGCCTTAATCACACATGGGTCAAAACTTGGGTCTATCTGACCCATTATGTTAAATGGGTAATTTTGGATAGAAAAGTTTAAAAATCCCATATTTTCGTGCTTTTACCTATTCACTTGTCCAGTCTTTTTTCTGACTCCTATTGCTGTTGAGCTTCAACCCTTCAGCTTTTTCATACTTACTCTCCTCACTCTCCCTTGAAATCTCTATTGATGGTTTCTTCTTTCTCGAAAGTACCAATTGTTAAGCACCTACGTCCCTCAGTGGCTTTGAGGAGATGTATCGATGAAGAGGTAACCAAATACAACGAACCAGAATGACAAAGCGTGATTGATGGATCTTTGTCCCTCGCCACCATGAGCAAGGGGAATACGTTCTTGGCCCTATTTTCAAGGAAGCTCCTGCTTCACTTCCCTCCTTGTATCCACACCTGGAGGAACATTACCTTCTCTATGAAGGAATTCTCAACTAGGGAAATTGAAGGATTAATCGAACTCACCGATTCTGGCCTACGTTGAAGACTGAATGGGAGGAGTGGTATGACAGAGTGGTCAAAGCTCGGGAGCAGGATTTGAAGGATCTCTGTATTCTTGACGCCCTTCAGCTTTCGATGTTTGTTATCCCTAAGGACCCTTTTCTTATTCCTGTTGCCCTTTGCTTTTGGAACCCTGCATTCAACTTCTTTCAATTCCAATGTGCCATGATGGCCCCTACCGTTCTAGACATATGCCACTTTCTAGGGCTTTCCCCTGCTGGTGTTACTTTTGGCCCTCACTACCCAGACCTGAAAGTCTCTTTCTCCCTTCCTTCTTTTAACTACTCCTATAGTGACTTCATAGCTTCTGAGAATAAGAAAGAAGGTCTCATGACCGATCGTGAGCTTTTTGCTTTCCTTCTTTACTGGCTCTGTAAATTTCTTTTTTGCACTTCGTCCCAGAGAATAATGCCTGAATTTGTCCCTTTGGCCAAACCTCTGGCTTCAGGGAAGAAAATAGCCTTGGCTCCCTATGTTTTGGGGCACGTATACAGGGTCTACTCTCAATTTTGCAAAAGGCCTCTGAAACCCAATCAAGGGGGTCCAATTTGGATCCTCTAACTCTAGCTCTTCGCGTATTTCACTCAACTTCACTTTTGTAGCTTAAGATTTTTGGTGCAAGATCCCACTATCTACGGAGAGAAATGTGCCAGAGTATCTTTATACCCCTCCAGCTTCACATATTACTTTACCTTCTTTTATCAATTACCTTTAGCCACTTGGCGCTCCTTTTTCTGTCCATTTGATGCTACTATAGGGCCAGCATAGTTGAGGGATTTTTTGGCCAACTCCACTTGCTCCCAACCCATTCATGAGGATACGCGGGCTTCCATTCTACTGTCGAGGGAACTTTTGTTAGGACTTTGAATCCCAGGGTTTACAAAAGCATCTTCGAATCCTACTATCCTGCCCAATTCACAAGATAATTTGGGCTCAGCCAAGGAACTTCTATCCGACTTTGTAATCATTCCAACCCTAACCTAGACACTAGGGACCTGAAGGTGCCAACATCCAATTTGAATGAGGCAACTTCCAAATTCAGAAAAGAATGTAGACACCCCATCTTGACTAGCCCTAAGACTTGGGCACTTTCTGTTGATTACCCGATGATGACAATCAGAATGTGTTCCCAAGGAGTTCTCAACAAGAAAAATGGAATTTGAGCTTTAATCCTAACCTTCACACATTTTTGGCCAAACTATTTTAGACCTTAAAACCTCCTTTCAAAATATGTTTCCAAATGTTTTTACGATATTCCGAGGCTCCCATTTTAATAAAAATATTACACTTTTCAGTAAACCGAGTAAAGACAAAGTGAAAATAAATGGAAGGGAGGTGAACTCTTTGAAAAAATATTTAAAAACATCTTTTATAGGTTTGAATTTGAAGGAAACATGAGGGGATGGAAGAAAACTAGTTTAGGAAAAGAATGAGCATTAAATCATTAAGAAAGAAATGAACAGCCTTTAATAAATTAGGCATATCTCTTTGTACACTTGGATTTTAAATGTGAGGCTACCACAATTGGAAAGGAGACTTCTGAGGCTTCAATTTAGACCCAAGAACCACCTAAAACCAAGTTCGGATAAGAGAGATATGCCCATTTGAAGTTGGGCTTAAAAGCATATTTTGTTGACCTGGCCTAAGGGAAATGAACAACTTTCACTAAATTAGGCATATCTCTTTGTACACTTGGATTTTAGATGTGAGGATACCGCCATTGGAAAGGAGACTTCTGGGGCTTCACTTTAGACCCAAGAACTACCTAAAACCAAGTCCATATAAGGGAGATATGCCTGTTTGAAGTTGGGATTAATAGCAGATTTTGTTGACTCGGCCCAAAACAGTAGTAGCCCCATTTTTCTTGGTTTTGGCTCGGTTGAGACACCCCATTTACTTATTTTTTGATCTATTCAAGTGCATCCACTCACCCCTCATTGTCAAAAAGAGGTTTTGTTTTGTGTTCATAAAGGAGTATCCCATGCAACCACCTTGAAAATTTGCCCTCCTATTACATTCTTTTCTCCCACTTTGTCTCCCATCTTCTTTTTGACCTTCACTCTCCCTCATTGCCTATATAGAATGATCATATTGTAAGAGAGAGAGAGAGAGAGAGAGAGAGAGAGAGAGAGAGAGAGAGAGAGGACCATGAAATTGAAGAGAAACGAGTGAGAAAAGGGTGAAAAATAAGAGAAAATTTGAGTTTTTGAGCCAAAAATACTCCTATCTTCCATATACACCCCATACCTTCCATAGCTATTGAAATTCCTCATTTCCATACACCAAAACCACTCCAAAAATTCTGATATAGCCAAAGATCAATTACCTTGATCATAAGGAAGAGTGTTTAGTGATTGAAAGTGAGAAAAAACTAGAGAGTTAGCCACTTTCCATACCATAAACTCCATAAACTCCATAATTTCGAATTGAGGATTTGAGAACACACTTCATACACTTGAGGGTGATCAAGAGGGAGTTTGTGAAGTAACAAGTTCATCCTTTTCTTGGAAGGTGAATTTCACAAACTTTTCATTTTCTTGCATTTCTTACTTATTTTGCTCTTTTGCTTTGATTTCTTATTATATTATATATTGTTGTAATCTAATTGAAAGTGGTGAGTTGAGACTCCCATATATGTTTTTTTTAGTTCTGCTTTTTTTGTGGAAATCTAAGAAAACAAAGTTTGGCCGAGCCCACCAGGCTACCCGGCCCATTAGTTGGTCAGGTAACCACCTAAAAGTACACCATTGCGCCCGCGACCTTCATGACCGTGCCCGTGACCTCTAGGAAAAACTGGGTAGCCTTCCGACGTTGAGAAGATCAACCTCCGATGGTCTTTGAACTTTGAGGCGCTTGAAGCTGCTGTTTTCTTATGTTTATTTTATTCTGAGTGTTTGTGAGGATTTGTATACTGTGTTGTAATATTTATTCATCTCCCTTGGATTTGTAATATTTCAAGTGTTGTAATAATTCTCCATCCCCGTTTCTTGTCTATCCCATTCTTTAATTGTTTTCCATAACTGTGCATATGTATATGTCTTACATGCCATCCGTGCTTTTATATACATGATTCATGCCTAGATCCGGCTAAATTTGCATCTTTGTGCTTTAATTGATTATTACATGATTTTGTGCGCTATTGCATGTTTTGCAATGTTTCGCATGTCATGTTTTAGAAGCCGGATCTTTAGAAGCATTCTTGTGTATATATTGCATTAGGATTTTGTATATAGGATCATGCATATTTGACTAACTTTGTTTTGTAGTTGTTTACGGGACGTCGGTAAATATGTAAGTTGTTATACTTTAGCATCCCGCTTGTACATAATTTTTTTATTATGTTTAGCATCTTACCATGTAGATATTTGCTTATGTGATATAATTGTATGAATACCAGTGGATGGAGGTTGTGTCGCTTAATTTGTAATGATGTTGATTTTCATGTTTGTAAACTCAATTTATTTGGATTGTACATCTTTAAAACTCTTTCAAAACTACATGAAATCAAGTTGTTCCAAAGTGGGTGACATAGTCTATACTTATATGCATCACATAGTAAATTTTAGGATTTATTAAATAATCAGAACTTGAACATATAAAGAAAATAAAATTCATATCATGGTTAGTAAAGGCCAATCTTTTGATTGGGTGAGCGGAGGTGCTCAATTGATGACCTTCCCCTCTCATACCTATGGTTCCGAACCAAGACAACTTTGGTTATGAAGAACAGTGGTCTTGGTATGAGTCATGGGTTTCCTAATTTCCCAAAATATTAGGTGGCGACTCTGAGATCTGACGACGCAGTCCATTTGTGGCAATAATTTTGTAATAAAATGAATTTTCTATAAAGTTGTCAAATCTAGACTCTCATCTATGTTTCACGTTGCACTCGTGAGACTAGATCAAAAAGATCTTGAGAGTTCAAACTGTTTAACGCGCACGGGTGCTCTCTGAGCATGTTACAGAGACGTTGCCAGCTTCGAATTCATACCTTTCATTGGGCATAGCAAGGCCACGATTAGGTTCAAAAACTGGTGGTCTGCTAACATGGTGGTGCAGCTTGTTGTCCCCACTTTGGACTTTTTACGAAATTTAGACCTGCCATCTAGGAGGGGTCACACTAAATCCATAGAGACCAGCATTACCACGACTTCTGCCCCTACTACAACTCTTCCATCTAGAACCACCAGGGCTACTACAAAAAAGGGTATCTAATCCTTCATTTCTTTTGTTCTTTTCTTCCTTCCTTATACTGTTTTTCTACTTAAAGCTTCTTTTGTTGTTATAGGGACTTCGCAGAAGGCATTACCTCAGAGGGCAAAAGCTCTGGCCACACTGAAGGGCAAGCAATAGAAAAGAAAAGCCCATATTAGCCTCAACCCTGTAGAGAAAGCCGCTGAAGTCCTCTCGGAACCAAAGGAGGAAGAAGAAGAGGAAGAAGAAGAAGAAGAAAAAGAAGCCCTTCTGAAGAAAAGGAAGATCACGCCTTCCTTTACTGCCAAACTTCTTGTAGATGCAGCTCATGAAACGGCTGCGAAGGAAGTAGAATAAGAGTAGGCAAATGAGATTCATGTTTTCCAAAGATCTGAAAAGAAGAGGCAACAACAAATTTTAATGAAAGAGACTGCTGTCATTAAAGCAACACGACATGAGGTTGCAAGGAAGCTTAAAGCTACTGAACATCATACCCTTCGCAGCACCCCCACTATCATTAAAACAACTACTGGTAAATCCACTGGTTTCTATCGATATTTCTTGTTTTGATTCTCCCCTTTAGCTTTGTTCTTATACTTCTTTTCTTTCGAAATGCAGTAACAGCTAGCCTGTTTACTTCCCTACTGCCTTCTACCTCTCTTCTACCAATTATTGAAGAACCATTCTTGAGCGTTGAAGACTTGAAAAGGGCTTTGAAAGGAAAAGGAAAGGCCGACATTGACCTCCCATTGAGTGTAGAACCATTGTAGATGATCTTTCCAATCCCAGCCTCAACACTCCCTGCGGCCTATCCCGTGCCTCATTTTAAGCTTGACTTGATATTCATCCTCTTTTCTCCCTCTCCCCACCCTGTTGAGTTCCTTAACTAGCCTCTGGTGAACATTTCTTCACATTTGCCTATCTTCACACCTCCCAGGGTCCTAGCCAGTTCCTTATCTCATAAGAGTACACCTGTTGCTCCATCTTCCAGACCAGCAGTTAGCACCTCTAGGGATGACACTGGTAGTCTACTGACACTTCCTTCACTGCCCTACTCCAGTTCTCCCTCTTTAGACCTATTTGTGGCTAGGACCATTGATGCTGCTGAGGCATCTTCCTCTCTTTCTCTTCCATCCATTGTTTCCGCATTTACCAATGGTTTCCCACCTCATCTTTGTCAGAAGAAGAGATGGATATCTTCGAAGCTCAACTGTCCAGCCTATTTGGCATGTCCACACCAATATTTCCATCTGGTAGTAAGGTTGAGCCCTTGGATTTAGTTGCCTCTTTCTTGGAGATAATTGAAGGCTCACCTATTGCTGAATCCTCCACTCCTCTTTTCCAGGTGGGCTTGGAGGTTTCTCTGGAGTTAATTAAGACTTTCTCAAGGGTCCCATTCGAAGCTTTGGCCAAGCCTACCATCAAGAGTGGGTTCCTCAAATGCTGCAAATTCTTTGAACAGACCCATGCCTCTTTCAGAGGTCACTTGTCTCAGGTAGCAGCAACCATCAAATTTTATGTCAACATTCATCAACTAGCTAGGGTTGTAGAGAAAGAAGTCCTCAAAGACAAGGAGTTAGTCTCTCATGTCCATTTTAAGGTTTCAATACTGAAGGGATCACTCCTTTGCTACACAACTCCAGACTTAACTACAACACAGAAAGGCCGAATAGGAGATGGAGTTAGCAGCAGTCAACCTGGCATTAGAATAGAATGCATAGGCATTATATTCCTCTCACTAAGGGCTGTCTAGTCGCAGGCAAGAGATGAGCATTGTCATCTAACTGTTCTTAACCCTTAGAAGTAGAGAACTCATTGTAAGGGAACAGTTGAAATATTGTAATGAATTTTGGTCCAAATTATGGCAGAATGTACTTGATTTTTTATGAAGTGAAATTTTGTTTATTTATCCAAATGTGTTCTAATCTTCTGTTTATGTTTTTGTATGATGATTCTACATTCCTTGTGTTTCCCAAAAAGTTAGATAATAAGGCTTCAAATATCTGCCATTGATTTTCTTGGGATGCACATACCCATTTAGATTTCTCAGATGGTAGGCTCCCCCAGGTAAGACTTTATGAATTTGGTATGATCCTTCCCAATTAGGTGACCATTTGTCAAATTTATGACTCTTAATTTCTATTGGAAGTATTGTCTTCTACACCTCCATCAAAACTGATGTGTTTGACTTTTTTATTATAGCTTTTGGCTGTCTTTTTCTTTTGGAAAAGGATATTTTTTAATGCCAAGATTCTAGCTTCATCCACATTCTCTACCTCTAAAAACATGCCCTGATGATATTGCTCAATAGTTAACTGGTTCTGGCACTTTACCCTCAAGGACTTGATATTAATTTTCACTGGCAATACTGCATCATGTCCATATACCAAGGCGTAAGGAGTGATTCCTATACTTGAAATTAGAGAATTTCTATAAGCCCATAACACATCTAACAACAAGTTATGCTAATCCCTAGGATTGTCTTCCACAACTCTTTGTATTCCTTTTTTCAAAGATTTGTTAGATGATTCAGCTTGTGCATAATAAGGGGTGAAATTAATAAGACTAATTCTAAATTCTGTTGTGAAAGATCTTACCATCTTTTCATCAAACACAGTCCCATTATCTATAGTTATGGTCTGCGAGATGCCAAACCTATGAATCAATTCTTTAATAAAACCAATAACTTCAGCCTGATCCACAACCTTATAAGGTTTAGCTTCAACCCATTTAGTGAAATAATCTGTGGCCACTAAAATGAAACAATATTGCTTCAAAGATGGTGGATATATTTTTCCTATCATATCTATTATCCATCCTCTAAATGGACCGGGCTTCACAACTACATGAAAATCAGTTATTGGCACATGTCTTATCATGCCATGCTTCTGGCATGCTTGATATCTCTGTGCATACTCTATACAATCTTTAAGGATGGTTGGTCAATAATAGGAATGCCTTCAAAACAGTCATCTCATCTTCACACTAGGTTTATGGGCATTACAAATGCCTTCATGCACCTTAGCCATGGCAGTCAATGCCTCTTTTGGCCCTAGACATTCTAATAGTAGCCCATCTGCTCCCCTTTTGTAAAGAGCATTCCCATATACTATGAATTGCATTGACTGCAATTTTAGCCTTTTGTTGGCCTTCGAAAAATGACTAGTCAAATATTGGATGATTGGATGTCTCCAATCATGTTCTTCCAAATTATTCTAGTTAACTTCTACCATGATACCCCTTTTAGCCAACGGCGGTATTAGCTTTTGATATGTTGCTTGACTTACGTCTATTTGAGTATTATCCTTTCTTTTGAAATTTGAAACCTTCTGAGCTACATCATTGGCTTTGTGATTCATGAATCTTGGGACATAAGTCATATTTGCTATCTGAAACTGAGAAAGCAAATGTAATGTAGCAACATAATATGGTAACATGCTTGCACTTTGACATTTAAAAATTCCTTTTACTTGGTTGATTACCAATTGGGAATCTCCAAATACAGCAACTGCGTGAGCTTGTGATCCAATAAGTATCTCAAGTCCCATTACCAAAGCTTCATACCCAGCTTGGTTGTTGGAACAAGTAGCTTCATCAATTCTGAAACCATGTGTGGTTTCTATCCCCTGTGGTGACTTAATCACAATGCCAATTTTGACTAGACCATTGGCTTTTGATCCATCGACCCATATTATACCAAGATCCATTATCTCTTGGCTTTCTGTTTGACATGGATGGTCTGCCAAAAAATTAGCCAAAACTTGTCCTTTTACTGTCATTTGGGGAACATATTCTAGATGAAACTCTGATAGAGCTAAAATTCATTTGCCAATTCTTCCTCTTTGCATAGGTCTAGATAACATATACTTAACCAAATATGTGGTTACAATTGCCAAGACAACAGTAGGCAAAAGATAATATCTGAATTTCATTGCTGCAAAGTACAATGCTAAACACAACTTTTCTACAGCTGAGTATTTACATTTAAAAGAATTTAAAAACCTACTAAGATAATAGATTGCTTGTTCTCTGCCCTCTTCATTGTCCTGAGCAAGAAAAACTTCCAATGATTCTTCAGCTGCAACAATGTATAGCTTCAAGGGTTTGTCTCTCTTTGGTGGCATCAACACTGGAGGCTTGGCCAAGTAGGCCTTGATTCCTTTGAAAGCAGCTTGATGCTCAGTTGTCCACATAAATTCTTCTTCATTTTTTAGCTTTAACAAAGAAGAAAATACTTTAGTTTTCCCAGCAATGCTAGAAATAAACCTTCGAAGGAAATTAATCTGACCAAGGAATTTTTGTAATTCTTTCTTACTTGATGGAGGTTTGGCCTCAATGATGGCTTTGGCTTTATTCTGATCAATCTGTATTCCCTTCTTATATACTGATACACCAAAAGCACATTTAAGAGGATTGAGTTTCAGCTTGAACTCTCTCATTCTTTCGAAGGCTGCTGTCAAGTGAACCAGATACTCTTCTATTGATTGAGATTTCACAACAATATCATCAATATAACATTCTAAATATCCTCCAATGAGATCATGGAATATAGTGTTCATCGCCCTCTGATATGTTACTTCACCATTCTTCAATCCAAATGGCATCTTGACCCATTTGAAGATGCCAATGTTTCCAAGACACCTAAAAACTGTCTTGTGGACATCCTCATCTGCTATGCAAATCTGGTTCTAACCAGAATGCCCATCCATCATAGAAAAAATCCTATGTCCTGTTGAACTATCTACCAATAAATCAACTATAGGCATAGGATACTCATCTATTGGAGTTGCCAAATTTAGATTTCTAAAATCAATGTGTACCCTCATCTTGCCATTCTTTTTTACCACAGGCACAATATTAGACAACCGTTCCACGTACTTGGCTGTTCTGATGAAACCTACTTTAAGGAGCCTAACAATCTCCTCTTTTACCTTTTGAACCACTTCAGGGCTCATTTGTCTTGGTTTGTGCTTGTGTGGCTTGAAATTAGGCTTCATTGGGAGACTATGTTCCACTAGTGACCTGTCTAACACAGACAACTCATTATAAGACCAAGCAAAACAATCGTTATATTATTTCAGGACAACCAACAACTGGTTCTTGTCAATAGGATCCAACCAAGTACTGATGTAGGTAGGTTGTCGTGCTGAACCTTCCCCTAGATTGACTTCTTCCAAGGGATCTTGCACTTGAGCACTCACTAATGCTCTCCCTTTAACTTCTTCTACCTTCGAAACAACTTTTCCATCTTGTTATGCCTCTATCCTTTCTGGTTCAACCTCCTCATTCTCTTCTTCATAGACAAAATTTGTCTAGAGAGCCTCTTCTTCTTGTATTTCCTGGACTTTAGTTTCAATGTCTAATGCACAATATTTACCAAGAGCAAAAGGTTTGACCCCTTGCTGCCCTTGACTATAGCCAATTATCATGGTTTCTTTCTCTTTTTCCTGCATTTTTTGGACTATTGCTTTTATGTCCAATGTTGAAAATTTGATCAAAACCAAAGGTCTGGCTTCTTGACCTTGATCTTTTTGCTTACAACCAGCCATCATTGGTATCTTTGATGATGAACTCCTTATCAGCACTTTTCTGTACTAGATGCTTCAGGTGTGCTACTTCTTCATCAGCCGTCACTTCGGCTGTGACATCAGACTTCTTTAGTACACTCAATGGTACCACCCCTTCAGTGTACAGCTTAGCTTCTGCAAAATCTGCGCAGGCAAAAAAGGGATGTGGATCTGCATTGATCACCTTTGTTTCCCCATTGCATAGTGTTATCATTGTCTTCTGATGTAAAGAAGAAGGCACACATTTGTTTGTGTGGATCCAATTCCTACCAAGCAAAGCATTGTATTTGGCATCGCTATTTATAACAAAAAAAAAATGCTGTCATACAGTCTCTGGTTTGCACACTTACGTTGATAGGCAAAATGCTTTGCACCATCTGCTTGTCCCCAGCAAAACCAGCAATGGTTGTACTTGTTGGGATCAACCTGGGATTTCTTTTCCCCAACCTCTTCGAAGAGGATCTTAGAAGCAGGTTCACTGCTACCCCATTGTCTACCAGTACCCTGCTCATTTCTACTCAATCGAAGTAAGCCTTAATGTATAAGGGTTTAACATGCTGCGTCATGGATATTGTAGGATATTCGAAGAGATAAGAGAGGTTAATGCTCACTTCTTCACTCTTCTCATTAGTTTTCATGGGCCTGGCCACCTCAGATTCATCTTGGACTATCCTAGTTTGTGAATCCTCACTGGAAACTGGAATGGGGTCATCCTCTTGGCCTTCTTGGTTCTCCTCCTCAACTTGAAACTCTCGAGGTAGCACATAAACCATATTAACTAGCACTGGAGGGACTGACCCAAATTGCACCACTAGTTGTGATTGCTTTTCTTTCATATTGGTTTGCTCTGATGCTTGGGAAACATCCTCTATACTGCATTCTGGTACCTCAGTGCTAGTAGGTTCTTTCAAGGCAGCTTGTTGGTGGTCTACTTCCATTGGCTTTTCAACCATAAAGGTCTGTTCAGCCATGAAAGCTTTGAACATTTCATCTTCAGCCAATACTTTTCCTTGGCCTAATTCATTTTATTCATCATTTTTGTCATCACTCTCCATCAGGCCCTTTCGGGGCCTACTAGACTGGATCTCTCTTTGGATCTTAGTTCAACATGAACTTTAACCAATTGTTCTCTGCCGGTACTCCTTTTGATCTTAGGACTATGCTTTGAACATTCTCATTTTTCTGTCTGGTCTTTTGACTGTGCCAAATAAGTACTTTCTCCATTCTCCTTCAGGTCCCTCTGATACTGGGTGTATCTTCAATGGATCTTCCTCTTCTAAGACCTGAAGATCAAAGGAATCATATCTGGTTCATTTGTCTTTGGGTTTTTGAGTAGTACCCAATTATTTGGAGCTACCATGGGCGGTTTGACCATTCTTCCTTTGTCTCCAAAAGTCTTCATTTGGGTAAGAATTACTTTAGGTTTGTTCTACATGACAAACCAATCTGAAACCCTAGGTACCCATGAACCCACTGCTCCAGTTACTGGGCTTGCTGCCCCTATCTTCGAAGCTAACTTCAAAATGGTCTTTGGAGACCAATCATTAGTCCTGATTCCCTATCTTGAGCCAAATTCAGGCTTTCTTTCAAGGTAACTGCCTTCCATCCTGTAATAATTGGGTGGTCTGATCTCATGCAGAGGTCTCTTTCCCTTTGATTGCATTCTGTTATCTGGTGGCCTAACCAGGGATAACTGCTGTCTAGGACCAATTGGATTTGGCTTTCTGTTGTTGTGAGTATTAGTTGGCTTATGGCCTCTCTTTACATCTTTGTAGTACTGTTTCCCATCATTTGGGAGCCCCCTCAACCACTTATAACTTAGCTTGTATCTGGGACACATTCTCTGTATTACAGCTGCTTCGAGGGATTCATTATCCAATGTTTCTTCGTTGGAGCCATCCCTTTGACCTGCAAAGCTTTTGTCCACTAGCTGGTGAACTTCTTGTATCCTTTTTGAAGGCAACATGGCTAGCAACATGCATCTGCACATTGACTTATTCCAATTCCTTCAAAGAGAGATTCTAGAAATTTGGTATGCCAACATTAACTGCTGCCCATCTAATCTCAAGAAATGGGTTGGTGTCAATTCCCATGGCCTTTTCAGTCTTGGTTGAAATTTCAGTCTCCTTTTCCGAATTTGTTCTTGGATCTTATCTCGAAAAATAGTACAGTTTTTAGTAAAGTGGGACCAAGAATTATGCCATTTGCAGTACAATTTTCCTTTAAGTTCTTCAGAAGTTAGGATCTTAACTCCCTTTGGTAACTTTAAGAAATGTGCTGCAAACAAATGATCAAATATATCATTGCTTTGGTTATGTCAAAAGAATATTTCCTATGAAGGTCTTTCTTTTTAAACTATTGGTTAATTGTAGTGTCCTTCTGAATCAATGCTTCACATGTCATAGGTTCTTTTCCTATGATCTCTGCTGCATTAATTTCGAAGTTAAAGTCCTTATAATAAGTCTTATAGGATGCATTGTTTCGGTCTTGTTCTTCTTCAAGTAAGGTTTCATATCTAGTAACTTTATAGGTTAATTCTACTAAGTCTCGAAACTCAGTTGAATCAAACTTCTTTCGAAGTTTAAATTCCAACCCATTTTGAACCAATCTTACAAATTCATGTTCAGGCAGTATGACCTTATATTTGTTTCGTGCCCTCTTGAATCTAGCAATGAATTGAGCAGCCTTCTCATCAGGCCTTTGGCTCAGTCTTGCCAAGTCTGCCATAGAAACCTCAGGTTCTGTTTGAAAAAACTGGGCATGAAACACTTTGTCCATTTGTTGCTAAGTTTGGTTAGAGCCAGGTGTAAGGTTTATATGCCATACAAAGGCTACTCCAGTTAGAGAGTTTGGAAGAAGTCTTAGTTTTATGTAATAATTATTGGTGAATTCACCACACTGGCCTGTCAACCTGGCAATTTGTTCCACCGTTGACTGGTTTCTATTTCCATAAAAAGGGAAAAAATTTAGTATTCTAAATCCCCTTGGGTATTCATGTACCCTATCCACCCATTCTAGGTAAGGTTTTCTGTACACAGAAGTCTGGACCCCCTGAGCCATGGATCTACGCATCTCTCTAACAATATCAACAATTTGGTCCATAGGAACTGTGTTTTTTGTTGATCGGACCACTATAAGAGGAACAAACACAGGGTTTAGAGGAACTCCATGTGCCTGAAGGCCTCTTGGTCCATATATACGTACATTCAGGACTGGTTGTCCTTGTTGTGCTAGTTGCTGTTGAAGATATGGCTGACCTCTTGGGGTCTGCCCTGCGAAAGGTGCTACAGGAGAAGAAACAGGTGTTGTTTCTCTTCTAACCGTAGGAACCCCTTCTAACCCCCTGGGTGCAAATTCAAACACAAGATTAGTGAACACCGATGTGCCAAGCATGGTTTCAAACATGGGATTTGAAAACATCCTCATACCATTCTATTGTGTTGGCCCAGACCCACTAATTTGTATGGTTTCGCTAGTAAGTAACAGTACATTTTGATTTGCCAGTGGTCTCGAAGGAGCTTCATACCATGATTGAGGCAAAGGTGATGAACTGTCATGATTTTGATTACTAGTCTGACCATTAGTTTATCCATTATTTTGCATAAGTTGTTTATCTCGAGCTATGCTGAAAAGAATTCATGTTTTCTTCAGCCTGTCATACAACAGTTGGTTGATGAGAGTTCATTCGATCCATAAAGGATGTCGCCCATCTTTCCATTGTAAACATTAGTTGATATCCCATAGCATTTACCAAACCTCCCCATGGATTCATTGGTTGGGTAGAAGGGGCAGTTGATGGTCCAGTTTCAGGGCCCTGTCCAGTATTTTGGACATGTGTTGTATATTCTAAAGTGTTGGTCTGTTCGATCATTTGTGGAGGATCTAATGGGATAGGTGCATCCATAGGACGTGCTATTACATTATCCTTTGGATTAGGTGCTTTCATCTCTTCTTCAACACATTTTCTCAGGCGTTCATTTTCTCTTTGTCTTCTACGTCTAGCCATTTTATGTCACACTGGACGTGCCAAAAATATATGTTAGCTTTTTTGGCTTTCGAAGGTTTATTATGTAATTTTAAGCATGCCAGCAAGGATCAATAAGTTCTTACAAAAGGTTTAATTGTCAACCAATTATTAGACGATTGTGTTGAAGTTCTTGCAGCCTCAATGAAAAGGACTTTTTATTGGTGGCTTTACTTAAGAGAAACTTATAAATAATAATAGGTACAAAGCGGTTCAGAAACTGAATTCATTAAGTAAATGAGAACTTACAATGAACTAACCCAGCCTCGGCGAGGTCCACAATAATAAACCACTTGAAACTACTCCTAAGAAATGAATTGTAGTACAAGAATTGAAGGTACAAGAATTGAAGAACTGAAAATGTAAAAACTGGAAAGAAAAATATGAAGTAAATAATTGGGTCTTGCTTCTGTTGGCATTCTCTTGTATTTATACTCTCTAATGGTAACCGGCGAAGTGGGCTTCTAATCGTCGAAATGCCCTTCCACGATCATTAGTCACGGCCTTAAACAGTTTGCTCCCACTACGCCATTCTTACAGTTTGGCTTCCCTCCTGAATTTAAATTTGAATTGTGAATAACTGTTAGGCCACGTCATCTTGCGCCCTCTAACTGTTCCACTACTACACGGATCCATTAAAACCAATATGAACTGCCATGTGCCCGTCGTTGATTGGAGACTTGTATTAACTCCCCAAATCACCCTTTATGAGCTACATGTTAAGCTGCAATTGGCTTATACAAAATGTATAGCCAATAGTATTAGATCACATTTTTTTTTTTTTTTTTGGTAGTAATGTGGCACTTCTTTATTGAAATGCCACTAGAACCTTTTATGTTTGTGGCTTTGTGACATTTTTCTAAAACATGCCACCAAATATTCTTTTTGTGACATTTTTTAAAAACATGCCACTAATATAGTGTCACTAAAGTATGTTTTGTTGTAGTGACATTTTGCCTAGCCTTTGAAGTCTAGCATTAAATGTAAGTTAAGCCAAAATACCTAATCATATTACTAATGTATTGGAGTTAAAAAAAAAAAAAAGAGAGTCATATTAGGCATTTTAACTAATAAATATTATATATTTAGTAAGTTGGAAATGCTCTTATAATAGAAACGATTTGTCAAAACAATGAGATATATAAACAATTCTCCACATTTATATTAATCAACTAATTCATAAGAAAAAAGGACCGTCAGCAGCTTATATTTGCTTAGACGTTGAACTAATTAACAAGATGAAATCTTTGCCTATAGAATAGATATTGGTGAATATATATATATACACACACTTGAACTTAATTGCATTTCTGGGCCATTATATGGTTTTTTTTTTCTTTTTAAATTGCAATTTTCTTGTTTTAGGTATTGACTAATTGCTTCTTTTCACATCATCTACTAAAAGAAAATTGTATATGTTGGTAACATTCCATGATAGCTACTCCAACATACATCACAAAAAACATAAATAAATAGATAACCGAAGCAAACACTAAATAAGCTATGATACACATTCTAGGATTTATTTATTTATTTATTTTAAATGCTATAAAGTTAAACAAAAAAAATGGGGGTTTTAGTTTAGGATTTTTGATATTAGGATTTTATAAGATAAATGACATGCAACATTTTCATAGTAGTAGGGTCTCAACATTTTCACAGAGAGAAATTTCTCTTATAATATTATTGACTTTAACTAATAATAATAAAAAATATAGTGAACCTCTCCTATACCTAAAGTTAGAGAGAAATGTTTCACTATTTTTTTTTTTATAAAAAAATTAACAAAATTTATAATTTTGGGCAAATTATACGCTGGATTTTTGTAATTTGTTTCTGGTGTCAATTTGGCCCATGTGTAGTTTCAATTGTATCAACTTTTTTTTAAAAAATTTTCACATTTTATCAACTTAGTCCAATTAATAAGATATAAATTGGGCAAATTATATGCTGGATTTTTGTAATTTGTTTCTTGTGTCAATTTGACCCACGTGTAGTTTCAATTGTATCAACTTTTTTCCTTAAACTTTTCCTATTGTATCAACTTAGTCTAATTAATAAGATTCATTAAAAAATTAGATAAAAATCAATAGCATAATACATTCAAAAAAGAATGAATTATTTTTAAATTGGGAGTTACTAATGGCCCCACATTTCTATTTTAAACCCCCAATTCTCCATAATTTTTATTACAATTCTACCGTCTCACAAAATTTCAATACACCATTATCCCTACTCATCCAAACCCTAAGGGTGTGTTTGATTGGACGGACTGAATAAGAGTGGATTAGAATCCATCGGACTTGAGTCCTGGGATTGTGAATCCCCGGGACTATTTTGTTGGATTGGATATGTATCATGTGTTTGTTTTTTCATGGGATTAGATGTCTGGAAATGACTATTTTTAGTGAATCCAACGTTTGGTTGGACGGACTGAATAGGATAAATGAACAAAAAACTATTTTACCATTTTTCAATTATTTATTAAGTAATAGCAATATTAAGCATATCTTTAATATTTTAATTATTTTTAGCTAGATTAAATAAAATTTTATTTTATTTTATTTTTTACACAATTAAATAAATTTATTTTTTTAAATAAAATAAATAAAATATCAATAAAAATATATGTTATTTTTTTAATTAAAATTTTAAATAAATTTGTTTTTAAAAATAATAATAATTAAACAATGAAATTAAATAAAACATCTATTAACATTTAAATATTGAAATTAAATAAAATATAAACAAAATTTTAAAATAAAACATCAATAAAATATTATTTTAGAAAATTAAATAAATAAAACATCAATAAAAAGTTAAACAAAATTATTTTATTTTTAAATTGAGACATTTAAATTTTATTGAATTTTACTAAATATAACACATAATTAAATAATAGATGGTCAAAATGGTCATTTTATCACCTAATCCCAACAGTAAACAATCCCCCCAAAACTGTCCCACACCCCCTACCCCCGGGATAGTATAATCCCCCATATGGGGGATAAGGAGTCCGGCCGGACTCCATGTTCGGTGGACTAAAAAAAAAACAAACGATGGACTATTCACTCATTCGGATAAGCAATCTGAATAATAAATAGTTCCCCCCTAATCCCCGCAATCAAACACATCCACTGTAATACCTCACCACCATAGCCACCACCCATCACCACCATCTCTAGCAACCACCCCCATCTCCTTCCCCACCTATCTCGGCTACTTCTCTTTTCCTAGAAATCACAAGATAGACTAAAAGGAGAGAAAGAAAGAATTATATTTATTAAGAGATAAGAGATGACGCGCATACTCTATTTTACGATTCTTTATTTGTTGAATTCACATGTCATTTTTCTAATCCCACCACTAATCTCTCTCTCTCCAACTAAAGTCCAAGGGAGAGAAAAGAAAGAAAGCAAAGAAAAGAACAGTTCCAAAAACAACTTTTATATGAAATCAACCTAAAGTGGGAAATCTGTCATAGCTACATAAAAGCCATAATATAAACCATATGAGAGACTTGGGAAAGTAGAAGTACTCATAACATGAGTACAAGGAGCTCCATGTAAACAAAACATGATGGATTTTTGCTTTCAAGCTCCAACCTTCATTGAATGGCTTAAACCATCATCACCCATATCTTCACCTTCTTCCACTGCAACCCAATGTCTGCCTCTGTTAAGCAAACTCGCCGGTACAAATCCATTCAAAGAGGACGATGAAGGGTTGCAAAAGGAGAATTTTGGAGTTAAAGAAGACAAGTTTGGGAAAGTTCCGGTGGCCTTGCACATAGGATTGCCCAATCGAGGAGACCCTGATGATGCCGAGATTAAGTCCTTCAAGTTTAAGGAAGAAGATCACGCGTTGAAAAGGTTTTGTGCCCAAACTTTCAACATGGAGAGTAGGTTTTGGATCCCAACACCGACACAGATCCTCATAGGACCGATGCAGTTTGCTTGTTTCGTATGCAGCAAGACCTTTAATAGGTACAACAACATGCAGGTTAGTGAGTTTGTTTGATTAAATTGAGATGTTTTTGCATGATCAGAAATTATTTTACTTGGTTTTAATTGTAACAAGATTAATTAAGATGAGAACGCGGTCTGTTACTTCTTAAAGCTTACTCCTCTTTTGGAATTATTAGTTAAAACAAAAGGTTGATGCACATAGCTCTCTCTTAGCAAGATTGAGAGAACTACTAAAGTTGCTTGATTTTTTTTTTTTTTTTTTTTTTCTAATTTTAATTTCATCTTCTTCCTTTGTCTGATTCATCAACTAGCCTACTAAGAAAGTACCACACACCACACCAACACCACCCCCCCCCCCCGGGGGCAAAAAATAAAAAATAAAAATAACAATAATAATAATAATAAAAGAAAATCTACTAAGAGAGATGATATCAAGGAAAGTTGTGAGGAATATCTATTCTTTGAAGGACATAAAACATGTACACATGAAAAAGAATAATTTTCTTCTCTTCTTTATTCTTTTCTTTTCTTTTCTTTTTTTATAGTTAATTTCCGATATTAAGCATTTAGCATAACACAAAATAACGGTTCTTATTGCCAAAAATAAAAATAAAAAAATAAAAAAGGGCAAAATTATGAGCATGTACAAATGCCATGGGCGCCTTCAGACTAATCATTAAAAGGATAGTTTTTTAGGGATTCAAACCACACCACATTGGCTTTTTCACAATGTCATTATTGGTCCATTCTGTGGTGATTTATTTTATTTTATAATTTATAGGGTTTGTATAATTTTTGTAGATATATAAAACAATCATTCCTTGCAAGAAAGTTTTGGTTTTGGAAATTATTCAGAACTCAAATGGGCAGGCTGACCCCAAAATTTTAGTGGAAGACTTTACTTGTTGATTGTATAGTAAGCCATGCTTTGGTCTATTTTTAGTGGAAGACTTGCTTATTGCTTGTTTCTTACAATTACATTTTTTTTTTAGAGGGATAGTTTTAATTTTAAACCTAGTTATTTGTTCACTTAAATGATGCAGCATAATAACGCACATTGGATAAGGAAAAAATAAAGAATTGAAATTATCGTAAATCGTACATTGGTTTATGGTTGGATTGTAGATTGTTACCACATACCATACTCTTTGTTTTTTTTTTTTTTTTTTTTTTTTTTTGAGATCGGCATCTTGGATGTACTTGTTACTGAAAGGTTTTCGAAGTCTCTTTCATTAATTTGTGCATAACATAGAGGACAATAGTATGAAAATGTGCATTATATATTGTATGAGTGATGTCTTCCTCTAGTTGATAAACCTCAACATTTCTATTGGAAAACACATATAAGAAAATATAAATATGAGGCAAATAGACATATTGAGGGAATATTTTGATGTCCTGTAACAATTAGCATAATTCATTTTCCTAAACCTACAATTGCTCAGTTCTTTATTCACAAATACTATTTTGCTCATGCATTGGTTATTTATTTTTATTTTTTTAAGTGATCGTGAATATTATTTCCAAAACAACAAAATATTGTGATTTAGATTACTGCCACGGAACAAAGTTTATCACTCTCTTTCTAAAGGAAAATGCTAATAACATTGATAAATGTATAAAAATATATTAAAAAATATTTTCAGATGTATTCAAATTGTCATTTTGTGTCTCTTAATGATAGCCTATTAAACTGTCATTAACATAAACATCTTACAATTTATTATTGATTAAAGTGACTCTAGTTATAGGGCATGAATAATTCTGTGACTAAGGGTCACTCTTGGCATCCAATATTAAAGGTTAAAGATTGTCAGAAGCAAACAATCATATCCCTTAGACAATACAAAACACAAGTATATATTCACATTTTCTAGGGTTGCAGATGCATATGTGGGGGCATGGATCTGAATACAGGAAAGGACCAGAGTCACTAAGAGGAACACAACCAGCAGCAATGCTGAGGCTCCCTTGCTACTGCTGTGCTCAAGGCTGCAAGAACAACATCAATCATCCACGAGCGAAGCCATTGAAGGATTTCAGGACACTCCAAACCCATTACAAAAGAAAGCATGGGGCAAAGCCATTTGTGTGTAGGAAATGTGCGAAGACATTTGCTGTCAAAGGAGATTGGAGGACACATGAAAAGAATTGTGGGAAGCTATGGTATTGCACTTGTGGTTCTGATTTCAAACACAAAAGGTCACTCAAAGATCACATGAGATCGTTCGGTAAAGGTCACTCTCCACACCCTTCTCTTGAAGGGTTTGAAGATGACAACAAGAAGGAATGCATCACTGGCTCCGAAGATGAAAATGCTCACTAGGAATGTCCACGCGGTATCTTGGATTCTAGTTATGAACGTCTTGCCCATTTCAAATCCTGCTTTTGTGGGAATCTCGTGCACCGAATCACTTTTTTTTTTTTTTTTGTTAGTAGACTTGTCTAAGCTTGTGCTCCGTAACAAAAAATTCTCGAGAAATGTTATTGGAGGAAGCATAGAGGGAGCGGTTTGCTACGGAGCACTTGCTGATTGATTAGCAATAATAACTTATTATGAACAATACTATGCAATTGAAGTGGTTTGGTAATAATTACCTTGAAGTTGTGAAGCAAATGAATTTTCTTCTTTCTTAGCTATATATACAAAGAAGCTATCATATGTTTAAGCTTTTGTAACTCTCTAATAGAGAAAATTTGTCAGCTTCATAGCTAATTGGTAATCTTAATGATATATTGATTGTTTCTTCATAGACAGTAATTACCTTCTCTCTCTCTCTCTCTCTCTCTCTCTCACACACACACACACACACACACACACACAAGATTGGTAAATTCCATTAATTCATCTCATAGTATCTCTTGTGGAATTTGCACTGTGGATTATTCCAAAAGCCCATGTCAAATTACTTATAACTAACACACAAAAATATTGCAGTAAATACAGAAGAGTAATGCTAGGCTTCGGGAAAATATTTCAAGAAAAGCTTCAGGAAAATGGAGGAGGAGGAGGAGGAGGAGGAGGAGGAAGTGGAGGGGGCCATCAAAATGGAAGGAGGCGGAGGCGGGGCTGGACAGAGGCGGAGGCGTGCGACGGCGGGGCTAGGCAGACGACCGACGGCGGCTGCGACGATCGGCCTCCTCCTCCTCCTCCTCCTCCATTTTCCTGAAGCTTTTCTTGAAAAATTTTCCTGAAACCTAGCATTTTTGATGAACTGTGGGCAAATTTTCCTGAATAGAGTACTACATTAATTTCGATGAAGTGTGGGCAAAATCTAAATGTACATTTTTTTTTTGAAAAAATTAGGTGTTAATGTGCGACATGGTTAAGAAAAGTTAGCTTCCGGGGATTGCGGGGGAAATATAATATAGTTCCTATTCCCTTCCTTTATATGTTTCATTTTACATACTTTCTTTTCAAAGTTAAGTTGGTGAATTGTTATGTAAAGAGTCCAGTTTGGAGGCCTGAACAAATCCACCACTAACTGAAGCATTACATTATATAATTACCTATTAGGGAATCATTGCCCTCAAATATAACTTTAGGGGGGGATATATATACAGTTTTACATTGAAATTGGTTAGAGAGAGAGAGAGAGAGATGGGTTGAAATTGGTTTCTTTTGAGGTAGGTTTGGGCCAACTAAAAGGTGTTGAAAAAAAAAAAACAAAGACTGAAATGATGTTAGAACTTTGAAGATATGAGGTCAAGAAGAGAGTATTCGGATCCACCACTACGCTTTGTCGGGGAAGAGAGAAAGAACCGTATTTTTCCAACTCGTGCATTGTTTTTACCAAGTCTGGCGTAATTAATTTTTTATTTTTTTTAATTAATTTGTGAATAAATAATTAATTTAGAAATTAATTTTTAAATTATATTTTTTTATTTTTTTATTTTTTTATAAAAAAATAGAGTTGATGTAACGAAGAAAAATTAAAAAATTTGACTTTTAACCTTATTTCTAAAATAGACCAAACTCAAAAACACAAATAAGACAATTTAAATTAGAAGCTCGCTCAAAATCATCTGTAATAGGAAAATACTATAATATACTTTAGATTTTGAGTTCATATCATATACATCTATTTTGATTTCAATTTTGAAAATTTAATTTTTTTTAAATCAAGTATTTTGTTTTTCATATTTTTTTTAGGGATGTTTTATATATTTTAAGTATTTTTTTTACATTTTAGATGTACATAATCTAAACGTACCTAAAAGGTAAAATATTTATAAAAAAAATTAAAAATCAATAAATATACAAAAATACGAAAAATGTATTGAATTTTTATTTTATATTTTTTATATTTTTAGCATTTAGTGATTTTTTTTTTAAGAAAAATTACAAATATTATACTTTTTAATTATATTTTCATGTAAAAAAATATAAAAATTTACTAAACACAAAATATATATATATATATACAAAAAATAAAAAACTTAATTTTAAAAAAATTAAATTCTAAAAATTAGAACCAAACCATTGTAATCAAATCATCACTTTTAAATCATAATTAAACATCTCTTTGAGTGGTAATTAAAAACCAGGTGCTTTCAACTTAAGACCGACTTTACTTTGTTTTGATTATAGGTAGTGAGCGTTACTTTTCATTTTTTTTTTTTTTTTTAAATTTATAAATCAGGTCAAAAAGATTTTATTGATGTAAATGAATAAAGTACAATCATATATATATATATATATATATTATTATAAGTAATGTTTTTTCCATGTTTCGGTGATATATTATAAGGACTTATATTTTTCTAAAAAGGTCACGTGTATTTTTTAAATTACATATAGAGTTTTATACAAATCCAATCTAATTTAAATTATACTAACTTTCTTTATTTTATATGGACTATGTTTCACAAATATTTCTTTTCCTTATATTTTTCTTAATAAATTGAGATAATTTACAAACTCAATACCAATTTTGTGTTTCACGTTTTTCTTCTTAATTTTTTCAAGAGTATTAGAATTTTTCTTTAACGCTAAATTACCTTCTTTTCTTTTCTTTTTCTTCTTCTTATTTTTTCGTGCATTATTCTACACCCAATACCAATTCTATATTGTTCTATATTATGGATTTGTCGTTTAAATTTTGTAGTGATTCTATATATGAAATTATACTTCTTTTCCTATATTATTTTACATAATCACAACTCACAAGAGAAAAAATCTACACAATAATGATACTCTCAAGAAAACTCTAAAGTTTGGATTTACTGCTTGAGTTACTTTTTCAATTGTTGAACAGTAAGTTCTTTTATGTTTTGACATCATATTACAGATGATTAATCACTTCACACATGAGATGTATTTATCGTTTGAATGTTTTCATTATTTTTTCTTTTTAGATTAGATGTTGTTATATGATTTTTCTTAGTTAGTCGATGTTAAATTTTTTTTATATAGTTGATATTTTAATTTAATTAAGAGTGTTTATTTTTTCTTGATTGGCAAAAAAGAGACTTTATTGATGTAAGAATCTAATATAAGGTACAAAACAAATTACACCAATAAAGAAAAAGGAGTGCAAGAGCATCACAATGAACTAAATTATCCCAACTAGGTTTGCACCAAAAAGCTCATCCTATCATTTGCTAGCACCCCCAAGTTGGTGAGTAACCAACAAAAAAAAATAGACCAAAACACCATAGCAATACCAATGTTGTTGCTAGCTGAGCACAGATCAACAGCAGAGCACGCCAGACCAAAACAAACCAACAAATCAGCCAACATATCAGAATAGATCAAAACAAGCCAACATAACACCAGCAGCAACCATGCTCAGATCACCTTTAGTCAAGAAACAAGCTCATCAAACAATAGCACAGTATAACTAACCAGAGCAGAACTAAGCAGCCAAGAGGCAGGATACCCAAAGTAGACCAAAACAAACCAGCATACCTAACAGATTAGGCAACACATCAGAGCAAGATCAAAACAAACCAGCATAGCAGACCACTAACAGATCAGACCAACAAAACAGACCACTACCTGAGACACAACACCAGCAGCAACCATGCTCAAATCACCCTCAGTCAAGCTACATGCTCAACAAACAACAACACAGCTTGGCAGTAGTAAAGCATACCAAGCAACATAACAACCCACAAAATAGAACCAAACAACATAAAGCAAACTCAGCCACCATTCCTGATGCACAACTGCATTTGAAACAGATTAAACACAAATTCATTAACAGAAACAGCAGCCAAGCAACCTCAACTCAGCCACACATCCACAACCTAGTAATTCAATCCCCATTCCTTAGGCAGAACTGCACTTGTTGTAGATTTGACACAATATCATTCACAGAGAACTCCACTGGATTGGGAGAATACTTAATCCACATTACAACCCTCACCTTAACCAGGTCACACAACTCCTCTAAATTAGGCTGAATAGCCTTAAACAAACATTCATTTCTATATTTCCACGTAGACCATAGAACAACAAAGGGAAGAGCCATCCAGATCTTCTTTTCCAACTTCCTCATATTACATCTAGACCACCAGTGCAGTAGCCTATTCACAGATCCAGGTAGTGCCCACTGAAATCCCCACCATCTTACAATTTCTAACTAAAGCTTCCACACAAAAGGGCAATAAAAAAGAACATGTGCCACTGTTTCAGCCTCATTTTGACAAAAAACACAGTTGAGATTAACATTTCCCCCCCCCCCCCAAAAAAAAGATTCCAATCCTATGAAGGAAACTAGTAGTTTTAACCTTCTCTTGAGAGGCCAACCACCCAAAAAATTGTGCTTTTGGAGGGGCACAATTATTCCAAATTACACTAGCCATGTCCAACAAAGGCCCAAGCCTAGAGTCCCACAAAATGTAAGCTGAAGACACACTGAAGATTCTTGATGAATCTGCAATCCAAACCAGCACATCTAATTTATTGCTACACAATGCAGGGGCAGAACCTAGAAGATTATAGAGTCTAAGCACCTCCTCTTCCTCCCAAGCCAGCAATGTTTTTCTAAAGCCTAGATTCCATCATTCAGCTGTGTTCCTTCTCTGATAATAATCACTGACCACACCCATCTTGTCATTAGACAAGGACAAAAGCCTAGGAAATTCCTCCTTAAAACAAACATTACCAGCCCACTTGTCTAACCAGAAATGAGCTCTCCTACCATCCCCCAATTCAATCACTGTGTTATGAAGATAAAAGTTTTGCAGCTCTGGATTGGATAATGATATATTGACTATATCATACCACACCCTAGAAGCACTGCCATCCAAGCTTGGGAACCATCTACCACCTTCAATACCATACTTCTTACAAATCACTTCCTTCCACAAGGAATGTTTCTCAACTCCAAACCTCTACCACCATTTTAGAAGAAGACACTCATTCATAGTTCTAATCCTTCTCACTCCCAAACCACCAAATTGCTTATTTTTAGTAACCAGATTCCACTTGGCCAAATGTACTTTCCTTCTAACGTTTGATCCACCTTAAAGGAAAGCCGATTGCATTTTCTCAAGCTCTTTAGCCACTCTAACAAGGATTCTGAATAGTGATAGATAGAAAATAGGCATACTAGACATAACAGATTTGATTAATGTCAATCTTCCAGCAAAGGAGCAACCCCCTCTTCCAAGA
Source organism: Camellia granthamiana (assembly GCA_036172215.1). Lineage (NCBI taxonomy): Eukaryota > Viridiplantae > Streptophyta > Magnoliopsida > Ericales > Theaceae > Camellia > Camellia granthamiana. The sequence continues at coordinate 54,932,366 of CM069915.1, read as the reverse complement.
AGCCAGTCTCTGCTTGCATTTGTCCAGCACTGGTTTCCAGGTACTTTTCCTACTTGGATTGGCCCCCAAAAGCATCCCCAAATATTTTAAGGGTAGCTTCTGATGAAGACAATGAAGTCTATTAGCAAATACATCCAGCAACCCATCATCCACCCCAATCCCACAAATTACGCTTTTATGATAATTAATTTTCAGGCCTGATAGAATCTCAAAACATCTTAAAATTCGCTTGATATTCACCACTTCCACCCACTCAGCTTCGCAAAACAAAATGATGTCATCCGCAAATTGTAAATGAGAGACTTGTAATCCATTTGAACCCACCATGGCCCCTTTTATTAAGCCCAACTCCTTGGCTCTACTTAGCAATATATTCAAGCCCTCTGCGAAAATATTGAATAGGAATGGTGATAAAGGATCTCCCTGATGTAGACCCCGTTGTGGACAAAATTCAGATGTTGGTGACCCATTGACCAGGATAGAAATCTTTACAGAAGACACACAAGCTCTTATCCATCTCACCTAATTAACTCCAAAACCAAAATTTGAAAGCATGGAGAATAAGAACTCCCAATTCACGGAATCATACGCCTTTTCAAAATCCAGTTTAAGAACCAAGCCTTTACTACTAGATTTTCTCCATCCATCTACGATTTCATTTGCTATCAACACCCCATCAAGAATATTCCTTCCTCCCAAAAAAGATGATTGAACCTCACCAATGATCCTGGGCATTACCACTTTTAATTTATTGGATAGCATTTTTGCAAGTAACTTATACATAGAACCAATCAAGCTAATTGGCATATAGTCATTTAAGCAAAATGGGCTATCAGATTTAGGGATAAGAGCTATGAAGGAGTTATTCAACCCACCAACAAAACAAGCATTTTGGGCGAACTCCCTCATTAACTGCAACACATCAGATTTCACAATACCCCAGCATTTCTTAAAGAAAGCCATGTTGAACCCATCTGGCCTAGGGGCCTTATTACCCTCACACCTCTTGATAACAATCCTAATTTCTTCCTTTGTAAGCTCTGCCTCCAATTGTTCCACCACTTGAGCACCACCAATGTTTTTAAAGGGGCCAGATAATTTAGGTATACCATTCCAAAATTCAGAAAATTGCCTCAAGAAATGAGCTTGAACTTCAGCCCTAATTTCCTTAGGCTCCTCAATCATTGACCCATTCGCAAAGAGTGAACTCAAGTAATTTTTACTATTTCTACTACAAGCCATGATGTGGAAATATCTTGTGTTCTCATCACCTTTATTTGCCCAATTAATTCTAGATTTTTGCCGCCAAATCCATTCTAACATTTTACTTAATCTCCAAGCTTCCTCTCTCACTTCCTTCCTTCTACTCATTTCAGAGCCAAGTAGAGGTCTCTCCTCAGCTAGCAGATCAAGAGCACGAGCCTCATGTTCAATATTTTTAAGTCTAGTTTCAACCTTACCATACACCTCCATATTCCATTGTTTTAGTGCCTGCTTCAGAGCTTTTAATTTCATAAGACATTGAAACCCAACCTAACCTTCCACCCTGCACTATGACCAGCTCTGCTGCACAAATGGAAAAAACTTGGGATATAACAACTAGGCATTAATAAACCTAAACGGTTTAGAGACCCAGTCCCTATCATCTTCCATAAGAATAATTGGACAATGATCTGACAACAACCTAGGAAGACCCCAAAGCTTGAAGTTAAAGTTTTGTACCCATTTGTGATTGAGCAGGAATCTATCAATCCTACTCCATTTATCTCTATCCTGAGAGTTACACCAAGTAAACTTCCTCCCAAGCATAGTTATATCCATTAAATCCAATTGATCAATCATGTTGTTAAAATCTCTCATCCTTATATCCCTTCTAAAGAAACCAATTCTTTCATAAATGTTCTTAATTTTATTAAAGTCATCCCCCATACACCAAGGCCCTGGAAAATTGAATTTTAATCTCACTAAACCCTCCTAAACCTCTTTTCTTTTTGCCACCTCATTAGGACCATAGACATTGACAACAACACAATCAAAACTGAAAAAGATTGTACCTGCTAGCAGTAAGAAATTATGAGAACCGTAGCAAGCTTTCAATTGAAACACCTCTGGATTCCAAATGCACAGCAAACCTCCAGCTCTACCTTTAGCATCAACTGACATGAATTCAAAACTGTCACTAGGCCACATAGACCTAACAAGATCAGTGTTTACTACTACCTTCTTTGTTTCTTGAAGTAAAACAAAGTCCAATTTCCTGACAGCAAGACTTTTCTTAATCTTCCTTCTTTTATCCGGTCTACCAATCCCCCTTACGTTCCATGACTGTATCTTCATGAAGACAATATAGAGCACTCAACCTCCCTAATTTTGCTAAATTAATTAGCATCCCCGTCTCTTTGCCTTACTCTCTCTAAATCTTTGGCTTCAAGATCTTCCAATTTGCTAATCACCTCCTCCTCTTTCCCTTCACAATCAATGCCAAGAGCTTTGCCCATTTCCAGTATTGCTTCTGCCTCTGACATCACTAACCAAGTTCTGCTGAATTCACTCGCCAGTGAGAGGGAAATGGCAGCCACAGCCGATCGAAAAATTGCTCATTTCCTCAGCTTTAAAGATGGCTCACCAATTTTGTAACACCCAGTTGCTTCTCTTTCTTCTGTCATTTCTTTCTGCTCTTTGCTTTACCCTTCTCTTTCCAGGAGGCCTACTGCTTGGAATTGGATTCACTGGGATCCTCACTCTATTTACCTCAACTGAGGGCTGACCTACCTCCCCTTGATTATGGGCTATAGACAAAGACGGATAATGTGAGTTACAAAAAAATCTTATAGGGCTTATCCCCACACTAGCATGAGTTGATTCAACAGGCCCATCAAGCAATTGGGCCTTCATCAAGTCCACTTCTAACTAAATCCCAGGCCTCAAGACTTCAACTTCGTTGAAGCTTCTGATACACCCAAAGTTGGGTATGTCACCATCAACCCTTCCTACTTCTCGGAACTCACCACCTCTCCTCTTGGAACTTGACACCATTTCTGCAGAGGCACCCGTGCATGCGTCGCTTTCCTCTGACATGCCATTAAACGTGTCTATTTCACCCACCACAAAAACATCACTAAGCCGATCCTTACCAACCATATCAGTATTACTGACATGAGAGACCCCTATTCCTGCTTCTTCCACATTAACCCTTTTTGCCAACTCATTGTTGACATGGACCTCCATGTCTCCATCTTCCTCCTCAAGCGTACTCCTTTTTCCTGGACTCTGATGATTATCCTCATCAAGGTTATATGCAAGATTGTAGTTCTCATCATACTTCTAGCTGTGTGATTTGCAGGAACATTGTACCTTCACATCTTTAGATACAATAATTTGTTCCTCACAGACCCTAACTGGGTATAATTTGCCTTTACAATCCAAATAAATGAGTTGGTTAATGGACTCCATAAGTCTCGTAACAATCTTCACTTTTCCACAATGTAGAGAATTTAGATTTCGAGTACCATCATCCAATCCAATCACTTCACCCCATAGCTTTCCAATGTGAAGGAATGTGTTGCAGTTCCACAGATTCAAGAGAACACCATAACAGCTAAGCCACACATACCTTTCTTGGTCAATGGCTATCCTTTGTTTCCATTCTAAGATTGACTCACACCATTCCTTAAGCCACTTCTTCATTCTCATGAGTCTTTCCCCCATGATCTCCTTTGATTGGAATGACATAACCAAATTTCTTTCATTTCCCATTCTAACGGTGACATCCTCAAGCCCCTCCTTACTAGTTCCTCCTTAAACTCCTCCACTGAAGAGGATGATTTGAGCCTTGCTACTGCACTTTCATACAACCAGCCATTGCCTTTGTAACACCCGTCTTTTACTTAGTTGTTACTTTTATGATTAATCTGAATTGTGCATTTATATGTGCCTTATATGCTTATTTATGTGCATTATGTTTGTTAAAAGATATGTTCCTTTATGAAAAGACCTGTCTAATTCATTAAATCGTAGAGTTATAAAATTAGTTAGTGGACTAAGTGGGTAGAGTTGATACACCTTAATCAGATCAAGTAATAATTTAATTAATTAACTAGTTAATGTAAGTAAAGAGGCTCTCACTTAATTAAACTAAATTAAACTAGAGATGTATTTATATATATGTGTGACCTCAATTAGAAGAGGGAGAGGGAGATATAATCTGTGAGAGAGAGAGAGAGAGAGAAAGAGAGTGTGTGTTCTAGAGTTTGAGCCTAAATGAGTGATCAAGAAGAAGAATGAGAGAATGTGAGACAACTTCATCAATTAACACATTAAGGTAAAAATTCTTCCTAATTTCTTGCATGAGACTAATTTTCATCTTGAATTCATGGAATTTAATGAGAGAGTAAGGAATTAGGTGGTGTAAGTTGTGTTACAAACCCTAATAGGAGGAATTCTTCCATATCTTTGCTTGAATTACTTGGTCTGGCGTGATTCTAAGCTAGATTTCCATGGTTTTGTTGAAATACAAAATCTCCATATTTATAGAGTTTTGTTTCTCTTAAATCTTGAAATTGTTTGTGAGATTGCGCAACTTGAGTTTGAATTTGAGGTTCTATTCTTGAGTTGAACATGGAAATTGGTTGCACACTATGTTTGTTAATTTTTGGCCCTTAAATAGATTGACTTTGGGTGTGATTTTGAGGAATTTGGAACCCTAAAAACATAGCAGAAATTCGGTTCTGGAATACCCAGAATCGCACGTACGGCTAGGGAGCCTGCACGTGCGAGAAGTATTGGCGCACGTGCAGCGGGTAGGCCAGCACATGCGGGAAATAAGGGAGAGTCTGTTGGCATTCTGCATAAAAAAGACCTGGTGGCGTATGTGCAGCACACGTGCTGAGAGGGTCCTGCATGTGCGGCCAAAGAGCTCCGCACGTACAGTTGTTTGGCAGCCTCGGTTTCACGTTTCTGCTTCATTTAACCGACTCCCGGGCCTCCGTTAGCATGATTTACATCCTTAATTAATGTCCATTTGCATTGCATAAGCATTTAACAGGAATAAACGACATTTAGACCAACCAATTCCTAAGAAATGAAACTAATTAGTTGGGTGTATGACAAATCAAGTGTGTGACGCTTGAATCTGTCTATGTAGGTCAAACACTACGTTCCACTCACCTGCATCACGGAACCCACTGTGAGTAACACTGTTGTAAAAATATGTTTAATTTAAATTACCTTTTCTCTACTTCAAATTTATGCATTGCTCTGATATGTTTCTTATATTGATGAATGATGAATTTATCTCTGTTTGCATTGTTTACAGTGGCAACCCTGGCACCTGTTCATATGATTACAGAGAATTTCTGTCAGTTCCATTTCATGAAACTCCAGTTTATTATAGTGTTGGCTATCATATCTGATCTCTGGTCTTTATAACCGTCTGTCCGGTCTTCATGACCGTCTATATTTATTGCTTTTGGATATACTACGTGTCATATTATGCCTCTCACATGTAATACGAACCTGCTCAGTATGTACTTTATTTTACATTATAATCATCATTCAGAATCTCTTTACTTAGTTGTTATTCACAAGTCTTTAACTCACGTTTTGTATATATGTATATGTAGGTAATCCAATTTAGGAGGGGACGTAGTTGACGATCTTGCCTCCATTTTGGTCAAGCCACCTTTTGCGCCTCTCGTCGAGGTTCCCATTTGTCGGAGCACTGGCTAACCCAGTGATTACCTCTTTTGGCACTCCGGAACTTGTTATGATCGATTATCATTGGTGTTATAGTTGTTGGTGATGGGAATGACTTATCTCTTTTTGTTGTGTTATAATTATAAGAGATTTGTAATACCTGGATATACATAGGTATATATTTGTATAAGGCTACATTTGGTTTTATGTAAGGTCACAACTCGTTGGACGTTATACTTTCTTCTATAATAGCTTCTGCTAGCCCCGTTCATTTGCCTTGTTCAATTAGGCCTTCGGTAATCGTGGATTACTAGCCGGTTACGACACTAAACCTGTAAGGGCGGGTTTAGGTCGTGACAGCTTTCTTCATATGCTTTAATGGTTGGAATTACATTTGATGACACACCCCTACCTCCCACCACCTCTGCATATAACATCTGCCTTTGATAGCCAGCTTCAGTAATTGGAATAACCACTATAGTCTTCTTAATCTGTGTTGGTTTTGCAGGTTTATTCTTTGTGACATATTCCTTTCCAAAATCTGTCATTTTGACTTTTAGGGCTCTATCATCACACCACAGCGCATTAGCTTTCTGTACTGCCACGGCTGCTGCTATAGAGTAATTGTATCTTACAAAACCAAATCGAGATCACGTTAATTTCCTCCTTTTATTGGGAATAAAAACATCCATGACTACACCATAGTTAACAAAGATGGAATATAGCCCTTTTGCCCCCATCGCTTTAGGTATATTGTCTACAAAAACATAGTGGATATCTGCTACCTCCCTTCTATTCCACACCCCTCGTCCTCCATTCCTCCGAACCACTGGCTGCGAACACCGTCACCATGGTGTGTGGTTTTTCTCCAACGTATCTGTCTGCTCTTCATCTCTCTTTTAATATATCGTTATGTTTTTTTACTTCTGTGGATTGGTAATTTGGCATGCAGATATCCGTTGAATCTCTCTCTCTCTCTCTCTCACATAGTAAAACCCTGAAAGAAATTTTTTTTTTTTTTTTGACAACAAAACCCTAAAAGATATGTCCTCATTTAATGCAAACAATCTTTCTCTCTATATTCTCTATATTCTCTCTCCAAAATCTTTCATTGAGAGAGATAGAGTTGTAAACTTTCCTAAAAACCTCTATCTCCTAAACAGAAACCGACCAATCTCTCTATAAAAAAAAAAAACACAAATCGATGACAAACACTTCTCTTCTTTAGAACCCTTTTCAAAGAAAACCGTAGTCGCCCCATCTCTTTGACAGAGCAAACCCTTTTGGTTTCTCCTCTCTTTTCAATCTGTTTAGATTATTAAGAGTGTTTATTGTACAATCCTATAATTATATATATATATATATCATATAAAATCATTATATGATAATCTAACTACGGCATAGTCATATTTAATTTTTGTAATAAATTTTATATAATTTCTATTTCTATATGTTTTTATTTTCTAAATGAATATAAAGAAATTAAATAGTTAGAATTATTTTTAATTCCGGTCAATATAGTATATAAATAATATATTTTGCATTACCATTTACAGAATGTATTAGTGGTGCAGTGGGGAGAGAGTGTTGGTAAAGGTTGAGGGTTGGGAGGTTGGTGGTTCGAAACTTGAGAAAAGCAGAGGCAAATATTTTTTTTTTCTGAAAAATACTTTTGGCGACTAAAGTCTGTGGTCGCCGAAAGATAGGGAATTGGCGACGAAAAGTTTAGTCGGCAAATGTATAAATAATAATAAAAAAAATTCAGTATTGGCGACTAAAAGTTTAGTCGCTAAATGTATAATTTCCCAAAATGAAATTGACTATTGGTGACTAATTCTTTGGTCGCCGAAGACACATGTATTGCCAACTAACAAATCTTTAGTCGCCAAAGGTATTGGCGACCATGTATTGGCGACCACAGCGGCGACTAAAATATTTAGTCGGGGAAAGTGAAAATTCTAAATTTGGCGACTAAAAAAGGACGCGACTAAAAATTTAGTCGCCAAAAGTGTTTTTTCTTGTAGTGTATTATTTTTAATATTAAAATGAGTATTTATTTTACTATTTTGTAATTTATATATCATACAAAATTTTTATATGATAATTACACTTTTATAATAAGATAGAACTAAAATTATCAAAATATACAAATAATTTAACTAAAATTAATATATATAAGTATTCAAGTAACAATTTTGTAGAACGATAACGCCAATATTATCAAAATGAATAATGAAAATTATACTTTAATTATTCTTTTATAACACATATTGTACCATCAAATATTTTTTGACAACAAAAATAGTACAACAAAAAATACTTTTAATAACATTTTTGTTATAGCATTCTTTTTAAAAAGCTATTGAATATGATACATCAATACCATTTGGTTATAAAAAGCTATAAAAAAGGGACAACCCATAACATTAAATTTTCCATCATGTTTTGTAGTAATTTTAATAACGTTTTATAAAGGCCGCTAAAATTGTGTAATTTTCACATTTAATAGCAATTTGTCAATGCTATCACCAAAAAGATGAATGCTATATATTAAATTAACAAAAAAGGAATTTTAGTGATAAACATGCCCACCCTAATCGCTTCACTGCTATTATCTTGAAACTTCCCCACTGTTTCCAAACCTTCCTGGACTCTGCTCTAATTCGTTTTTCCATTCTTCAATCATCAATAATTTTGTATCAAGGTTCCAGATTCAATTCCATATTCAAACCAATTGCTACTTCTCTCTCACGATTTTGCTAGAGGTATTGTATATACTCATATATATATACACACACACACACTATAGAAGATTAGGATTGCAGAAAAAAACATATTGATATATGATAAATTTAATTGATTTTAATTTATATTCGTTTTGATTTGAAGCATCTATGACCATTGTAGCAATCTCAAGAGTTGGTAAGGAAAGAGACGCATACAGGTTTAGATTGTGTCTATGGGTAACCATTTGACCATTGTCTCTAATTTTCTTTGTGTGATTTTAATTTAAGTTCCTCTTAGGCAGTGGCGGAGCCAGGAATTTAACATAGAGGGGGCACCCATTAATTACAATCTCAAATTTTTTCTTCTCCAATCAATAACAATAACATAATAATAATTTTTCGAACTAATGTTAAACATTAAAAATTAATATCCATTACAAAAAATTTAAAATTTTAAACTTTTACAATTGACCACGACGAGTTTTCATCTTTTGAAATCTTTCCATAATAGTATCATTGTCAATGCCATCAAAAATATCTCTCTCAATGTAGACAATCAAGCTATCATTCATCCATTCATCACCTATTCGATTCCGCAACCGGTTCTTCACAATATTCATAGCTGAAAATACCCTCTCAACAGTAGCAGTTGCAACAGGTAAGATTAATGCTAAAGTCAAGAGCAAATTCACCAATGGATATACTTTGTCTCTTCCAGTCTCTACCATTTTCTTAGCAAGATCGGCAATTCCATTCAACATTGAGAACTCACTACTGGATAGCATGTCGATAATATATGTATCAAGTTGATCATTAAGTACCATGAGCTCCACTGAAGAAAATTCTTTGGGATAAAATTCAGCAAGATGAATTAACTTTTTCCTGTCAAAACTAGAAAAAGAGTTAGATGGATTCAAACATGCCACACAAAGTAACAACTCAGTGTTCGACTTAGTGAAACGAGCATTTAGTTCTTGAATTTGCATATCCAAAACAGTGTAGAATAACTCAGCGCAATAGTAATCTAAGTTTGTAATTTCTTGAGCATTGCGCCTTTTTCTCCCTCGAGCTACAAACATATCTTCCATTTGGGGAACATCAATTTCATGCTTTTCACAAAAAGTGAAAATATTATCAAGTAAAGATGTCCACCCACTCCCCCTCATCTTTTGGAGTCGTACTTTAGAAATTTGAACTAAATTCATGGCATTAACAATATCTTGATCTTTCCTTTGTAGTGCTTGCGATAACTCACTTGTAATAGCCAATATCGTTTTCATCAAATGAAGGTTGAATACAAACTCAAATGATTGAATTGAGTCCAACAATATATTTGCTTCTGCTCGTTGTTCTGAATTTGAACCATCCTCCAAAATCATTTCAAGCACATCAATCACTGTTGAAAACATACTAGCTAAGCTGACTAAAGTACCATAGTGTGAACCCCAACGTGTATCACCAGCACGTTTGAGATTAGTTTCTTGATTTAAGCCTTGCCCACTAGATAGCTCTCTAGTATTAAGTGCCTCAGCAACTTTTGCAGCTTGCTTCTCCCTAACAATATCTCGGCGTTTACATGATGCTCCAACAACATTCACCACATTAGAAACCAAAGTGAAAAGTAAAGCAATTTGATTATGATTCTTTGCCACGGCTACAAGTGCCAATTGCAATTGATGAGCAAAACAATGAACATAATATGCACAAGGATTCTCTTTCAGTATAAGTGTTTTAAGACCATTGAACTCACCTTGCATATTACTAGCCCCATCATATCCTTGACCCCACAATCTGAAAATACTCAATCCAAGTTTGGAGAATAAATTTTCTATAGCTTGTTTAAGCGAGAGAGCATTCGTATTAGCAACATCCTCAATACCCAAAAAACGCTCAATAACTTGGCCTTTTTTGTCAACATATCGTATTACAACTGCCATTTGCTCCTTGATTGATATGTCACGGGCTTCATCAATCAAAATAGAAAAAAGTGCATCACCAAGATTTCTAATAATCACATTAATAGTTTCAAATGCGGCCACATTTACAATGTCTTTTTGAATATCAGGAGATGTCAACTTAAGATTTTGTGGAGCATTGCTCAATGCAGCCATTTTGACATCTTCATTATGATCAACAAGAAACTTGAGAAGTTCAAGAAAATTTCCTTGGTTACTTGAATTTTCAGATTCATCATGCCCACGAAACGCAAGTCCTTGTCTTAGAAGAAATTTAACGCAATCAACCGATGAATTCAAACGGGTTCGATACTCAATTCGAGCTTGATCAGATTGTTTGAAAAAAATCGTTTCAATATGTTGGTTTTGGTTTAACAAGTCTTGATAGTTACTCGAAGCTTGATTATGAGCACTATTGGGACCTCCAACATGAGTCTGAATTTTTTCTTTTTTCTTCCAATTTGAGAAACCCTTACCAACAAAAGAATCACCACCAGCTTGATCTCCAATATCGGGTTTAAAAAGATAACAACATAAACAAAATGCTGCATCTTTTGCTACACTATACTCCAACCAATTAGGAAATTCACTAAACCAAGCCTGATTAAATCGCCGAAGTTTTTGTCCAAATGATTTTTGTGGAAAATTATGATCACGAGGTTGACAAGGACCTTTTTGTAGATATGCCCTACGAATTCGGTCTCGATCATTAGCACTATAGTCTGCAATCCGAGGCCGTAGTCCTGGATTTGCAGGAAGATCTTCTAAGTTGATTTCTATGCGACTTTGTTTTGCGGAAGAATAATTTTCATCTTTTTCTTGATAAAGAGATGATTCCCACTTTGATTTTCTTTTGAAATATTTCTCCATGACTGTTTGAAAAAACTAAAAATCAAAATAAAAATTCATAATCAAAATCTCAAACCCCCCACAAATCAAAATCTTTAGTTTTAATACAAATCAAAAAATTTAAATTAGCACAAATCACAACAAATCAAAAATTTTAATTTTAGCACAAATTATAACAAATCAAAATCCCTAATTTAAATATTAAACACTGCAAATTAATATTTTTAATTTTAGCACGAATCAAATCCCTAATTTTAGCACAAACAACAACAAACCAAAATCCCTAATTTTAATATAAATCACCACCAATTAAGATTCATAATTTTAGCATATCAAAATCTCTTATTTTAACATAAATAATAACAAATAAAAAAAATTTACAAATCAAAATTTAACAAATAATTATAAATTAATACTCATAATTTTTATTTAAAAGTTAAAAAAAATAATAAAGTTATCTGTAAACAACGAAGAGAAGATACCAAGGTTGTAGTGTGGTCCCAAATCTGTGTTGTGTGATCCTAATTTGGCGAATCGCGAGTTGGTAAATTGCAAAATAACAAAGGGAGACAAAGAAGACAAAGAAAATATGAAGATACTTCACAAGTAATATATCTCTCTCTAAAACCTCTCTCTCTCTCTCTCTCTATAAACCTCCACCCCCGGGCCTCACTTTTGGCTGGCCGGCCGCCGCCTTTAGCTATGGCGGTCGGCTGGTCCAGCTTCCTCTTCTGTTTGTGTGTTGTTTTTTCCATATAATAACTTGATTCCCACAATGTTTTCCCACTTAGATGTGTTTCGGTGTTGCTGGTCCAGCTCCCTTTAGAGCTGTATGTTTTGTTTTCACCAGGGGGTGCTTGGTATAGAGGTCAAAACTGAGTAGATGGTGGTCGGTTTTGGACCGGAATAGAGGTTGATCTAATCTGGTTAGGAGTTTCATTCGGGCGCTCCTGTGCGAGTGGGAGTTTGAGGGATGAATGTTGGTTCGGATCTTTGGAGATGCTTCGATCCAGATCTAAGATCTAAGAGTTCAGATCTAGATCCAAATCTTCGATCCAGATCTAAGATTCCATTCGAGCGCTCCTTTTCGAGTGGGTGTTTGAGGGGTGTACTTCATCCAGTTGTATCCAGTGGGTGTGTTCGGAGTTTGGTTCGGAACAGAGGTGTCCGACCATGGATCTGGAGTTGGCAGTGGTTCTGTTTCGCCATCGGGTGTGTTCGTGTTCGGATGTGTGTCGAAGATGATCCAGGTCAGCGTTGGGTGTGTTCGTCCATTGAAGTGGAGAAGTGGTGTTGGCTGCGGGTATTGGCGTGGGAGTGGGTCTCGGCGTTAGGTGAGTTCCGATGCATTGAGTGCTCGGTAGGTGTTCAGATGGGTGGCGTGGTTGGTAGCAGCAGGTTGGTTAGCAGGGGAGCTGCCGTGGGTGTGAGAAAGAAGAAGATCTTGGGGTTTGGATCTGCAGTAGGTTTTGGTTCTGCAGTGGGTATGGGTGGCTCGACTGGCAATGTGAGATAAAAGAGGTTGCTAGCATGGAGTTAAAAGATGGTTTCATAGGTTAGGAGGTTGGTGTACCAGGGTAGAGACGGAGCATTGTGGAGGATGATGATGGCGGCAGGAGCAAGGTGGTAGGTGAGTCCGCAAGGGGCAACAGCAGAGTGGAAGCAGGGGCTGATGATGGTGAGTCAGTAGACGTAGGGGTTGATGATGGTAAGTCAGCAGAGGTGTAGGCTTTGGGTGTGCAGCAGGCGTGGGTTTTGGCTCTGGTGGCGTGCGTGGATCTTGGCAGTGCAGCAGCATGGGAGTGCAGCAATATTGGGAGTTGGTTTGTTTAGTTTGGCTGTTTTGGAGTTGGTGTTTGGGTTCGGTTTGTGTGGGTTGATGTTGTGGGAAATCTTGTATTTTGTTTTATAGTTAAGTTCTTCTTAACTTATTTGTTTAAAAAAAAAAAAATTCGTGAGGCCAAGGGGTTGGTTGTATGGATGCGAGTAGCAGTAGTAGGGGTCTTTGGACTTTCCGAATCTCTCTCGATGCATTTCATCTACTTGTACCTTTAATTTCATGCTGTTAATGAAATTTTTCTTTGCCGATCAAAAAAAAAAAAAAAAAAAAAAAAAAAAAAAAAAAAAGATACTTCACAAGTACTGTGAATAAATAAAAAAATAAAGAATTTCATACACTTATAAGGTTTTAGAGTTTTAACTTTGTTGTAATTGGAATTGTATGTACTCACCTAAAAAAAAGTTATGTATCAATATTTGATTAGGATTGGGATTCCAAAAAAAAAAAAAAAATACAAGCGTGGGTGCTGTGCTAGCTTGTGGTGTGTGTGTGTGTGTGTGTCAGTGGGTTAATATGTTTGAATGTGTGTTGGAAAGTAAAAGGTAGAACCCATTTTAAATTTTTTTTTAAAAAAAAATTCCAAAAGTCAGGGGGGGCACATGACCCCCCTGAGCCCAAGCTGCCTCCGCCCCTGCTCTTAGGTATAGTTTATTTGTTTCATTGACTTGTGCATATTCTTAACATATATGGATTGTGTATATACATATATGAATTGTATTGATTTTAGTGTTATATATATATATATATTCTAATATACGCATATATATTTGTAATTTGGGTAGTCTTGATTTTTATTACGGAGAATTGAAAGAATCTCCTATGAAAAAGATAAAAATAAAAATTATGTGATATTTCAAATCAATCACAGATGAATATTTTTTACATGTTGAATATAATGACTGATCATTGTTAGATAATTAGAAAATGTGAGTTATGATTTTTCATTTGTCAGGAATATCATGTACACATAGTGCTGCTACAATATTTAATAATTTTTTCTTAATTAGTTATCAATTTTATTTTTTTTTTGGTGCTTGGAAATAAGTTACTAGAAGATTCAATATGTCATTGATTATGAAACTAATATTTTGGTTTTTTGCATTTTGTTTAATGCTTTATAATATGCAGGATCTAATTAATAGATAGAGTAGTTTATATATTATTTAACACCTGGGCCAATTTTAATTGTTAGTTTTAAATGTTTTCACTTAGTATTCCTTTTGATGCTGCTTCTTTCAATTCAATTCTATTAATTTTGACTTAGTACCAATATGAATTTTACTCAATTCCAATTAAATATGAAATATGATGCCAAGTTATTTTTTGCTGGAATAGGTTGATAGCCTTGACTGCTGAGCAGGTTGTAATGAGAGAAATGATAAATTTACAGGTTTGAATTCTTTGCTAATATGATTAGTAATTTTCAATGTTGTTAATGAGCTAAGAAAAATTTTAAAATTACAGGGCATGTCATATTTGTATCCATAAACATAGAAACAATATTATATTTTATATTTCATGAGGTTTGTTGAAAATTTGGAATTATTGGGACATTGCCTGTTGCATCATAAATTGACTACTTTTATATGTTTTACCTTTCGCCAATTATTTATGCAAATCACAATTTTATTTGCCAATCTTTAGAAAATAATTTTAATATGGCTTGTTTATTTTTCTTTTGAATTTAAATTTTTGGTGAAATTTCATTAGTCCAGTAGTATAAATATGCCTGCTTACTAGGGTTTTTGAATGGTATCATCTTTCTTTTTTCTTTTCTTTTTTTCTTTTTTTTTTCTTAGGTACTAAGCCAAGATTGAATCCTTAGGATTTTTGAATTGTTTAATCATCCACCATTTTTTTCTAAATGCTTTTGTTGACTAGGGAATTTCATTTTTGTGTTGCTGTTGGTGGCTTCGCAAATAAAGAGGGACCAAACTCACCAGAAAATCAAGTTTGAAGGATGAAAGTTGTAGGTGAAGAAAATAATTGAATGTATCCCTTATTTTGAGTTGTACATGGTTATGTTAGGGATCTAAATTGTTTATAAATTGTCTTTTATGGATATGGAGATTATATTTTGGTGCTTTGGTAAAACAATGTAATTACTTAGATGCTTTAATGAAATTTGTGTTGAATGTTTTCCTCTTGATGATACATTTTTTTGTATAATAGATGAAAATATTTTGATAGCCTTGGTTGCTTCGGGGTTTTCTATATTCTTGTTGAATGGAAAAAGAAAAAAAACACTTCTTATTAGCAAAATACATATAACATTCATATATAGTTACAATCCGATATATGATAACATTATTAGATTTCTATGAAAGATATTTCATAACATGCACAAACTGCTATGATTATATATTTTTTAATAATTTTGTACCATATCATAACATTCCCAGAGTGCTATTATACACTTTTCATAGCATTCATTTATAGCATTTCATGAACGTTATAAAAAAATTATAGACTTTTAATAACATGGGCTAACATAGCATTCCAACGAATGCTATAATTTACTTATGATAGCATTCATTGCGCGCTATAAAAAGTCATTTTTGTCGTAGTTGCATTGCATATAAAGTTCTATAGAAACTCAAACCCAATTTAAATTATACTAGATTTACCTATTTTATATGACAAATTAAGTGTGTGACGCTTGTATCTGTCTGTGTAGGTCAAACACCATGTTCCAGTCACTTGCATCACGTAACCCACTGTGAGTAACACTGTTGTAAAAATATGTTTAATTTAAATTACCTTTTCTCTACTTCAAATTTATGCATTGCTCTGATATGTTTCTTATATTGATGAATGATGATTCTATCTCTGTTTGCTTTGTTTATTGTGGCAACCCTAGCACCTGTTCATATGATTACAGAGAATCTCTGTCAGTTCCATTTCATGGAACACCTGTTTATTATAGTGTCGGCTATCATATCTGATCTTCGGTCATTATGACCGTCTATCCAGTCTTCATGACTGCCTGTTCGGTCTTCATGACTGTATGTTCGGTCTTCTAGACCGCCTGTATCTATTACTTTTGGATATACTACGTGTCATATTATGCCTCTCACATGTAATACAAACCTGCTCAGTATGTACTTTATTTTACATTATAATCATCATTCAGAATCTCTTTACTTAGTTGTTATTCACAGGGCTTTAGCTCACGTTTTGTATATATGTATATGTAGGTAATCCAATTCAAGAGGAAACGTAGCTGACGATCTTGCCTCCGTTTTGGTCAAGTCACCTTTTGTGCCTCTCGTCGAGGTTCCCATTTGTCGGAGCACTGGCTGACCTAGTGATTACCTCTTTTGGCACTCCGACACTTGTTATGATCGGTTGTCATTGGTGTTATAGTTGTTGGTGATGGGAATGACTTATCTCTTTTGGTTGTGTTGTAATTATAAGAGATTTGTAATACCTGGATATACATACATATATATTTATATAAGGCTACATTTTGTTTCATGTAGGTCACAGCCCGTTGGACGTTATACTTTCTTATATAGTAGCTTCTGCTACCCCCATTCATTTGCCTTGTTAAGTTAGGCCTCCGGTAATCGTGGATTATTGGCCGGTTATGATACTAAACCTATATGGACGGGTTTGGGTCGTGACAGCTTTCTTCATATGCTTTAATGGTAGGAATTACATTTGATGACACATTTGATGACACGCTCCTACCTCCTACCACCTCTGCATATGACATTTGCCTTTGATAGCCAGCTTCAGTAATTGGAATAACCTTCATAGTCTTCCTAATCTGTGTTGGTTTTGCAGGTTTATTCTTTGTGACATATTTCTTCCCAAAATCTGCCATTTTGACTTTTAGGGCTCTATCATCACACCAAAGCCCATTAGCTTTCTATACAGCCACGGCTGCTCTTATAGAGCAATTGTATCTTACAAAACCAAATCGAGATCGTGTCAATTTCCTCCTCTTATTGGGAATAAAAACATCCATGACTACACCATAGTTAACAAATATGGAATATAGCCCTTTTGCCCCCATCGCTTCAGGTATATTGTCTACAAAAACATAGTGGATATCTGTTACCTCCCTTCTATTCCACACCCCTCATCCTCCATACCTCCGAACCACTGCCTGCGAACCACCGTCGCCATAGTGTGTGGTTTTTCTCCAACGTATCTATCTGCTCTTCATCTCTCTTTTAATATATCGTTATGTTTCTTTACTTCCGTGGATTGGCAATTTGGCATACAGATATCTGTTGAATCTCTCTCTCTCTCTCTCTCTCTCTCACACACACACACATAGTAAAACCCTGAAAGAAATTTTTTTTTTTTTTTTTTACAACAAAACCCTGAAAGATATGTCCTCATTTAATGCAAACAATCTTTCTCTCTATATTCTCTATATTCTCTCTCCGAAATCTTTCATTGAGAGAGATAGAGTCGTAAACTTTCCTAAAAACCTCTATCTCCTAAACAAAAACCGACCAATCTCTCTATAAAAAAAAAAAAAAAAAACACAAATCGATGACAAACACTTCTCTCCTTTAGAACCCTTTTTAAAGAAAACCGTAGTCGCCCTATCTCTTTGACAGAGCAAACCCTTTTGGTTTCTTCTCTCTCTTCAATCTATTTCGATTATTAAGAGTGTTTATTTTACAATCCTATAATTATATATATATATATCATATATAATCATTATATGATAATCTAACTACGGCATAGTCATATTTAATTTTTGTAATAAATTTTATATAATTTCTATGTCTACATATTTTTATTTTCTAAATGAATACAAAAAAAATTAAATAGTTAGAATTATTTTTAATTTTATACTAATTCTTCTATTAATTTAACTATTATTTTTAATATTAAAATGAGTATTTATTTTACCATTTTATAATTTATATATCATACAAAATTTTTATGTGATAATTACACTTTTATAATAAGATAAAACTAAAATTATCAAAATATACAAATAATTTAACTCAAATTAATATATATAAGTATTCAAGTAACAATTTTATAGAACAATGACGCCAATATTATCAAAATAAATAATGAAAATTATACTTTAATTATTTTTTTATAACACATATTGTACCATCAAATATTTTTTGACACCAAAAATAGTACGTGCATTGCATATAAAGTTCTATACAAACTCAAAGTATGTATTTTCTTATTTACATATAAAGTTCTACACAAACTCAAATCCAATTTAAATTATACTAGATTTACCTATTTTATATGACAAATTAAGTGTGTGACACTTGTATCTGTCTGTGTAGGTCAAATACCACGTTCCAGTCACCTGCATCACAGAACCCACTGTGAGTAAAACTGTTTTAAAAATATGTTTAATTTAAATTAACTTTTCTCTACTTCAAATTTATGCATCTGATATGTTTCTTATATTGATGAATGATGATTCTATCTCTGTTTGTGTTGTTTACTGTGGCAACCCTGGCACCTGTTCATATGATTACAGAGAATGTTTGTCAGTTCCATTTCATGGAATACCTGTTTATTATAGTGTTGGCTATTATATCTGATCTTCGGTCTTTATGATCGTCTGTTCAGCCTTCATGATCGTCTGTTCGGTCTTCTAGACTGCTTGTATTTATTGCTTTTGCATATACTACGTCTCATATTATGTCTCTCGCATGTAATACGAACCTGCTCAGTGTGTACTTTATTTTACATTATAATCATCATTCAGAATCTCTTTACTCAGTTGTTATTTACAGGGCTTTAGCCTACGTTTTGTATATATGTATATGTAGGTAATCCAATTCAGAAGGGAACGTAGCTAACGATCTTGCCTCCATTTTGGTCAAGCCACCTTTTACGCCTCTCGTCGAGGTTCCCATCTGTCGGAGCACTGGCTGACCCAGTGATTACCTCTTTTGGCACTCCGACACTTGTTGTGATCGGTTGTCGTTGGTGTTATAGTTGTTGGTGATGGGAATGACTTATCTCTTTTGGTTGTGTTGTAATTATAAGAGATTTGTAATACCTGGATAGACATACGTATATATTTGTATAAAGCTACATTTTGATTCATATAGGTCACAGCTCGTTGGACGTTATACTTTCTTATATAGTAGCTTCTACTACCCCTGTTCATTTGCCTTGTTCAGTTAGGCCTTCGATAATCGTGGATTACTGGCCGGTTACGACACTAAACTTATAGGGGCGGGTTTAGGTCGTAACAGCTTTCTTCATATGCTTTAATGGTTGGAATTATATTTGATGACACACCCCTACCTCCCACCACCTCTACATATGATATCTGCCTTTGATAGCCAGCTTCAGTAATTGGAATAACCTCCATAGTCTTCCTAATCTGTGTTGGTTTTGCAGGTTTATTCTTTGTGACATATTTCTTCCCAAAATCTGCCATTTTGACTTTTAGGGCTCTATCATCACACCAAAGCCCATTAGCTTTCTATACTGCCACGGCTGCTGCTATAGAGCAATTGTATCTTACAAAACCAAATCGAGATCGCGTTAATTTCCTCCTTTTATTGGGAATAAAAACATCCATGACTACACCATAGTTAACAAAGATGGAATATAGCCCTTTTGCCCCCATCGCTTTAGGTATATTGTCTCCAAAAACATAGTGGATATCTGCTACCTCCCTTCTATTCCACACCCCTCGTTCTCCATACTTCCGAACCACTGGCTGCAAACCACCGTCACCATGGTGTGTGGTTTTTCTCCAACGTATCTGTCTGCTCTTCATCTCTCTTTTAATATATTGTTATGTTTTTTTACTTCTGTGGATTGGCAATTCGGCATGCAGATATCCGTTGAATCTCTCTCTCTCTCTCTCTCTCTCTCTCTCACACACACACATAGTAAAACCCTGAAAGAATTTTTTTTTTTTTTTTTTTTTGACAACAAAACCCTGAAAGATATGTCCTCATTTAATGCAAACAATCTTTCTCTCTATATTCTCTCTCCAAAATCTTTCATTGAGAGAGATAGAGTCGTAAACTTTCCTAAAAACCTCTATCTCCTAAATAGAAACTAACCAATCTCTCTGTAAAAATAAAAAATAAAAAAACACAAATCCATGACAAACACTTCTCTCTTTTAGAACCCTTTTTAAAGAAAAACCTAGTCGTCGCATCTCTTTGACAGAGCAAACCCTTTTGGTTTCTTCTCTCTCTTCAATCTGTTTCGGTTATTAAGAGTGTTTATTTATATCATATAAATTCAATATATGATAATCTAACTACGGCATAGTCATATTTAATTTTTGTAATAAATTTTATATAATTTCTATTTCTGCATATTTTTATTTTCTAAATGAATATAAAAAAAATTAAATAGTTAGAATTATTTTTAATTTTATACTAATTCTTCTTTTAATTTAACTATTATTTTTAATATTAAAATGAGTATTTATTTTACTATTTTATAATTTATATATCATACAAAATTTTTATATGATAATTACACTTTTATAATAAGATAGAACTAAAATTATCAAAATATACAAATAATTTAACTCAAATTAATATATATAAGTATTCAAGTAACAATTTTATAGAACGATAACGCCAATATTATCAAAATAAATAATGAAAATTATACTTTAATTATTCTTTTATAACACATATTGTACCATCAAATATTTTTTGACAACAAAAATAGTACGTGCATTGCATATAAAGTTCTATACAAATTCAAAGTATGTATTTTCTTATTTACATATAAAGTTCTACACAAACTCAAACCCAATTTAAATTATACTAGATTTACCTAGTTTATATGGATTCTATTTAACAAATACTTCTTTTTCATAATTTTCAAATATAATCCACAAAAACCAATACCAATATTGCGTTCCACATTTTTCTTATTAATTCTTTCAAGGGTATTTGGATCTTTTTTTTTTAATGCTAAATTACCTCTTCTTTTTTTTGCATTTTTACCCGGTTCATTATTCTATACCCAATTCTAATTTTATATTATTTCATATTATGATTTTGTCGTCTAAATTTTATAGTGATTTTATAAATGAAATTATACTTTTTTTCCTACATTATTTTATATAATCACAACTCACAGGAGAGAAAAAATCTACTCACAAGAGAAAAAAATTTGCACAATAACGATACTATCAAAAAACTTCTAAAGTTTAGATTTACTACTTGAGTTATTTTTTCAATTGTTGAACAGTAAATTATTTTATGTTTAAACATCATATTGTAGATGATTAATCACTTCACACACTGAGATGTATCTATCGTTTGGATGTTTTTATTATTTTTTCTTTTTGGGTTTAGATGTTGTTATGTGACTCTTTCTTAGTTAGTCGTTGTTGAATTTCTTTTATATAATTGATATTTTAATTTAATTAAAAGTGTTTATTTTATAATTTTATAATTTAATATATATCATATAAAATTATTATATGATAATCCAACTACAACATATTTATATTTAATTTTTTCAATAAATTTTATATAGTTTTGATTTCTACATATTTTTATTTTTCAAATGAATATAAAAGAAAATTAAATAGTTAGAATTACTTTTAATTTTATATTACTAATTTATCTTCTAATTTAACTATTATTCTTACTATCAAAATGAATATTTATTTTACTACTTTATAATTTAATATTCCGTTCGTCCCAAAATATTTGTCCCTTATTCTGTTTTTCATTTTCCTAAAATATTAGTCCCTTTCCAAAAATTAAGGAATAAAATAATATGAACATAAAAAGTGCAATTACGACAATTGATATTCCAAAAAAAATATTTGTAATATTAGCGGGTAATTTTGAAAAATTAATATTTTTAAAATATAATACTTATACTATCAAAAAAAGTTAGATTCCTCAAAATGGACTATTATTTTGGGACGAAGGGAGTATATATCATACAAAATTATTATGTAATAATTACACTTTTATAATGTGATAGAACTAAAATTTTAAAAATATGCAAATAATTTAAGTAAAATGATATAATTATATTTATATATAAGCATTCAAGTAATGCTTTTATGAAACAATAGCGCCAATATTATCAAAATAAACAATTAAAATCATACTTTCATTTCAATTTTAATTTTAATTAAAATTATTTTTTATAACATATATTGTACCGTTAAATATTTTATAAAAAAAAGTAACAAATGTATTGCATGGGTCAAATACTACTGCATATATATATATATATATATATGAAAACAGTATTTTTTTTTCCTTTACTTAGACGGCATATGCTAAAAGTTTACCCTTTTTTTTTCTTTTTTTTTTCTTTTTTTTTTAAAACAGCCATATCAGCATACCTTTTCCATTTACATATAAAATTCTACACAAACTCAATTTCAATTATAATAACAAATTTTATATGGACTCAATTTACGAAATATTTATTTTTCATTTTTTTTTTTGTGTATTTTGTTTTATCATTATCAATTTCTTTTATGTAATTAATATTTTAATTTAATTATTTCGATATTTGGAAAAAAATTATCTCAATATACAAATAAATAAATAAATAAAGCAAAATGTGCTTAATTGTGTGCATCCCGCGAATCAAATTAATTTTCATTTATGTTTTATTAATTATCTTTTTTATTTTTTATTTTTTGTCTATCTCATTGATGTCTTAATATTAATTTATATTTAATTTTTTATTTAGCATGAAATTATTTATTACAAAATATTTATGTTTAATTTAAATTTTATATACAATATGTATTAATCATTCAAAAAGAATATTAAAAAAAATCAAAATTTTACATATTTAATTTATATTTTTTCCTCTTAATCCAATCACAACATATTTATATTTAATCTTTTAAATTAATTTCGTATAGTTCTGTTTCTACATATTTTTATTTGAGGTATTTAGTCTAACATCTTTCTCTAATTTTTAGTAATAAAAGAAGTTCACAATATTTTTTTTATAACCTAAAATCCCCCATCTGTACGAAGCAAACTTCGGTCAGGGAAGCATGACTTCATATGCTCCACCACCAAGGGATTGTTGCATCAAAGGTACAAGCTCCACAATCAAATCGCTCAAGCCATTCCATCTCTCTGCATCACATTGCATTTTTCTGATGTGCTAATGGCTTGAACCTCCATAGCACCCCAAACAGAGTCGCTAAAATTACAAACAAATTCAAAAATCAACGAATAAACACACAAAACAAGACAAACACACAAAGACTAAATATGAACTAACCAAAGAGGTTGAAATTTTCAACTTTTCACTTGAACACAAAAATACAAACAAAAGGCTCTAAGAGTATCCATCTCAAGGAATATCAAGAGCTAAGCAAGGAAAGTGGATTCCTGTTATAAGGCAAATGGGAGGACAAGGAAGAGGAATGATTGAAGGACGCACAAGCTTCTTCACTATATTTGTGGATAATATACCAAAATCAGTGAATCCGAAGGGGTTGTACAATCTCTTCTCTAAGTTTGGTGTTGTGAAGGATGCGTTTATTCCGCAAAAGAAAAGAAAGCTCACTAACACAAGATCTGGGTTTGTAAGGTTTAACTGCTCTGTAGCTGCAAAAGTAGCAGTCCAAAAAGCAAATGGATTATGGGTTGATGATACAGCAATAAAGGTAAAGCATGCAACTTTTGGCAAAGAAATGGTAGGAGGACAAGGCGTACCTGGCCCACTGCGTTTTCAAGCAACAAAATACAATGGCAACCAAATGGAAGGAAGAAGCAGAGTAGGAGTATCTACAGACCAGAGGTCATATGCAGAAGCAGTGATAGGACAAAGGAAAGACAACATTACTCTGCAGGCTGAGGAAATAGGGAATGGGTGGATGTATGAAAGTGTGGTGGTTCATTTGAAGGATAAGTACGCCAATGTCAATCTGAAGAAGGAACTTGAAGGAATAGGTATGGAAGATGTTCTGATAAGAGAGAATGGAGGCCGTGATGTGGTGTTAACATTTAAGACAAAGGAGGAGATGGTATTAAAAATACAACCTATTAAGGAGTTGATTTTGGATTGGTGTAAGGCTATTTTTGAAGGAAAAAATGGACTGGTTTTGGAACAGGAAAGGTGTGTGTGGATCAGCTACTATGGTGTTCCACTAAACTTATGGAATAGTACAAATTTGAGGAGAATTGGTGGTTTGTGGGGAAATTTTCTATGCTTCGATGGTGATAGTGACCACTAAGTCCTTTGCGTGTGCCAAGCTTAAGATCTCCACCAAATGCATGGAACCATTCAATAAGGTTATTAAATTGGATTGCAAACGTTTACTGTATCCAGTAAGAGTGTGTGAAGAACAAGTGGTGATGGAAAAAACCATGAGTATGGTGTGCAAGTGCTAGAAAGATGTTGAGGTTCTTGATCGAGTTAATGTACTCAAATTAGAAAAAATATGTCGATGTTTTGGATAGATCCATCATAGCTGAGGTGAATGTTGCCGCACTAAGACTAGCGAAGGCACCGGTGACTGAATGGAAAGGTAAGAGGCCGGGATCTAATTTCAAGAAGAGTCGGAACAACTTCAATACTCCACCCAACAAGAGGCAGAATACAGGGTCATTTACTAGATCAAGTTAGGCGAATGATACACCCATCTGCCCGGAGTGTAGGAAAAGACATAAGGGAGTTTTTCGCAGGATTTTCGGTGCATGCTTCCGGTGTGGAAAAACAGGCCATATTATTAAGGATTGTCCTTTAGAGTCTCAAAGCACAAGCCAGTCTAGGGCTAACTCAACTGCATCAGCGTCAGCACCAAGGGTAAATTCGAAAGCAGCTACGGGGAAAGAAACTTTAAAGCAAGGACGGGTTTTTGCATTGGTACCGGGTGATGTGCGGACTACAGAGATGGTTGTGTCAGGTATTCTTCCTATCTGTTCTCAGAATGCATATGTATTAATTGATTCGGGGTCTACACATTCTTTCGTGTCCTATGCTTTTGCTCCAAAATTATTTAGACCTTTGGAACCAATGAACTACCTATTAGTTCTCACCTCTCCGGCGGATGGAACTATGATCTATGCATCTATGTACTTTGCATGTGAGATCATTATTGGAGACATGAATTTGTATATGGATTTGTTACCTTTCGATATTGCATATTTTGATGTAATCTTAAGGATGGATTGGTTAGCGAAATATTGTGCTACAATTGATTGCTCAACCAAGCAAGTTGTGTTTCGTTTACCTGAAAGGTCTGGATTTACATTTAGTGGGGATAGTGCCATATCTCCCCTATATTTGATTTCCTCCATGAAAGAGAATAGATTGATTAATAAGGGTTGTAAGGGATTTCTATGTTCGGTACTAACAGTGCCAACTACTACTAAACCAGATGTAAGTAGTATTCCTGTGGTGAAAGAATTCCCAGATGTATTTCCAGATGATTTGCCCGGGAATTTGATTGATAGAGAAATCGAGTTCACTATTGAGATAGTACCAAGTACCCAACCAATTTCTAAGGCCCCATACCGGATGTCAACTACCGAGTTAAAAGAGTTGAAAACTCAGTTACAAGAATTGTTGAATAAGAAATTTATCAGGCCTAGTACATCTCCGTGGGGCGCTCCAGTGCTATTTGTCAAGAAGAATAATGGAACCCTAAGGCTCTTTATTGACTATCGGGAGTTGAATAAGGTGACAATTAAGAATAAGTACCCATTACCACGTATTGATGATTTGTTTGACCAACTACAAGGGGCACAAGTGTTTTCTAAAATTGACCTGCAATCTGGATATCACCAGTTAAAAGTTAAAGCTGAAGATATGGAGAAGACTGCCTTCCAAACAAGATACGGTCATTATGAATTCCTCGTTATGCCTTTTGGGGTTACTAATGCATCAGCTGTTTTTATGGATCTAATGAACAGAGTTTTTAAGCCATTTCTTGATGAGTTCATTGTGGTCTTTATCGATGACATTCTGATCTATTCTAAAAGCAAGGAGGAACAGGAACACCACTTGAGACTTACTCTTCAAACGTTGAGAGAGAAGAAAGTGTATGCTAAATTGTTGAAATGTGAATTTTGGCTGGATAGTGTGACATTTCTGGGACATGTGATAACGAAAGATGGCATCTCTGTTGATCGACAAAAGGTAGAAGCTGTTGTAAATTGGCCGAGACTAATGAATGTGACAAAAGTTCGCAATTTCTTAGGCTTGGCTGGATATTATCGCAGATTTGTGAAAGATTTTTCAAAGATTGCCTTGCCACTTACTCAATTGACACAAAAGGCGGTACCATTCAAATAGACTGATCAAAGAGAGGCAGCTTTTCAAGAGTTAAAGACAAGACTTGTGACAGCATTGATTCTCACTTTACCCTCTGGCACGGATGGCTTTACTATTTACAATGATACGTTATAGCGATCTCGGTTTTTAACCCGTCAATTGTTGTATTTCGAACTTGGGTTTAATATTTCCATATTGTTGTTTACCTCTTCTTCCCTTGTATCTCTTAAAATTGGCCTTTGGGTTGTTGTGGTTGTGTTTGGAACAGGTTAGTTGCTTGTTTTTTCCAAACTTTGTTACCCAGAATTTTGGTCCTCCGCTCGAGCGAGCCTTCTTGTGCTCGAGCGGAAATTGCAAACTCTCAGTACTTGGCACTTCTGCCAAAGTACTGGAGGAGTGTTTTTCATGCTCGAGCGGCTTTCCTTGAGCTCGAGCGGGTTGTCTATTGTCTGCATAAATACTGGATGTGCGTATTCTACGTTCGAGCAGGCCAATTTTGCGCTCGAACGGAACAAAACTTTGTGTCTGACGCTCAAGCGTCAACTTCTCCGCTCGAGCGGACTGTGCATATATCAGATCGCGAAAGTGATGTTTTATATCACTTTTTCGATTCTCTCTCTCTAAAACTTTCCAAAAACCTATATTTGGACATTCTCTCTCTAAAATACACACACTCTCTCTATATTTTGGCCTTCATCCTTTGATCTCTACACCCTTGTACCTTTGATAAAAAGTTGGAGCATCTCAAGATCTACATTTCTTTCTTGATTGGATTTGGGTTTCGTCATCTTTGAGGCTTCTCTCTTGCTTAACTTGTCTTCTCTCTTTGAGGTAGGGATTTTTCTACACCTTGTTATGATTTTTAACTTAGTCATTTGTGGTTATGTAACAATGATGGGTTTGGAGGTATTTTGAACACAAACCTAGGGTTTGGGTGAGATGTAAAAGAGGGGTTTTTGATAGAAATGAAATAAATGAATGTGGGGTTTGAAAATGAAGTATTGTGGTGCCAAAATAGTTGATTTTGGTATTGGGATGAGATTTTGGGGAAAATTGGAGGTTTGCCCTAGAATGGGTATTATGTTTATTTTGTACAAATAAATGAAATTGATGTTGTAAATATAGAATTAGACAAATATGGAGATAGATGATGAAATTGAATAGATGACATGTCTCATCCCTTGAAAGTTTTGAATAAATTATCTGTCATAACATTGCATATCTATTAGAAATATATGTATTGGGCTATCGGTGGAGGATAGCTTTAATTATTGTAGAAATTGCATGTGGATTAGGTAAATTGAAACTAATCACTTGATGGTTGTCATTGAACATGGGGATATGTAAATACATTGTATATGTATGTTTATTTGGGAGAAGAAATGGGATGTACTCCATGTGTGATTATGTGTTTAAATACATAGCATATGTATAATTGTTTGGGAGAAGAAAGGGGATGGACTCCATTATAATTAAGTTGGTCGGAGTGTCCTGAGTGAAAGTCCTGAAACTATACATGGGTGCCAATCCCACAGACGAAATATCCGTAAAATGGCGAATCAAAAACTATACATGGGTGCCGGTTCCACGAACGAAATATCCGTAAAATGGCAGTAGAAGTGTTTTATGTCATTTGTGAGATTGCTAACCAATGAGATGTAATCTCATTGGGGTTAATGGAAAATAGGTAAAATTCGCTCATGTGTTGAAATAAATGAAAAGGAAATGAAACGGGATATGGACTTTATTCATTTATGATTATATAAGACGTAAATGTTTTACCCCTGACATTGTATATGTATGCTACACTTATAGTTTCGTTAAATCTCATATATTGTGATAGATTATTTCTACTGGGCTTTGGCTCACCCTACTTGGGAAACCATTTTCAGGTACTGGTGACATGCCTCCTCCAAGGACGTAGCTTGGGAGGACCGATGGGCTGAAAACTCTTCTTTTGTGTTTACATGTTTATTTAAGCCTAGGGCTATTAAATGTATAGAGCTTATGACTCTCTTTTGTTATAACCAAGCAAGTCTTGGAAAGATGTAAGCCCGTAGGGCATTTATTTTGTTGTCATTATCTAGTATTACATGCTATAGATACAGGATGAACATTTATGAATGTATAACTCATGTAATACCTTTTGTAATTCAAATTCTGATGAATGAAAATATATTAATTCTATTGTATCTACTTCTCGTGTGAATTGGGTTATTTGTATTATTTTGGGGGCGTTACAACTTGGTATCAGAACGTATCGAGTTTGAATACTTTGGGTACGTAGGAAGTGGTTACTACCACAATGGGTTTGTCTCGCTTGTTGGAGACTTAAAGTATAGACGATATGTGCTTATATGATAACATGATTACGTGATTATATGGGTATAGGATTTAGTTTCTAGGATGCTGATCGAGTCCACAGGGTTTTTGGAAGTCCTGTTGGAAAGGCACTTGATCACTGATATTTCTAACTGGAACTCTAGCAACCCCGCGGGACGGTCATTATCTGAAAATGAAATTTGTAGATGTTTACGTGATTACGTATTTATATGGAGTGATTTACTGTTGTCCATCGTATTAGGACGTGAGTGAGATAGCTTCGGCACATTTGTAAATGTGCTAATCTCTTTTGTTACATTCATTAAGATGTCAGGACGAGGTCGTGGTAGTAGGCGTGGTAGGCCTAGGAGGCATGAAGTGCCTATACCGAACAAAATTCTGGCACAGGAGGAGGGAGTTGGTCAGGCTAATGTGGCCGAGCCAGTTGCTCAACAGGCCATGGGCGCCTTAGCCCGTGAGATGGCTGGAGCATTGAGGGAGTCCATGGACATTCTTAGGGCTAAGAATCAAGTCCATGCCCAAGTAGCAGAAACAGGACCGTCTTTTCTGAAGAGAGAGTTCTTTCGGTCGAATCCGGAAGAGTTTTTGGGAGATCCTAAGGAGCCACTAAAGGCTGACGAGTGGTTAGAACAGATGGTGAAGACGTTTGAGATGCTCGACATCGAAGATGGGGCTTTGAGAGTGACATTGGCGTCCTTCCAGCTGAAGGGAGACGCGGGTCAGTGATGGCTTTTTGATGCCGTGATGTTGTGATATTGTCGAGTGATTTGATTTCTATGCTGTGATGTTGTGATATTGTCCTTTAACAATATTTCTTTTTTATATATATATTTTTTTCTATGCTTTGCGTTGGCTTTTTGAATAATTTTCTCTAGTTGAGTTAAAACACAATTTTCTTTGATTTGGTCAAAACACAGATAATATTGTGAGCAAATCAGAGAAAATTGGTCAAAACATAGTGAAACTTGTGAACAAATTAGAGAAATTTCAAACTAGAGAAATTTCAAAATACATAAAAAAAAAAAAATTTGAAAACATAGAGAAAATTAGATAAATTGAGCAAACCAAAGAAATTTCAAAACACTGAGAATTTTTTCTGAAATTTCACTACGTTTTGAAATTTATCTGGATTGAAATTTCTCAAGAAAAATGAGGGACCCCAACGATTATGAAAATATTGAATGTCTTTTATCTTATAAAAAATTACCTTTTTATTTTCCAAATAAATATAAAAATGAAAATTAAATTAAAATTAAATAATTAAAATCACTTTTAGCTTTATATTACTAATTCTCTTTCTAATTTAATTATTATTTTTAATATCAAAATGAGTGTCTATTTTACTATCTTATAATTTAATATATATCATATAAAATCATTATTTGATAATTAAACTTTTATAGCACAATAAAACTAAAATTATCAAAATAAACAAATAATTTAACTAAAATGATTATATATAACTATTCAAATAAATTTTTTTATAGAATGATAAGATTAAAATTATTAAAATAAATATTTTAAATTAAAATTAATATTATTCTTTTGTAACACATATCATAATATAAAATATCATTACATTAATCAAAGTTAACTCCATTATGATTTTAAGTCAGATCTCATATCTCTAGAAATTATTTACACACACGTGTGGCATCCAATTTTATATTGATTGATTAAAATAATGGAACTCAATATGTTAAGTTTTTAGAAGATAAATTAACAAATGTTAAATGATAAATAATGTGGTATATTTTTAAAAAAATAGTGATTCATCAAAAATGATCGTGTATATTTAAGGCACCTACTGATGTTTATTAAATAATTTTTAAATAAAAGTTTTGAATTTATAGTATTACAGATAATGCACCTTCATGAGTTCTGTCAGAAAAGATATGCAAAATTAATTTGACTGGTATAAAAATTTTGTGGTTATTATGATGTGTCACATAATCCCTTTGGGATATAAAATTATTAAGGTTATAGAGATTTTTTGTCTGATTCCCTTTGAGAACATTGTTTTTTATTTAAATTATAATTTTTATGCATCAATAACTCTTACGTTCTTATTGATATAAGCATAAATCTTACATTTGAATCAACTCACCTTAAACACTTTTTGTGTAATAAAATACTTAAATATTGTCATATAAAAATATTATAATAAATTATAATCAAATGCCACCACTTTAAGCATAATTAAAGACCTGGTGCATCACTTTAGACATAACAAAAATATAAGAAATTAGTAAAGACTTTTTTAATTAATAACCAAAATAATGCATCATGAGTTAGAACGAAGTTATAATTTATATATTACAGAATTTTCCGTTTTTTTTTTTTCTAAAAAAAAATATTTTAATACAAGTGGAATTCATGATTTTTGGTAAATTTACTTAAAACAAATGAGGATTTGATTTCAAGTGGAGAATACATCTTTCTTTTTCTTTTTTTTTTAAACTTTGAAAGAAATTATTTTTATGAACCTATTTTACATAGGATCACACACAGCGGCAACAATTTTCATCAGTTATTAACAAATTCGTTTGTATTTAGCTTTCAGTTAAAATTTTTTACACATAAAGTATTAAGACTCAAAATTATTTTTTTCAATTTAAAAATAAATTCATATATATCGCACGGGTCACCTGCTAGTTATAAAAGGAAAATACAAATTCACAATTTAAATCATAACTATTAATAAGAGCAAAATTACAACCCAAGGTAATCTTTATTTCACTAAGAGTAATTACAAATTTAAGAAATATTATATCATCAAACAGACTATATTCACAATAGTTAGAAAGTTAGTAAAATCTAATACAACCAATATATCAAGGCTCAAGCCCAACAGGGTACCAAATAGAAAGTTAACAAAACCTAACACAACCAATATACTAAGCTCACCAATCCCAAGTCTAATAAGGTATTAAATTAAATTATTTTTCATAGAAATTAAACCTAAGATCTCACACAAATAAAAAATGTTATGCAACAACTAAGCTAAATGCCCTAATTGACCTTATATACCATAGAATCAGACCTTTAATATTTTTGTTCACCGAAGTTCATGCATGGCCAGTAAGAATATTGGGACATGGACTGCAGGAAAATACATTTTCGGCAATCAAAAACAGCGATTGAAATTAATTTAGTCAGCAAAGGTATTACTTTAGCTACTAAAATAATTTTAGTCAGCATTGATTTTAATTTTGGCGACTAACACTTAATTAGTCATCCAAAAGAACGTTTTGGGCGACTAAATAGTAAATTTGTCACATAACACTTGGCACGAAACTTGATTTTGTAAGCCAAAATGGAGGAATTTTATAAACCGTTAATTAAAAGGAAACTTAGGTATAGGTCATCTTAAGTAGATTTATTGTTGAATATATCTTGTAATAATTAATAGCATTTTTCATCAAACACTATTTAAAAACAGCACTAATTATTAATTTTTAGTGACAGTTTAAAAATTGTCACAAATAATATCACTATAAGTTTTAGCAACAGTAAAAAAAAATCATCATAAATTTTTTTTTTTTTCAACTTTTAACTATAATTTGAAAATTTTATTATAGAAAAACATTACTAATTTTAAGTTTTTGCAACAATTTATAAAAATTGTAACAAAAACAAGTTACTAATTGTCAATTTTTAGCAACATATGCAAAAAAATCGTCACAAAAAATTATTTTTAGTGACGATTTTACTAGGACTAACTTTCAATAGGACTTATAGGAATTAAATCCAACTTTTAGGATCTATTGGTAATTTATTCCTAATTTAAATTACTTTTAGTGATGAACTTTTGGTCACAGAAAATTTGGTTTTGAACAACTAATAAATACAATTAGTAGCCAATTCTGGTTAAAATTTTGAAGGGAGGGCTGTCGAACTTTAGAGGGATTTATAGAAGGAAAATGTTGGGAACCCCAAATGTTTTACTAATGTTTCTATCGAATGTCTCACATCATGTAGATTTCACACTCATATGAAACATTCGATAAAAATATTAGTAAAACATTTTGAGTTCCTAACATTACTCTTTTTAAAATTAAAATTATTTTGCAAACCCATATAGAATCACCTTTAATTTTTTTTTTTAAATTATATATATATATTAAAAGCTCAGCCAAACATAATACATTTTTAAGAATAAAACACATTTTTATTTATTTTAAAATGCTTTTTATTAATTTCAAAGAAAATAATTATTTTATTTATTTTCAAAATATTTTACATCTCAATCTATAATATTAAACGATACTCCAAAAATATTTTTTAGTATTTTTTTTATATTTATTATTAGAATCATATGATTGCAGACACTTGTTATCGAAATACTCCTCTCATAATCACATCAAAAGCGGCATCAGGGCCGTATTTTATATTAGCAATAATACTTAAAAGTTAGTTTTTTTGATTTTTTTGATTTTAATCTTTTTATATTTTCTATTTTAGAAGTGATATGACTCAAAATGAGTTAAAAATTTACTTTTGACTTTTTTTTATAATGTTCCCAAATGGCCCCTATATACTTAAAAGATTATTTATAAAAACAAATCAATACTTTATATTTGTTGGGTGTGTGGTTCGTATCTTACTGACTGTAAATTTATATTATTCATCTAAAAAAATTTTAAATCTACATAACACACTTACTTTTGCTGGAAAAAAAAAAAAAAAAAACTCACTTTTGAGAAAAGATTCAAATAAATTTTCAGAGTTCATAATATTTTTGTTAGGGTTTGGATTCTCTGAAATTGGTGTTGATCACCCAACTTGAGAGAACAATTTGAGTTTAGTAGGCCTATTTTTTTTTTTTAGAATTTATTGAGCAAAATAATCATACAAAAAATATGAACGGATATTAATAATTATATGTTTGAATCATATTTATATTCTAAAAAATGAAATGTTATTTTTAAAATATATTTGTCATTCATTTTATTCAGAAATGTAACTTATATATAGAGAGAGATATCTAATTATCGTAATTTTTTATTTGAATATTTTACTTAATAAATTTTCAATAATGAATGATTTGAATCACTAACATCGGCCCTTTGAGCCCACTAAATCCAACTATTCTTCCAATTGAATGGTTAATTTGAGAAAATCCTTTTTTTTTTTGGTTTTTGGCGCCGGGGGGGGGGGGGGGGGGGGGGGGGGGGGGTCGCTGTGGCGGACATAGAAGCTTCACTGTTTGTCGTAGTAAGAAAAGCCTCATTGACTCTAGTATTTTTTTAATTTTGTTCTTTTTGAACGAACTCATGACTCCAGTAGAGGAGAAGTTATTTGGTGGTATGGGTATTGGGTATTAGAGCATCTCTAATGATGTATTTTTTTATTTTTTTTATCCAATTGGAGTAAAAATTTGAATAAAATCTTCATTTGATATCAAGTGCTTTAATGGAGGGTTTTAAGGCTTTATCAAACCATCAGTCAACAGGGCGGACAAGTAGTTAGTGTCATTTTTTTATAAATTTTTGTCTTGAGGTAGTCATTTGGGGGACATCCGAGGGGATATCTGATGGTGAAAATCTAACGAAACACGAACAGTAATTTAATAAAAAACACAATTATCCTCAATTTGATGAAAGGTTTGAGAAATCCTGAATTTAATGATGGATTTGATGAACCGTTAGGAGCAAAAAGTAAAATTTTTCATTAAATTTAAATTTAATGATGAATTTAGGCCTCATTTGGCATGTAACGTTTTTAGCTTAAAAGTCAAAAAACTACTAAAAAATCAAAAAGCCTATAACTTATACCAAAAAATCAATGATTTCTTTTTCTCTCTATTTTTTACACATTTTTCGTAAAAAATCATATAGTCATTCTTAACATACTAATTTTTTTATTTTATATTTTAGTTAAAAAATTAAAAAATTATTAAAATAACATGCTGTGAAAAAAAGACCTTAATGAAGCATTAGAAATGATTTTAGCAGAGAAGATAAGGTTCAACCTTTTGTGCAGGATCAGGAGAAAATAGCAAGAGGTCAAGATATTTGGTGACTGGTAAGGTACATTTTCATGTGGTGCCCTTGCTCCACCTAATATTTTTTCCTAGAATAGAGCCTTGAAGCAGACAAAAATGAAGTCTAAAAACTCAAAAAAAAATCAAAAAAAAAAAAACAAATAAAAAAAAAATCAAAATTTTATTGAAATTTTAAAATTTAGGAATAATTGCATCCTAGTGGAATTTTGAAAATAAAAAATTAGAAATTCATAAATAAAAAAAATTATAATTGTAATTATTAATATTTACAAAATTTCTCACTAATTTATAATTATTTTTACAAAATTATACTGATTTAATATTTCTCCTAAAATTGAAGGTTAAGATTTATTTATGAAATGACCGCATAAATAAATTTGAAATTCTGGGTTAATTATTATTATTATTATTATTATTATTATTATTATTATTATTATTATTTTTATGGTTCAATAGGTTTTTCCAAAGGAGAAGTAGTTAAAGTGGCTCAACTATTAAACCATTTAAATTATTGACTAAAATTCAAAAAAAAAATAAATAAATAAATAAAATACTCTATTATGAAAGGACCTAAATTTTTAAATAGTTAATTAAATAGCTCAATTTGATATGTATTAATTTGAAATTGCCAAAAACCTTAAACAGGTACAGGGTTAAACCAAAATTTTACCTAGAATATAAAATCTAATCCAAGGCTAAACATGCCTGTGCTCTGTGACTTCCAAGTGTAAGTCCCGGTGACCCCAACAATCTGCCAAGTAGCAAAATCATGAAACATGTCTGCCTGCAACTTCCATATACCTACAAAATTCACATATATACATACACAAATTCTCATACAATATATATCTATTGTATTTCAAAAAATATGAAATATGAATATTTCAAAAAATATGTTGTATCCGTATCAAATATTTATCAGTGTTTAGTATCTCATATGGTATTTCTGCATACGAATCGGATACACGAAAAACATATCCAATTTTTTTTTTTTTTTTCTAAATTTTTAGCGTATCCAGACATATCTAGTATATACTCAAGCCGTACCGAACCTCAGTTAAAACAATATTTTTTTTTCTACTACAGAGAAAAACTATTTTCACTAGACTTCTTTTTATTTTATACTTAGCATGCTACAAAAAATTACACTTTCGGCAACCAAATTTGGCGACTAAAAAAAATTTAGTCACCAAAAATTGTGGAATTGGCAATCAAAAATTATGTTAGTTGGTAAAAGTACAAGATTTAGCTACTAATTTTTTTTAATCGCCAAAAGTGGAATTACTTGCAGTGGCATGATTTAAAATTAAATTATAATTTGTAAGTTATTTGAGATATTGACATTTAATTTTGATTTATACATTTACTTTTAGTATTAAATGTTAATTATAGGTTGGATCTTAACAAATTAAACCATTTAATTAATTTTTACATTACTCTAAATTAAAAATAAATATTTTGTTTTACAAGCGTACCAAATCGTATCCGTATCCTATTTTTTTTAGATTTTACTATATTGACGTACCAGTACTCGTATCCGTGCTTCATAGACAGTGAATAATAATATCCAATTGGACACGTGGCATGTAAGTCAATCCACAGAAACACATGTTGTCACCTGGGGAAGACAGAGCAACTATGTTTCTTTGCAAGAAAAGCAATTACGTGTCGGTTTAGGGAGCTATGTTTGCAATGCTAAAAAGAACATTTTGGTTTTGCTGAATTTTGGAGGTTATGCATGTTTGGGTGTTTGGTTTTTGAGTTGTTTTAGGTTTTTGTTCTTCGAGGCTTCTTGAGAAAGACAGATCAAATCCAAAACATAACATGAAGGTTTGTTTTCTCTAATTGGTTCAACCCAATATGTAATTTGTATCTATTCTTTTTATTTTTTTGAAGAACTTCTTACAAAATCATGTGTTTTTCATTTTAAATCAAAACATTTTATAAAATTGTAAAAATAAAAATAAATTAAAAGGGTCATGAAACAAGGTCTCATGTTCACTCAAGTGGTGATGAAGAAAAAATGGTGACAAGGATGCAGAAGGCAGAGGGGAAGACCCATGAGGATGAGCATTCACCTAAGAAGTCTAAATCCGAAAACGACGATGGCCATTTTAACGGAAAATCGACCAGTGACTCTGCTGCCGAGTTCGATAACTTCTGTAAAGCAGTGACAGAACTCCTCTCGGTTGCACAAATGCGCGAAATTCTAGAAATCATTGGCCAGGATTCTTCCGGGGGCCGATGATGATGTCGTCGCTCGATGGTTAGTTACATTAATTCCATTCTATTGTAGAAATTTGTTTTGAAATAGCTGTTTTGCGTTTTTTAATGTTTAGAGTTACCAAGTGTCAAATTTTCATGACATGATTGTTTAGAGACCAGTGTGTTAGATTTTTTTGTAATTAACAATCTCGTTGTAATTTATTTGCTCTTTTATTTCAGTGAAATGTTTAGATACGAATCCAATCAGAATTGTATCAGTGTAGAAAAGTTTGTGCTGACATTTTATATTTTGAACCTTCTTTATTTGTCATTTTGCTGACTATGTATGGGGCAATGCCCCCAAAGCCAAAAGAAGTCAAAGTGGTTTGACCGCTCGAGTGGTCTTTTGTGAAGTGAATCATTCAGTGTCTACAAACTGAATTTTTGGGAAAATGTTTCACCGCTCGAGCGGTTGGCTTATATGTTTACACCGTCTTTTACTCACACCGCTCGAGCGGCAAAGTGTGTATTCGAGCTATTTGCGCGGCTCTGTTTAGTATAAAATTTGTCGTTTGCTATTTTGAGGGTTTAGGGTTGGTTTGAGGTGTCCTAAAAAAGTGCATCTTTTGTCTTTTTACGAAAAAATGTGCAGAAAAGTAGAGAGGTGATGTGATGGAAAAAAAATAAAAAGATGGATTATATAGGTTATGCTAAACCTAGCCTTAATCCGTCTAAATTCTCAAAGATGAGAGCTACCAAGATTTTTTATATTAGAGGGGTTGGTATATTGGTTTCATTGATGATTTAAGAGTGATCAATGAATCTATGGTTCATATTGACATCATCCAGTGATCTGTTTTTATTATTTATTCACAAAAGAGAGGTGTTCTTTGGTAAATTTTGAGAAATTTAAGCCTGAAGCTTTGGTAGATTCCAGGTGACTCATTGTCATGGATTCGACATTTGGCGTCATGGATTCAACGTTGGGGCAAAGCGATTCCGATGTGAAGATAGTGGTGGAAGAGGCACATGACTTTGGTTCAATTCGGGTATAAATTTGCTAAGTAATTAAGGATAGTCGTGTATAATTCTTTTTTGTCTTCTTAGTAAATTATTTTATGGTTTCGGTCCATGATTTTTTATCACAATTGAGGTACTCTAATTATGATTTTTTTTTTTTCACGTTAAAACGTTGTGCCGATTTGTTATTGATAATTTGATTGGGATTGATATTCTATTTTTAAAATTCAAACATAATCACGAATCAATATAGGATTTTTAGATTTTTTACAGTGTTATTATATCACTGTGTTAGGGTTTAATTGTATTTTTTTCGCACCTTAGGGAGTCGGGTAAGAAGTATGTGTCATATAATTACTAAATCAGATCGATTTAATTAATTATCAAAATCATACAAAAGGATACCAGATTAGACCATCTAGTGCTTCTTTCATACGCGAGAGAAGCTAGCTCTGTTTCTAAAATTACATTTTTGAAAAGTAAATATAATGAAATCATTTTTCAAGGATTTGCACACAATTAGAAAATGATGATTGAATGGATTGTATGTATGATTGATCACAGCCTAGACATTATGTTTTACGGGGCACTAGGCAAATGTGCTGTATGCAGCAGCACATTGGAGTCCACCAGCACTAACTACTATTTGTGCAACGGCGACTATAGCGAATGGTCAACTTGCACCTGTCAATACCAGTGACCCGCCCAGGATCGAGTAACTTACCAAACTACCCGAATCAATTCAAAAATCACATGTTTCCGATGTAACTCTCAGTCTAATAAACCTATGTTGTTTACTAATAATCATAAAATATAGTAATCATTGTTCTAATCTCTTACTTGTCTTTATGTCGATGTAGTTGACAAAGAATCGCCACAAAGACAGAAAGCGGTGCCCGAAGAGGGAGTCTAGAACTACAGACAAACCATTTGTGGGAATGGTGATTTCTTTATCGGGTCGTCTATCTCGAACACATGTATGTATATGTTCCTCCGTTGGTACCATGGTTGGTCGTATTGACAATGTGTCGTGGTTTTGACTTTCTTGCTAATTGTGTTCTTTGCAGCAATACTAGAAATCGAAGATTGAAAAATATGGAGGGAAAGTTTCGAATTCTGTTATTGTTAATTCCTGAATTAATGAAAAGCTGAGCTGTTTTTGATGTTTTTGTTAACTGTTTTGTGACCTTTGATCGACTTGTTTTTTGTAGGTGCAACTTGTCTGGTTGTATCACCTGCTGAGCGTGAACGTGGTTGTAGACACCCCATTTTTGACCGACCTTGAGACTCAGACGTCACCGGTTGAGCGCTCGATGATGTTGCATATTGTGCTCGTTCAGAAGTCTCAGAGTCGCGGCCGTGAGCCCTGCCTCCGGACTTCCGAACCCTCTTCTGTACTTTGCCTCGGTTTGCGAACCAGACTCGATTTTCTCTATTTCTTTTCCTGAGGGGAGGGAGAGGTCCCGTAGACCATCTCTCAGTGGCCGTGGGCTACATTTCGTGGCCATAGGCCATTTTGCCCATTTCGGAGCCCGGTTCCCGGTTTTCGGAGCCGTCCGGCCGTGTGCCTCGGTTCGGGACCGCCTAACCATCTCCGACTGCTCCGGTTTTTGGCATGCATCTCATTTACTCCCTTTCGAGGGACACTGGGGTCTGAGAGACCCACTTCGTGGTCGAATGCCACTTTCGGTGCTTAACGGCCTATTTTCGGGACCCCGAACTGCGTGTTTTGGCCCCTGAACATTCGTTTTGCATCGGTTTTCGTTCATTTTTGGCAGGTACCTCTGTTTTATCACCAGGAAGGTCACTGAAGGGTGGGAGGCCAGCAATTGTCTCAGCAACTAGTTATATTCCTCCGGCGCCCTCCGACGCCCGTT
The DNA here is from genome assembly GCA_036172215.1 of Camellia granthamiana. Taxonomy (NCBI): domain Eukaryota; kingdom Viridiplantae; phylum Streptophyta; class Magnoliopsida; order Ericales; family Theaceae; genus Camellia; species Camellia granthamiana. Next base: position 54,892,644 of record CM069915.1, on the reverse strand, counting down.
TTTCTCACTTCCGAGCCAATGTTGACCACCCTAGGGCCACTTTCTTCAACCCCAAACCACATATTTGTGTTGTACACACATGGGAGAACCCTAATATCATATGGCCGGCCAGAAATTCAACTTGAACCTTTTGAACCCCTTCTAAAAGTGGCTTGTTCTCTCTCCTGTTTTACATTTTCCAGATTTGAACCACAAGGTTGTGATGAGGGGACATGGGAGGACACCAATATCTGGTGGCCGGCCAGAAAATCCAATTGACCCTTTTGACCCTTGGCCGGCCGGCCACCTGCAACCAAGATAGTTGGCCGGCCATGATCTTTGTAGTGTGTGCATTACAGCTGTATATCTGTTTTCCCCCAAAAATATCTGTATCCGGGGGAAACTTTTGGAGGGAAACTTGATGCAATTTCCCTCCACTTTTTCCCTCCTTTCCCCCCCCCCTTTCTTGTCTATAAAACCAGCCTCCCAGGTCTGGTTTTAGGGTTGGAAAATTGCTCTCAAGCATATACACACTCTATCTCCCTCTATCTCTCTCATTCTCTCAAGTTTGGCCCCATTTTCTTCATCACTACCAAGCACCACCACCACCACTCCACTTCCAGCACCTTGAGAGGATTTCCAGCAGCTAAGAGGCAGCAAACTCAAGCCAAGAAGCAACAAAAGCATTGGTCTCCGAGGGTAAGCCATTTTCCCTCTTTTGTAGCTCATTTTTGCAACAATTTCTTAGCCTATTTGCTTACTGTTTTGGGCTCCAACCCTAACTGAAAGAGTCATTTTTTTGAGCCATTCTTCATGTTTGTTTAAGGGCTCAACCCTGTTTGAGCCCCCCATTTGGTACTTGCTTCAATACCCTCTTGTATGCCATTATTTTGCATAATATTTCTAGCCTATTTGTGATCTGTTTTTGAGCATGATTTAAACTGTGGTTAGGCTTATTTTGAGCCCCTCTACAACATTATAAAAGGGCTCAACCTTGTTTGGGACCTCCATGCATGACTTGCCATTGAACCTCTTTTGGGTCCCTATTTTTGCATGCTTTGTTAGCCTATTTTGATTCTGTTTTTAGGCCATGATCAGAACTTAAAGTGGCCATATTTTGACCTTCTTGGAATATTTTATCAAGGGTCTTTGGCTATTTGGTGAATGCTTTGTATACCTCATGTTATAGCCTCTTGTTGGCCTACTCCTTGCATGGCATTTTTAGCATGTTTATATATTGTTTTAGGGGTTGTCACCTACTGAAAAACAGCATGTTTTTAGGCCCTCTTCAGTGTTGTAGAAGGGTCTTTTGCCATTTGGGCTTTGCATCTATCACTTGCTTCATAGCCTCCCTTGCGGAGCCATTTTTGTATGCCATTTTAGCCCTACTTGTGATTGCTGTTTTGCCTTGATTTGAACTGAAAAAATGTGAGTTTTGGGGCTGCCTTGCTTCTGTATTTTCATGTCATGTTCAAATTATGCATGTATTGTATAGCTACAAGTCATTTCGGATGCCTAGTTTTGCATTTCGGGAGAGATTCCTTGCATCGGGTTTCATTTCGCCGGGTTTCGGGCTGTTTTGCCCCTCATTTTGCCACTGATTTTTGCATGTTCGTATGTCATATTCCGTGTCTTTGCCATGTCTCATTAGAGTGGCATTTCGGTGCCTGAGGGTCCGTTCTCGGTTTACGTGCACACGTGCACGCATTTCGAGGTGTCTTGTTTTCATCTGATGGCCTCTTATGTGAGTGTGGCTGAGGCTCTCTCATGTTGGTGTAAGCCCATATTGCATTGCGTATGCCATTTCATCCATAGCATTGTGTATGCTCGGTTGTGTATTACCTCGTTTAGCGTGTATGCCATTCCATAGTATTGTGTATGTTAGGATTGTATATTAGTTGCATTCATGCATGTCATGCATATTGCATAGTGTTCGGGATAGGAGTTAGCCCGGGCACGGGAAACGAGGTACGTTTCGTACTCCGAGTGACGGAACGTGTCTTGATTCCCAAGTCACCGACACTCCGGATTATCCGTGATGGAGTTAGGTTTTATTGTAGCATTCATATGCATTCATTCTATATTGAGTTGTGCAATTCGGCTCCTCGGCCATCATGCATCGAGATGCGTGATTGGTGGCACGAGGATCGAGGCATGCATATATCTGTGAAAATACATTGCTGTGCCCCTTTCATGCTCTCTGTTGCAGCATATCAAGAATCAGCGGTCTTCCTGAGGCTTGGCGCGCTTTTCAAGAATCATTGCAAAACAGAGGCTAATTGGGGCATTCCAGTGGATTTCCGCGCAAAGCAGCCCAAACATGCATCATTCCATCATCCGGAGCAGAATCAAGGCAGTCCCTGGCTTGCATGCCAGTTTTATTATTTTCTTAGTTAATTTGTAAATTAATTAGGAATTTGTATTATTTGGACTGTAATATTTATTTGGACTGTACTATTCTTTCATTTGGGATTGTATATTTATTTGGACCCTCTGTGCGAGGGCATAATTGTAATAAGTGTGGGTGAGTGTGATGTATGTCTTCCAACCCCACGTCTTTCTTCCCTTTTATTTACCTGCTTATGATGGTTAGATTAGGGCATATTTCAATTAGCATACAGTATGACAGCATGTTTGCATCATTCATCCGTTTTGCACGCACCGGGCTCGGCGCATCATAGAAACTGCATTTGTATTTCAATTCCAAATTGAATACGTGTTAGTTGTAGCATTCCATATGCCATGTTTAGAATAGCCGAACCTGCTATAGTTTGCATCTTTGCATGTGTCGTATTAGGCAATTCTGTGTATCTAGGATCATGCATGGATTTCTAATCAGCTTCTGTTTTGGCTTGGAGTACTCGGTGAGTTTTATGCTTTAGCATCCTTGCATGCGTGTGAGTGTTGCCATGAATAGCATGCTTACCATGAGGCTATGTGCTTATGTGATATAACTGCTTGAATGCCTGTGGGTGGAGGTTGTGTTACTTAAATTGGGACAATTCATCAAATGTTTGTTTTAAGCCCACTAGATAGTGGCAAAACCATGTTTTCTAAGCCCACCCGAGGGTGGCAAAATCTGCATTTTAAGCCTACCTGCGGGTAACAAACCATCTTTCAAAAACAAACATGAAATGTTTTGTTCCAATTCAGGCGACTCAGTCTATACTTGTATGCTGTGCGCATCACATAGTAAATCTAGGCTAATAACCGGAATAAGAACACACAATGTTTTCAAAACTTGATATCATGATTAGTAGAGGCCGGTCTTTGACCGGGCGAGCGGGGGTGCTCACGAAGTGACCTTCCCCAATCGTACCTAAGTTCCCGAGCCGAGGCAACTTTGGTGATTACGGACACGTGGCCTTTGGCACCGAGTCAGGGTTTCCTAAATTTTCCAAAAATAAAATATTTAGGTGGCGACTCTGTATCTGGCAAAGCAGTCCATGTTTGGCACTTCTTTCAAAAAATCTGTTTTCAAAACGATTTGCCAGATTTGGACTCTTTGGTTCAAGATTAAGAACCGTGACATTCGAGTCCTTCGAACTGTAGTAGACCCAATATCGAACCAGAACGGGGGGGAGTCGCACCCTCCCCGGGATGCGTTCGGGGACGTCTACAGTTTCTGGCGACTCTGCTGGGGATTTAGAGAACTTGACTCGAACTCATGATATCCGGTTTTGACTACACTTGTGTGTTTCTTTGCATTGCATTTGCATTGGTGAGCCTAGGACACTGTGTTTGCCATCTGCTATTCCTGAGCGGTTTGCCGGAGGCTTGTCTTGTCAAGGCATGTCCGTAAGGCTGATCGGTTACGGGCTCTGCCAGTATGGGAACACGAACCCCGGTTTTACCGGGGCACCCTTTTTGACCATTCGACCTAGTGCATATTCGGATCCATAGTGAGCATTCCAAACTAGGACAGGTTGCTTACCCGATAGTTTGTTTGAAACCGCTGTGTGCGTAGTGAAACCCTAGTTCCTGACAAAATAGGACAGGGAAACCCTACCCCAACATAGGGGTGTTTTGGCTCTCACTTATCTGTTATGTGCTTGTTAGAGTGTGTCTCTACAGGGAATGCATGTATCAGTTTATGAGTTTGGGCATCAGGCCTGCGGGCATCAGTTTATGAGTTTGGGCATCAGGCCTGCGGGCATCAGTTTTTGAGATTGGGCATCACGCCTGCGGGCATCAGCCAGTTATATGAGAATCAGTTATCCGCGGGTATCAGATTCAGTTTTGGGGAACAGTGATATAGGGACAGTAATCAGTGATTGAGGACAGTGTATACCCAGCTTATCAACCGTGTGTTGTATGCCCGACTGTGTGTTGTGTATTTAATTTAAGCTGTTATGCTGTCCGTTTATCTGATTATTTATTTCCTTTTCGCTTTATTTATCTTTTTGCTAGGGCAGGGTTTGTAGCACAATTGCTTCCGAACCAGTAGATATACCCCAAGCACTTTGGACACGAGGTCGCCGACTCATTCGATCCGAGGATCTGGTTGACGGACATCCAGTGTTCCACTCTCTACCCCCGATTGTTAGAAGAAGGCCGAGGAGGCGCAGTGTGTCAGAGCAGAGATTACCGGGGCAGCAGTCCACTTTAGCAAGCAAACAGTCGGACTGAGGTTTCTGTTTCCGCTATAGAGATACACTTACCGGTTATTCAGATGGATCCGCAGAATACATCAAGGATGGAGGCGATGATGCGCCAAATGCATGAGAGCATGAAACAAATGCAAGAAGATGCTGCCCGCCAAGCGGAGTTCTCCAAGCAGCAGGCCGCTGTCATGGCCCAGCAGGCCGAGCTGATCACTAGGCTGCAACAGCAGAATGCGGCATCTGCTTCACATCAGGCTCCTCCTCCACCCGGAGCTCCATTACCCGAGCAGGCACCCACTGGTCAGAATACCCTGCCAAATCCCCAGAATACCCCCCTGAACACCCAGAACACCCTATCCAATGTCCAGAATATTCAAGAGGACACAGGCCATCCAACGGGGCTGGCTCCGCCCCCGCTTCTGCCTCAACTGTCCAAGACCCATACACCTGCCAACCCATCCGGACTCTCCCTTCGAGTTCGAGATAGACCATACAGCTCTGAAATTGAGCAAACTGGAGAAGCTTTTTAAGAAGTCCCGGGGGGTGAAGGCCATCCCAGACATCGAAGATGGGTACACCGATGTGGCCGTAACATTGCCAGACAGATTTAAGATGCCACAGATTGATCGTTTTGATGGGTCCGGGGATCCTATGGTCCACCTCCGGCTATTCTCAGACATCCTGCGGCCAATGGGCCTAACCCGACCACAAAAGCTTTCCCTGTTTGGCCGAACTTTGTCGGGTGTGGCAGCCATTTGGTACGCGAAGTTAGAAGATGAGGTAAAAAGAAGCTAGGATGAGATAGCTGAGGCCTTCGTTGCGCAGTACTCGTACAACATACACAGATCGAGATTACAACTCGTGATCTCGAAACAACGAGGCAAGAGGCCAAGGAAACTTTCTCAGATTTTGTGACTCGATGGAGGGCGAAGGCATCGATGATAACTTTGAGGCCCACTGACAAAGACCAAATCCGGATGATTGTGCGCAATCTCCAACCAAAACTCATGCAGAAGATGATCGTACTCCCCTTTTCCACCTTCTCAGACTTACACGAGATGAGGGTACAGATCGAGGATGCGATGAAGCAAGGTTTGATCGACCAGGACCGAGAGCAACCCCGGAGGACATTTAAACCGTAACAACAACGCAGGCCCGAGTGGCGCTGCAAATACAAGAGCTTCCGAGGTCAGTACGGTCACCACCATTCCCCCTCCCCAGCCAAGGCCCATGGCAGCCACACCCTTCTCCGGTGCATCCGGAAGTAATACTCAAACCCCAAAATACCAGCCCAGGGGCCAAAGAACCTTTACTCCACTATACATGCCCTTGTCCAAGGTTCTGGGGGTCTTGATCAGAAAAGGACATCTAAAACCCCTGGAGCCGAGGCCGCCACCAAATCCACTTCCCCCCTATCACAACCCAGCCAAGTACTGTGCCTACCACCAGCAGCACGGTCACGATACCGACCATTGTTACAGGCTGCGTCACGAGGTTCAGGACCTCATCGACAAAAATGTGATTCTGCCACCAGAAAGACCTAACGTCACAACCAACCCACTCCCTACCCATAACCAAGATCCACCACCCAAAAGAGTTAATCTTATCCAAACTGGGATCGTGTCCTACGATCCTAGTATCTATATTACATCCTCCCACCTTCCCAAGCCGGAGGTGATCCTTCCTGACTGCACTGACTTGTGCATGTTGGACACCTCCACAACCCAATCTGAGCCAAAGGTGGTGACTACTGAAGATGGAACAGGGCAGGTTTCAGAGGAAAGTGGAATTGTTGCGTCTGGGATTCACCAGCCTGGGAAATATACTGGAAGAGCCTATGATCCAAGTGAGTACATCTTAGCAGTGGGTCAGTCTGAGCTGAGTGTGGGACTGCCGGAAAAAGCCGAACTATGCATGATTCAGGGGGACAGACTTGAACAGGGGGCGGATGATCTGATAACAGTGGAAGAGGACTTTGCCAACCTCCAGTTCTTCAACGACTAAGAATCAGGGGACGCAACGATCAACTGGTTTGAATACGGGGAGTCGGCAGAAATTACTGGATGGTTGGATGATCAGCCAGACGTTGTGGAATTTCAGCCAGAGCAAGGCCCGGCAGGGGCAAAAGTATCAATGGTGGCCGGAAGGGTCGAGAGTCAGAATGGATTGCCAGAGAGCGCCGGTACAAAGAATTTCGCCCAAGACTTAAACATTGTGGATGCAGAGAAAGTGGAACAACAAACTGCAGTGACGCAGTCAGAACAAGAGGAATTTTGGGAGTCCGAGAGAATCAGAAAAGCAAAAGCCCATGAAGGGGCCGGAAGTGCTGTGGGCACAAGAACGGGACATGCTGTGAGCATATGGGACGAAAGTACCGAGAGTACAAACTTGCCAGAACCAGATAGGTGTCTATTAAACGCTAGCGGGATGTGGTGGGAAGACGACGACTTATGTCTTGCCCACACAGACGAAGATTGGGGAGTAAATCAGCCAGATGACACTTGGTATCTCGATGAGATCGCTCATATGACAAGGAGCGGGCGGTACTTCAAGCCCCCACACCTTGACCAGCCCGAAGCATCTGGGAAAGACAAAGAAGTTGAGAAACAGAGAGAGAAACAAATTGAAGAAGAAGCTGTGCTGAGACAGTTAAAGAAGATACAAGCAGACATCTCTATCTGGGGACTGCTTATGGCTTCGCGGGTGCACAGACAGGCTGTCCTATCTGCTATGGACAAAGCCAAACTCTCTATAGACACTACACCAGAGCAGCTGGTTGGGCTAGTTTTTCCGGGAAGAGGTTCCCCGGCTTTAACCTTCTCAGACAAAGAATTGTCGCCTGAGGGCGTGAATCATAACAAACCTCTCTACATCTCCGTGGAATGTAGAGACAAGTGGATACCGGTGGTACTTGTTGATACCGGGTCTGCTATCAATGTCTGCCCAGCCAGAACAGCGTATGCAATCGGGTTGAAGCCCGCGGACTTCATCCCGACAACTCAGGTGATCAGACCATACGATAATACTAGCAGAGAAGTGATGGGGACTGTCAAGATTCAGACAAAGGTGGGACCTGGACAACACGAGATAGATTTCCATGTCTTGGAGGTTCCCGCAACTTTCAACCTACTTTTGGGGCGACCGTGGTTGCACCAGGTGAAGGCCGTCTCGTCCACTCTGCATCAGATGGTGAAATACCCCTATGGAAAGGGAGTAGCCATTGTGTTTGGGAATTCATCGATCCATCCCCCTCCAGAGGTGTCTACACCAGTCCTAGAAATCGAGCACGGCATGGAGGACGTGTTTATATCAGGATTTACTCTGGCCGAGGCCCGGGTTGTGCAAAACATTATGGCTGTGAATGAAGGTATGTACATCAGTGCTCAATCCGTCTACCTCATGAACAAGCTACAACACATCCCCGGGATGGGATTAGGAAGGAGCGGCAGGAAAGACGTCGCAACATTGGCCGAAGTGCCACACAACCCGCATACCTTTGGACTGGGTTATCTGCCCACCAAAGAGGACAGGGTGAGGAAAGGGAAAGAAATGGCCGGAAGAGCCAGAGCAAAGCAGGCTGGGAAGCCTTTTGAATTAATGCATAGGCCCATCTAGGGCACCCTGAACGGACGCTTCGTCCGGGAGGAGGAGGACTTTCCATTTTGCGGCTTCCCAGAGCCGTGGATAAACGCGGAGAAGAAGCGCGTGCCAGGCTTCGAGATCTTCTTCGACCTGCAGTTACCCAGGGAGGATGTTGCCGAAGAGCAGACGGACCCATCAGCTGAGGTTGAGCAGTGTAGGGCAGTGGATCCTGAGGGCACAGAATTTGAAACGGGGGTAGCGCTAGCATGTCTACTTTCTGATCCTCCGATCGACCATTAGTGCTTGGGGGATAACTTCGAGGTTTCCATGATTGGGGATGAAATGGCCGCGAGCCAACCAACAGCTATCTTGGATGCATCTATCGCACCCTCTCTCACTTGGCAATACGAGGAGGGATTTTTGTCCAGCAGCACCGGGTCAGGTAGTGAGCCGGAATCTGATTCCACCGAGTCTTGTGAGTCGGAATCAGATTCCAGCTCGACTGAGTCTGAGTCTGGTACTCCTGGGGATGTTAACCCGGATGCCACAGTCCTGTCTAGGTCGTCTTTTTCCTTTTCATTTGAGTCTGTTGTAAATGAATCGGACGATTTGGATGTGCCTAATGAGAATCAAGCAACTGTGGTCTCTGAGTACTTTTCTGTGCCCTTAATTTATTGCATTAATTCAGACTTTCAAAATTTTGAAAACGACGAGGACGAAGTTCCTCCGGTTTTGCAACGATTAATTGAGCAGGAGCAGGAAAGATTTGTTAAACCCCTAGTGGACGAAATCACTACCGTGAACATTGGTACTGAGGAGGACTCGCGGCTGGTCCAGATCGGGTCCACGTTGTCTTCGGAGAAACGCGAGCGCTTAGTCGCTTTATTAAAAGATTTCAAAGATGTTTTCGCGTGGTCCTACGAAGACATGCCTGGAATCGATCCTGAGATTGTACAGCATCGGATCCCCCTTGACCCCGAGGCCCGACCAATCAAACAAAAACTCAGGAGAATCCGCCCGGACTGGGCTCTCAAGATTAAGGAAGAGGTCACCAAGCAAATCGGACACAGGCTTCCTGCTGGTATCTGAATATCTGACTTGGTTGGCCAATATTGTTCCGGTGCCGAAAAAGGATGGCAGGATCCGGGTATGTGTGGACTTCAGGGAATTGAACAGAGCTAGTCCGAAGGACGACTTCCCCTTGCCGCACATCGATGAGTTGGTGGATTTCACAGCAGGGCACGCTTTGCTCTCATTCATGGATGGCTTCTCAGGCTACAACCAGATAGTAATGGCACCAGAAGACAGGGAAAAGACTGCATTCACCACCCCGTGAGGGACATACTGCTATAGAGTCATGCCGTTTGGGTTGAAGAATGCTGGAGCTACTTATCAATGGGCCGCGACCACAATATTACATGATATGATCCACAAGGAGGTTGAGGTGTACGTGGACGACATGATTGTCAAATCCAAAGAAAGAGAGGGCCACTACACCACCTTGCATAAGTTTTTTCAAAGGATCAGGGAATTCCGGTTGCGGCTGAACCCTCAAAAGTGTACATTTGGTGTTACAGCGGGAAAAATGCTGGGGTTTCTGATTACACAAAGAGGCATCGAAGTCGACCCTTCCAAAATCAAGGCCATCCTCGAAATGCCCCCACCAAGGACTGAAAAGGAGGTGAGAGGCTTTCTGGGTAAAGTGCAATTCATAAGACGGTTTATCTCAAAATTAACCTTGACTTGTGAACCACTTTTTGGCCTCCTGAAGAAAGGCAAGAAATTTCAATGGGACGGCCGATGTCAAGCAGCGTTTGAAACAGATCAAAGAATATCTATAGAACCCGCCCGTTTTTATCACCACCAGAACCAGGGAAACCGTTGATATTGTACCTTTCAGTGACTGAGACTACAATGGGCTGTATGCTCGCACAAGAGTCTGAAGACAGGGTGGAGAGAGCCATCTACTATCTGAGCAAGAAGATGCTAGAGTATGAGACTCGATACACACCGCTGGAGAAGGCTTGCTTAGCTTTGGTATGGGCTACCAGGAAGCTGCGGCACTACTTGTTAGCTCACTCCGTAATGTTGGTTTCACGTCTCGATCCCATCAAATATCTTTTCAAGAAACCAGCACTTACGGGTAGGCTAGCTCGTTGGTTGCTGTTGCTCTCCGAATTTGATTTGAAGTATGTCATACGCAAGTCAGTCAAAGGAAGAGCAGTAGCAGAGTTCCTTGCCGACCATCCGGTTGAGGGGGATGAAGCAGTTGAATACTTGTTCCCAGATGAGGCCATTTTGCATATCGACGATGAAGCCTAGACGATGTACTTTGACGGAGCGTCAAATCATACGGGTATGGGATAGGAGTGCTGCTGATAGCACCGGATAATTCCCGTATCCCTCTAGCCTTCAAACTCCGATTCAAAGTCTCGAACAATGAAGCAGAATACGAGGCGTGCATTGCTAGTTTAGAAGCAGCCCTGGAACTAGGGGCAAGACGGTTGGACGTCATCGGAGACTCGAACCTTGTTGTGTCTCAAGCAAAAGGAGACTGGAAAGTAAAAGAGGAAAAGATGATGATGTATCACCAAACCTTGGATTTGCTAATTCCTCGGTTCGAGAAGCTAAGTTTTACCCATCTACTAAGAGAGAACAACAGGTTCGTAGATTCTTTAGCAACTCTATCTTCCATGATAGACATCCCGTGTGGAGTCCGGATGCGTCCAGTCATCATTGACCAGAAGTTTGCACCAGCCTATGGGTTGATTGTAGCCATAGATGAAGTTCAGGACGAACACCCCTGGTATTACGACATTTGGAATTTCTTGGAGAAAGAAGCATACCCGCCAGGGGTAAATGCCAAAGACAAAAGGGCAATAAGAAGATTGGCCGTTCAGTTCATCATCTGTGGGGGTAAGCTGTACAGAAGAGGCCATCTGGGAATACATAAACTGTGTGTTGACAACGAAGAGTCAAAGCGTCTAATGGAAGACATCCATGGAGGAGAATGTGGAGCACATATGAATGGGGTAATGTTGGTACGGAAGATCCTCAGACAGGGTTATTACTGGTCCACCATGGAGGAGGATTGTATCGGTTTCATCCGGCGATGCCACAAGTGTCAAATTCATGCAAATCGCATGAACATCCCGCCGACAAAGCTGTACAACATGACTTCACCATGGCCATTTTTAGTCTGGGGAATTGATGTAATCGAGGCCGTTACGCCAAAGGGGTCGAATGGGCATGAGTTCATCTTGGTTGCGATAGATTATTTTACAAAGTGGGTTGAGGCCCAATCTTACGCGGTGTTGAAGGCTTCGCACGTTGCAAAGTTTATCAGAAACAACATCATTTGTCGCTACGGGGTCCCAAATGAGATAATTTCAGATAACGGTTCCCACTTCAAGAAGGAGGTGATAGACTTGTTGAAGAAATACAATGTGGCTTTTCATAAGTCATCTACATACCGGCCGCAAACCAACGGAGCGGTTGAGGCTGCCAATAAGAATATCAAGCGTATATTGCAGAAGATGGTGGAAACCTACCGGGACTGGCCAGATAAGCTGCCGTTTGCTCTGTGGGGCTACCGGACTTCGATCAGAACTTCTACCGGGGCGACTCCGTACTCATTGGTTTATGGGATGGAGGCCGTTCTACCTATTGAGATTGAAGTTCCGTCATTGCGGGTATTGGCCGAGTGTCAAATAGCCGAGGCAGATTGGCAACAGAGCAGATTCGAGGAACTCATGCTCTTTGATGAGAGAAGACTGAAAGCACTGTACCACATTCAAGGCTATCAACGCAGAATCGCCCGAGCTTTTAACAAGAAGGTTAAGTCCAGGAATTTAAAGGAATGAGATTTGGTGCTCAAAGACAACCGAGCTCCCATCCACGACCCAAGGGGCAAGTTCAGACCTAATTGGACTGGTCCTTACATTATTAAGTCTATCTGGTCAGGAGGGGCTGTGGTTCTGATGGATCTGGATGGCTTAGAGTTTTCACAACCGATCAACATGGACAAGTTGAAGAAATATTACCCTTGAGAGGCTCGCTAGGCCGAAAACCCGAAAGGGCGACCTAGGCAAAACTCAGAGCACAAAAAATTTGAAATTATAAAAACTGAGCTCGCAAGGTTGAAAACCCGCAAAGGGCGACCTTGGCAAAAGTTAGAGCGTAAAAGGAGAGTAAAAAAATACCCGAGCGAACCTAAGCCTGAACTACGTAAGGCTTGATTCTCATCTTTGGGATACGTAGGCAGCTTCATCCTGAAGTTCAGCCATAAACATTTTCCCCGATCAACTTTGTCCATTTTGATCATCTCAGTCATCCTTGTCCATCAGCATTCATCGTAATCTCCGGTGCAGTGCTATTCAGACTAGGGGCAACTTTCCGTTGCCAGGAGGTGCTGTGGTACCATTCAGACTAGGGGCAACTTTCCAGTTGCTAGGATCCGGGGTTGTGCATCTCAGTGACAGATCTCAGGCGTGTCCAGTTCTGATCCATATCGAAAATAGTTTTGAAAAGTTTTAATAAAAGTTGACTTTGTTCAAATTAATCTTTTCACAACTAGGACCATTTTTGGACCAAAGTGGAAAATTTTCAGTACCACAACCTTCAATTTCATTGATTTCAAAACAGAGTTCTCTTGCTCTTGCATACAATTGAAGTTGCTTTTTATTACACTCATGAAGAAAACTTGAAAGTACTAATAAAGCAATAAATCTGGGGCATAGTCAAGTCAGGTATCCCTGTGCCCCCTCCCAGAGCTAGTCGAAGCCTCCGATGCCGACCTAGGCCCAATCTGTGCCTCCTCATTGAGCCAATCCCAGCACTCATCAGACAAAGTGCAACTGAAAATAGGGGCGGGGGGCAGGAGCTCTCTAGTCCTCCAAGCCGTAGTATGTCGGGCAAGGTGTGCACCTCGGACCGGGAAGGCGACCGGATACTCTATCCCCTCCGGAGGGCAAGTCTGATCATGGCCGAACTGGCGCAGAATGCGGAATGGGAAATAGAATACACAATGGGTCAGGCCAATCAACCGGATCCCAGTATCCTGGAACATGCTATAGCTCATCGCCGGAAGGTTAAGCCAAGGACAGCGCCAAGCAATGCGTTCAGCTGACAAATTGCACATCAATTCAAACCACCATCCCTCATCAAGGGCGTCGACCAGGCGTTGTTGAAAGAAGTAGCCGCGCGCTGAGTAAGTAGGGCAAGAGTCCACAACTTGCAATTTATCCATCAACCATATCTGGGGAGGGATGAAAAATGAGAGAATAAAGAATAGAGAGATGTGCGATGAGAGAAAAGTAAGCTAAGGGTTTTGTGAGAAAAACCGAGCCTGAGGGCCGAGCGATGTGAGCAAATACATATGTGAGCTTGGGTGGGAAACATTACCTGCAGCAGTAGTGGACTCCCCGCAAACCTGGTTGTCTCCTGGTGGTAGAAGGCATCCAAACCCAGCAGTGTCTCAGCCAATGTCATGGCGATACAACTCTTTCCTTCCCTCAAGCCTTGAGCGACTTCAATCAAACGGATGTTAGCTCCCCCGGAGCCCGAGACAAACAGAAAATGAGATAGCATGCACAAGCAGAGGGCATGTTGTCGAAAACCTTGCCGATAATGGTCACCGTGGTCACCAGCATCGGAGAATCGGTAAATCAAGCTCGGGATATCCAACATCCCGTTACAAATCAGGGATCGAGCATCATGCGCGTTGAGACCGCACATCCGCCCCAAAGCTTGGGCGTGGCCAAAACGAGACTGAGGCAAGATCTCTTCTGAGCGTTCAGACTCCATCAAGACTTGAAAATCTTCAAAAGTGGAACACACCTCTTGCCCTCCGAAGCTGAAGACGTGCGTCACCGGGTTCCAAAATCTCGCCGCCGCATGGAGGAAAGGAAGGTGCAGTGGAGTCTGGCCCAGCGTGAATAGTGCATTCAAGCCGAAACCCCGGAAGTTCAACTTTTCCGAGCCATCTAAAGAGGAGATCCAAGATGTGAGATTTTCTACGAGAAATGCCTCCATTTTAGTGCAAAGCAGTGATGAAATGAATGAGTTCCAAAGTTGGAGCTTTTATAGGAAGCGAAACACTATTCGAAGGAGGACAAGTGTCAGAATTCTGTGGGCTGCAGGGAAAGGTGGCCGGCCGGCCACCTATTCTAGCAGGCCGGCCACCTTTGACTCAAAAAACTGGCCGGCCGGCCACCTTTCAATCCCCAAATGTAAAATATGGCCGGCCACGCTCATTGGTCCTGTCTTGCCCCCCGAAAGGAAGTTTGAGGCACTTTCACGCATCGGGAATGTTGGAGGCCTTCATTTTTCTCAGTTTCGGATGCGTCCCAGCACCCAGATCGTCCGAAGTACGCTGTGTTTTGCTTATCGAGTTGTCGTTTTGTTTATCGAGTTGTAAGTTTTGTCAAGCTGTCGCATTTTGTGTTTTGAGTTGTTACTCTTTGTTTACGCAATTTTGTTAAGTCTTGTCTATCGAGTAATTAACATTGTTGTAGTTTGCTTATCGAGTTGTAAACTTGCTGAGATTCTGTTATTTCTTAGTGAGTCGATTTGTTTAGTTTATTGCGTCGGTTCATTACCTGACCCAGTAAATACACAAGGCACGTTTCCATTCGATCCCATCTTTGTGCAAAATGATGCGATGCGATGCTAAGAATTTCAAATACCAACACTTTTTCAAAAGCTGTTTCATTCCGTCATGTTTTACAACAAAATAAAGGTACAAGTTTTACAGAAAATAAAACTGCCTGATAAAATGCAAAGTGCTACAAACTACTAGCAAAAAGTAAAATAAAGCAGGAAACAGCAGCATCAATGTCCTCGGGAGCGGGAATAAGGGGCCCTCCTCATCCTCTTCTGCAGGATAACCTCTGCACCATCATCACCATCGGGGTCGGAGCTGTCATCCTCACAATCCCCCTCAGCCTCGCCTCCACTCCCGGAGCCAAGACCGGAGCCAAGACCGGAGCCCCCCCCTCAGCAGATGTCTCTGACTGACGGTCTGTGACCTCCTCCTCCTCCTCCTCATCAGGCTCCGCCTCTATAACATGAGCCCTACGTCTGCGAGACGACCCCGTTCCTCGAGCTCCTCGAGAAGGCCTAGATGGACCAGCTCCCTGAAAAGGCCTGGATGGCCCAGCTCCTCGGGAGGGCCCAGATGGCCCAGCACCTCGAAAAGATCCAGACGATCGACCTTTCTGAGAAGGCCCGGGTGGCCCGGCCTGCGGCGGAGCATATATAGGAGGCATCTGAAAGTAAAGAGTTCAATACATCAGTTCAAATATGAAAATCGGATGCAAGTACAGTATGAGAGTGGGGTGTGTGTCAGATGTGCTCTACACAAACAGCCTATCGATGCAGTAGAATGTCCAAAACCAGCGTGTCATCAGAAATATGATAAAATGCAAGAAAGATGAACAGTACCTGCACACCCATAATAGCCAGCTGTGCCTCCCTCCGCAGGATCATGCCCTCAAATGTGGCCAGCATCCCAAGCATCTCATCCACGTACTCAACTGGAGGCTACAAGTACAAATGCAAAACTATCAGTAAAAGGAATGAATGCCCAAGTATCCGACTGATAAATCAAAGCTGTAAAACATACCGGTGGTGAATCAGGGTCTCTGACATATCTATGGTCAGGAAGAGGAGACTCCAGCGAGACCTGGTAAGGAGTCCCAAATCGCCAACTCGTCAACTCGGTCGGCATGTCTGGCCACCCAGGATGATGAAGAGTCGGAGGGATCGGAGGAATGAATCCGCGCCCACCTCTGGACGTACCAGCCCTGCTGGAGGAGGGGACATCTATAGCACGAGCCTGACCCGAAGATGGTACACCAGCAGGCCTCAGTGACGGAGTACACACTCCCGTCAAGGGAGGCATCAGATATGTATGGCGATAAGTGGCGTAGTCCCCCTCCGTAAGATGTAGCAAAGCATCAGTGCCCAGCATAGCACTAACGACATCCTGGGTAGAAAGCCTATCAGCAGTCCGCATACTGGCTGGAGGTGCTGCGGGAGGGTCCTGAGAAGTGTACCCCCATACTTGACGCAAAAAGCGTTCCCCCAGAAACCATGCCCTACCGACCGGTCCCTCGAGCAGGATCCTGTACTGGGAGGTGCCTGATCCTCTGGCATACTGAAATCGGAGACCATCACCCAAGATCGCCCAGGGCTGCCACGTAATCTGCGGATAACCAGTGCATAAACCAATCAGAAATCGGGGATATACAGGGCAAATCAAAGATGAAAACGGAAAGGAACTGAGAGTTCTGAAATACCTCTGTCGTCCGTACAGTGTCAAAATACTACCGCAGATAGAAAAGAGTCTCTCGGGGTCTCGGCCGGTGCTGGCCCTCAAATACCAATGAATACGGGGTCATGAGGGGCCCTGCCACCACCAACTCTCGGGCCAACGTCGGAAAATATACGTAGACCCATAACTGTGGAAAACAGTGCAGAATGTGAATACAAAGTGCTGAGAGCAAAATACAGAGTGTAAAGTGCGCCGTGTGTGCAATGTACAAGTAATGGGGAGCAGAAATGTCAATCAAGAGGACAGAAAGTACCTCCCAGGCTCTCCAATAACCGCCGAGTAAGTCTCCCTGCCCGCGGGAGGTAGCGCTCATGTAGCAGTAGAGAGTAGCCAGGCCGGCGCCACCCTAGTCGTACCGATCGACCTGTGACAGGTCCACCAGAGCGCTGTGTAGATACAACCCAACCGTGTTCCCTCTATCGGCAAACAGAGTCGTCCCGAAGAGGAACATAAGGAAACCACGGGCATACTGCTCAGCCTCCTCAGGAGTCCCGGGCTCCATCCCCTCCCTCCGGAAATGGGAAGAGAACCAGGTGTATCGGACTCTCCCAGAAGCTCTGTCCACGGGTGGGCGGGCCCCCAATAGATGTAACCAAGCGGCCTCCCATTCGCCCATATCCTCGTCGTAAGGAATGGGCCAGCCTCCTATATCTAGGCCGGTCAGTACAGCGAAATCCAATGGGGTCATGGTCAAATCCCCGGTGGCGGAGAAATGGAAGGAGTTGGTGGTGTCCCACCATCTCTCTACCAGAGCTGCCAATAGTGTCCTCCGGTCAGGACAATGTGATAACCCAACGCAGAAGGTCCCGAACCCTGCTAAATCAACTAAGTCCCGGACTGCCTCCGGGAGCTCAGCATACCACTCTCTCGCAGCGGTGGAACCATATCCTCGCACGGTGCGAGATCCAACCTGTATTCAGAATGGATACATGTGTCAGTACGCAATGAAATAAATAAGCTGTGTGCGAATGAAATGAATAAGCTGTGTGCAAATGAAATGAAAGCTGTGTGCAAGCAATGAGCCGTGTGCAATTGAAATGTAATGAACTGTGTGCAAATGAAATAAAAGCTGTGTGCAAGCAATGAGCCGTGTGCAATTGAAATGTAATGAACTGTGTGCAAATGAATAAGCTGTGTGCGAAGTAAAGTAGGGCTGCGTGTTCTACTCTCAATCAGTGTGTACTATGTGTTCACCATCAATTTGAGCTGTGTGTTCAGAAAATCAGAGTTTGGGTTGCGTGTTCTACTCTAAATCAGTGTGTGCTGCGTGTTCACCTTCAATTTGGACTGTGTATTCAGAAAATCAGAGTTTAGGCTGCGTGTTCTACTCTAAATCAGTGTGGGCTGTGTGTTCACCATCAATTTGAACTGTGTGTTCAGAAAATCAGAGTTAGGGCTGCGTGTTCTACTCTAAATCAGTGTGTGCTGCGTGTTCACCTTCAATTTGGACTGTGTGTTCAGAAAATCAGAGTTTGGGCTGCGTGTTCTACTCTAAATCAGTGTGTGCTGCGTGTTCACCATCAGTTTGAGCTGTGTGTTCAGAAAATCAGAGTTAGGGCTGCGTGTTCTACTCTCAATCAGTGTGGGTTGTGCGTTCACCTTCAATTTGAGCTGTGTGTTCAGAAAATCAGAGTTAGGGCTGCGTGTTCTACTCTAAATCAGTGTGTGCTGCGTGTTCACCTTCAATTTGGACTGTGTGTTCAGAAAATCAGAGTTTGGGCTGCGTGTTCTACTCTAAATCAGTGTGTCCTATGTGTTCACCTTCGATTTGAGCTGTGTGTTCAGAAAATCAGAGTTTGGGCTGCGTGTTCTACTCTAAATCAGTATGTGCTGCGTGTTCACCTTCAATTTGGACTGTGTGTTCAGAAAATCAGAGTTTGGGCTGCGTGTTCTACTCTAAATCAGTGTGTGCTGCGTGTTCACCTTCAATTTGGACTGTGTGTTCAGAAAATCAGAGTTTGGGCTGCGTGTTCTACTCTAAATCAGTGTGTGCTGCGTGTTCACCATCAGTTTGAGTTGTGTGTTCAGAAAATCAGAGTTAGGGCTGCGTGTTCTACTCTCAATCAGTGTGGGCTGTGCGTTCACCTTCAATTTGAGCTGTGTGTTCAGAAAATCAGAGTTTGGGCTGCGTGTTCTACTCTAAATCAGTGTGTGCTGTGTGTTCACCTTCAATTTGGACTGTGTGTTCAGAAAATTAGAGTTTGGGCTGCGTGTTCTACTCTAAATCAGTGTGTGCTGCGTGTTCACCATCAGTTTGAGCTGTGTGTTCAGAAAATCAGAGTTAGGGCTGCGTGTTCTACTCTAAATCAGTGTGTGCTGTGCGTTCACCTTCGATTTGAGCTGTGTGTTCAGAAAATCAGAGTTTGGGCTGCGTGTTCTACTCTAAATCAGTGTGTGCTGCGTGTTCACCTTCAATTTGAGCTGTGTGTTCAGAAAATCAGAGTTTGGGCTGCGTGTTCTACTCTAAATCAGTGTGTGCTGCGTGTTCACCTTCAATTTGGACTGTGTGTTCAGAAAATCAGAGTTTGGGCTGCGTGTTCTACTCTAAATCAGTGTGTGCTGCGTGTTCACCATCAGTTTCAGCTGTGTGTTCAGAAAATCAGAGTTAGGGCTGCGTGTTCTACTCTCAATCAGTGTGGGCTGTACGTTCACCTGCAATTTGAGCTGTGTGTTCAGAAAATCAGAGTTTGGGCTGCGTGTTCTACTCTAAATCAGTGTGGGCTGTGTGTTCACCTTCAATTTGGACTGTGTGTTCAGAAAATCAGAGTTTGGGCTGCGTGTTCTACTCTAAATCAGTGTGTGCTGCGTGTTCACCATCAGTTTGAGCTGTGTGTTCAGAAAATCAGAGTTAGGGCTGCGTGTTCTCCTCTAAATCAGTGTGTGCTGTGCGTTCACCTTCGATTTGAGCTGTGTGTTCAGAAAATCAGAGTTTGGGCTGCGTGTTCTACTCTAAATCAGTGTGTGCTGCGTGTTCACCTTCAATTTGAGCTGTGTGTTCAGAAAATCAGAGTTTGGGCTGCGTGTTCTACTCTAAATCAGTGTGTGCTGCGTGTTCACCTTCAATTTGGACTGTGTGTTCAGAAAATCAGAGTTTGGGCTGCGTGTTCTACTCTAAATCAGTGTGTGCTGCGTGTTCACCATCAGTTTGAGCTGTGTGTTCAGAAAATCAGAGTTAGGGCTGCGTGTTCTACTCTCAATCAGTGTGGGCTGTGCGTTCACCTTCAATTTGAGCTGTGTGTTCAGAAAATCAGAGTTTGGGCTGCGTGTTCTACTCTAAATCAGTGTGGGCTGCGTGTTCACCTTCAATTTGGACTGTGTGTTCAGAAAATCAGAGTTTGGGCTGCGTGTTCTACTCTAAATCAGTGTGTGCTGCGTGTTCACCTTCAATTTGAGCTGTGTGTTCAGAAAATCAGAGTTTGGGCTGCGTGTTCTGCTCTCAATCAGTGTGTGCTGCGCGTTCACCTTCAATTTGAGCTGTGTGTTCAGAAAATCAGAGTTTGGGCTGCGTGTTCTACTCTAAATCAGTGTGTGCTGCGTGTTCACGTTCAATTTGGACTGTGTGTTCAGAAAATCAGAGTTTGGGCTGCGTGTTCTACTCTAAATCAGTGTGTGCTGCGTGTTCACGTTCAATTTGGACTGTGTGTTCAGAAAATCAGAGTTTGGGCTGCGTGTTCTACTCTAAATCAGTGTGTGCTGCGTGTTCACCTTCAATTTGGACTGTGTGTTCAGAAAATCAGAGTTTGGGCTGCGTGTTCTACTCTAAATCAGTGTGTGCTGTGTGTTCACCATCAATTTGAGCTGTGTGTTCAGAAAATCAGAGTTAGGGCTGCGTGTTCTACTCTAAATCAGTGTGGGCTGTATGTTCACCTTCGATTTGAGCTGTGTGTTCAGAAAATCAGAGTTAGGGCGACGTGTTCTACTCTCAATCAGTGTGGGCTGTGTGTTCACCATCAATTTGAGTTGTGTGTTCAGAAAATCAGAGTTAAGGCTGCGTGTTCTACTCTCAATCAGTGTGGGCTGTGTGTTCACCATCAATTTGAGCTGTGTGTTCAGAAAATCAGAGTTAAGGCTGCGTGTTCTACTCTTAGTCAGTGTGTGCTGTGTGTTCACTTTCAAATTCGGGCTGTGTGTTCGACAAATCAATGTTTGAGCCGTGTGTTAAATTCTTAACTAATGTGTGCCGTGCGTTCACAATCAATCAATGAGCCGAGTGTTCAGAAATTCAAGTGTGCAAGTCATATGTTCAGAACGCAAACAAAGTACTATGTCATGAGCTAAACTGTGTGTTCAAGCATGGCAAAGGTACGAAATGCACGAAAAATGCAGAAAATAAAGTAAAATACCTCTCGTGCCTCGTAACAGAGGTGATGCTCTGGTTCTCGTAGAAGTAGATCCCCGGGTGCTCGATCATTAAAGTCAGTGTAATGACGAAAAATGGCCCGCGGAAGAACGTGTACCGACAGGGCGTATCTCTCGGGAATAAAAGGTCGGACCCTCGGGGGTAGCGTCATGACATCGAAATCATCCCCGGCACCCGGAGGGCCTCCACCGTGAGGAAAATTACCCGCCATTTCGAAAAATCTGCAAAAAGAGCAAAATGAGCCAAAATTGGAAAAAGTCAACAAAAGTCAACTCTCGGGAAATGAAAAAGTCAACAAAAGTCAATCCCCGAGAAAATCTTCCAAATATTGAGACAAACTTACCTCAAGTGGTGAAAATGAGAAAAGAAGCACCAAAATCAAAATTTAATCGGTCCAAAGTGCTTGAAATCGAATGTTTTCGCGAAAACAACTTGCGTGGGGCGTTGGAAAACGCGTATAGAGCTCAGATCTGAAGAGGAAAATGGTTTGGGAAGGTGGAGAAGAAGTTTTCGCAGCTGTGGTTGTGAGCTTGAAGTCATTGGGCAGGAGAATAGAAAGAAAATGAGGTGAAAAGACAAAATTGCCCGCGGATTTGGACAGGTGGCCGGCCGGCCACCTTTTCGGGCTGGCCAGCCATTTGCTTTTTGAAACATGGCCGGTGGCCTCCCCTGGGGCAAATAACTGGCCGGTGGTGATCCCCCCTTGCTCCCCTAGGTCCCTGCAAATTTTGAGGAAGATCGGAGTTTCCAGGACCTGAAAAAGTTCAAGAAAAGTGCGCTTTCTGTCGCGAAATTGCTCTGCCAGAACTTCAGCTTCAACTCCTGACATGTGTCTCATCATCATTCATCAAAATCAAGGTGTATCCCTTTTGAACATGTTGTAACCTCTCCGGGAAGTGAACCGGAGGCTGCGATCGAGTCGCCTTCGCCGAAACGCGCGTTTCCTTGCTCATTGTTTCGTAACAAACGTGCACCCTGATTTATGCTCGTTTTGCATTCTCATGTGCATAACTTGCATTCTCATGAGCATACTTGCATTGTCATGCACGTTTTCTTGATATTATCGTACCTCTGTGCTTGAGCATGCGTCGCCACGCACGTTCCCTTCTCGCATTGCGACGCATTCACTCGCCGGCACTGCGTGTGTCAAACTTTCAGAATCACATTGAATATATGTTGTTAGCATATTGTGCTTGTTCAATTCCTCTCTTTTGCAGGCACGATATTGTATGTACGGTTCATTTAAGGCTGGTGCGGCCAGACGAATCGCACAGGTATTGTATCTTCTCCGTGTGAGACGCGACGAGAATTGAATAATTCTCCGCATTCCTAACTGCATGAGATGTAGTTGTTGCTTTGCATTCTTGCTTAAAACTGTTACATCTATTTGCGAATACTTGCTTCATTACAGCTTGCTGCATTTGCATGATCATCTGGCTCTGTGCATATCACTTTGCATTTTGCCCTTTGCCTGCGGGCATGCCTGCGGGCATATCTCTGTTTACCTGGTATGATTGTCTAAGTCTTCGGCCTTGTCAAAAATGGGTCGTCTCTGGGCTTTGACATTCACTCCCGTCACTTGTGACTTTCGAGTTCTGTCAAAGAGGGGCAACTGTAGACACCCCATTTTTGACCGACCTTGAGACTCAGACGTCACCGGTTGAGCGCTCGGTGATGTTGCATACTGTGCTCGTTCAGAAGTCTCAGAGTCGCGGCCGTGAGCCCTGCCTCCGGACTTCCGAACCCTCTTCTGTACTTTGCCTTGGTTTGCAAACCAGACTCAGTTTTCTCTGTTTCTTTTCCTGAGGGGAGGGAGAGGTCCCGTAGACCATCTCTCAGTGGCCGTGGGCTATATTTCGTGGCCGTAGGCCATTTTGCCCATTTCGGAGCTCGGTTCCCGGTTTTCGGAGCCGTCAGGCTGTGTGCCTCGGTTCGGGACCGCCTAACCATCTCCGACTGCTCCGGTTTTTGGCATGCATCTCATTTACTCCCTTTCGAGGGACACTGGGGCCTGAGAGACCCACTTCGTGGTCGAATGCCACTTTCGGTGCTTAACGGCCTATTTTCGGGACCCCGAACTGCGTGTTTTGGCCCCCGAACATTCGTTTTGCATCGATTTTCGTTCATTTTTGGCAGGTACCTCTGTTTTATCACCAGGAAGGTCACTAAAAGGTAGGAGGCCAGCAATTGTCTCAGCAACCAGATATATTCCTCTGGCGCCCTTCGACGCCCATTTTTCTCACTTCCGAGCCAATGTTGACCACCCTAGGGCCACTTTCTTCAACCCCAAACCACATATTTGTGTTGTACACACATGGGAGGACCCTAATATCATATGGCCAGCCAGAAATTCAACTTGAACCTTTTGAACCCCTTCTAAAAGTGGCTTGTTCTCTCTCCTGTTTTACATTTTCCAGATTTGAACCACAGGGTTGTGATGAGGGGACATGGGAGGACACCAATATCTGGTGGCCGGCCAGAGAATCCAATTGACCCTTTTGACCCTTGGCCAGCCAGCCATGGGGGGTGGCCGGCCGGCCACCTGCAACCAAGATAGTTGGCCGGCCATGATCTTTGTAGTGTGTGCATTACAGCTGTATATCTGTTTTCTCCCAAAAATATCTGTATCCGGGGGAAACTTTTGGAGGGAAACTTGATGCAATTTCCCTCCACTTTTTCCCTCCTTTCCCCCCCCCCTTTCTTGTCTATAAAACCAGCCTCCCAGGTCTGGTTTTAGGGTTGGAAAATTGCTCTCAAGCATATACACACTCTATCTCCCTCTATCTCTCTCATTTTCTCAAGTTTGGCCCCATTTTCTTCATCACTACCAAGCACCACCACCACCACTCCACTTTCAGCACCTTGAGAGATTTCCAGCAGCTAAGAGGCAGCAAACTCAAGCCAAGAAGCAACAAAAGCATTGGTCTCCAAGGGTAAGCCATTTTCCCTCTTTTGTAGCTCATTTTTGCAACAATTTCTTAGCCTATTTTCTTACTGTTTTGGGCTCCGACCCTAACTGAAAGGGTCATTTTTTTGAGCCATTCTTCATGTTTGTTTAAGGGCTCAACCCTGTTTGAGCCCCCCATTTGGTACTTGCTTCAATACCCTCTTGTATGCCATTATTTTGCATAGTATTTCTAGCCTATTTGTGATCTGTTTTTGAGCATGATGTAAACTGTGGTTAGGCTTATTTTGAGCCCCTCTACAACATTGTAAAAGGGCTCAACCTTGTTTGGGATCTTCATGCATGACTTGCCATTGAACCTCTTTTGGGTCCCTATTTTTGCATGCTTTGTTAGCCTATTTTGCTTCTGTTTTTAGGCCATGATCAGAACTAAAAGTGGCCATATTTTGACCTTCTTGGCATATTTTATCAAGGGTCTTTGGCTGTTTGGTGAATGCTTTGTATACCTCATGTTATAGCCTCTTGTTGGCCTACTCCTTGCATGGCATTTTTAGCATGTTTGTATATTGTTTTAGGGGTTGTCACCTACTGAAAAACAGCATGTTTTTAGGCCCTCTTCAGTGTTGTAGAAGGGTCTTTTGCCATTTGGGCTTTGCATCTATCACTTGCTTCATAGCCTCCCTCGCGGAGCCATTTTTGTATGCCATTTTAGCCCTACTTGTGATTGTTGTTTTGCCTTGATTTGAACTGAAAAAATGTGAGTTTTGGGGCTGCCTTTCTTCTGTATTTTCATGTCATGTTCAAATTATGCATGTATTGTATAGCTACAAGTCATTTTGGATGCCTAGTTTTGCATTTCGGGAGAGATTCCTTGCATCGGGTTTCATTTCGCCGGGTTTCGGGGCTGTTTTGCCCCTCATTTTGCCACTAATTTTTGCATGTTCGCATGTCATATTCCGTGTCTTTGCCATGTCTCATTAGAGTGGCATTTCAGTGCCTGAGGGTCCGTTCTCGGTTTGCGTGCACGCGTGCACGCATTTCGAGGTGTCTTGTTTTCATCTGATGGCCTCTTATGTGAGTGTGGCTGAGGCTCTCTCATGTTGGTGTAAGCCCATATTGCATTGCGTATGCCATTTCATCCATAGCATTGTGTATGCTCGGTTGTGTATTACCTCGTTTAGCGTGTATGCCATTCCATAGTATTGTGTATGTTAGGATTGTATATTAGTTGCATTCATGCATGTCATGCATATTGCATAGTGTTCGGGATAGGAGTTAGCCCGGGCACGGGAAACGAGGTACGTTTCGTACTCCGAGTGACGGAACGTGTCTCGATTCCCAAGTCACCGACACTCCGGATTATCCGTGATGGAGTTAGGTTTTATTGTAGCATTCATATGCATTCATTCTATATTGAGTTGTGCAATTCGGCTCCTCGGCCATCATGCATCGAGATGCGTGATTGGTGGCACGAGGATCGAGGCATGCATATATCTGTGAAAATACATTGCTGTGCCCCTTTCATGCTCTCTGTTGCAGCATATCAAGAATCAGCGGTCTTCCTGAGGCTTGGCGCGCTTTTCAAGAATCATTGCAAAACAGAGGCTAATTGGGGCATTCTAGTGGATTTCCGCGCAAAGCAGCCCAAACATGCATCATTCCATCATCCGGAGCAGAATCAAGGCAGTCCCTGGCTTGCATGCCAGTTTTATTATTTTCTTAGTTAATTTGTAAATTAATTAGGAATTTGTATTATTTGGACTGTAATATTTATTTGGACTGTACTATTCTTTCATTTGGGATTGTATATTTATTTGGACCCTCTGTGCGAGGGCATAATTGTAATAAGTGTGGGTGAGTGTGATGTATGTCTTCCAACCCCACGTCTTTCTTCCCTTTTATTTACCTGCTTATGATGGTTAGATTATGGCATATTTCAATTAGCATACAGTATGACAGCATGTTTGCATCATTCATTTGTTTTGCACGCACCAGGCTCGGCGCATCATACAAACTGCATTTGTATTTCAATTCCAAATTGAATACGTGTTAGTTGTAGCATTCCATATGCCATGTTTAGAATAGCCGAGCCTGCTATAGTTTGCATCTTTGCATGTGTCGCATTAGGCAATTCTGTGTATCTAGGATCATGCATGGATTTCTAATCAGCTTCTGTTTTGGCTTAGAGTACTCGGTGAGTTTTATGCTTTAGCATCCTTGCATGCGTGTGAGTGTTGCCATGAATAGCATGCTTACCATGAGGCTATGTGCTTATGTGATATAACTACTTGAATGCCTGTGGGTGGAGGTTGTGTTACTTAAATTGGGACAATTCATCAAATGTTTGTTTTAAGCCCACTAGATAGTGGCAAAACCATGTTTTCTAAGCCCACCCGAGGGTGGCAAAATCTGCATTTTAAGCCTACCTGCGGGTAGCAAACCATCTTTCAAAAACAAACATGAAATGTTTTGTTCCAATTCAGGCGACTCAGTCTATACTTGTATGCTATGCGCATCACATAGTAAATCTAGGCTAATAACCGGAATAAGAACACACAATGTTTTCAAAACTTGATATCATGATTAGTAGAGGCCGGTCTTTGACCGGGCGAGCGGGGGTGCTCACGAAGTGACCTTCCCCAATCGTACCTAAGTTCCCGAGCCGAGGCAACTTTGGTGATGACGGACACGTGGCCTTTGGCACCGAGTCAGGGTTTCCTAAATTTCCCAAAAATAAAATATTTAGGTGGCGACTCTGTATCTGGCAAAGCAGTCCATGTTTGGCACTTCTTTCAAAAAATCTGTTTTCAAAACGATTTGCCAGATTTCGACTCTTTGGTTCAAGATTAAGAACCGTGACATTCGAGTCCTTCGAACTGTAGTAGACCCAATATCGAATCAGAACGAGGGGGAGTCGCACCCTCCCTGGGATGCGTTCGGGGACGTCTACAGTGGTGGCTCGTTCAAAGTTGCAGAAGCAGTGTAAGCCCCTGATACTAAAATCTCATCATACAAAAGATTTAATCAACATACAATACCAAGCTATACAAATATATTTTATATATGTTTAACATATACATTCCTCCAAAAAAAAAAAAAAAAAAAAAAAAAAGGGGCTTGAATCCTCTATTTACTAACAGAAAATTCATTTCTACGAGAAAAAAAAAAAAAAAAAAAACACCGAGTACTTCAAAAAATTTCGTTGTGCACATATAACATGTATATTCCTCCCAAAATGGCTTGAATTTGACCATTTACTATTGAAATTTTTTCCTCGAGAATTGACGACAATTCGCCCAATGATTTTTAAATAATCACTAATATGTACAGGATTTGTACTAGTTGGTTCTCGATACATATTGATTCAGTGCTAATACATATCAATTCACAATTTATATGCAACTGCTATGAAGTTCCTTTTTCTCTTTTTCTTTTTTTGTTTTGGCCGATAACGATTTTAACAAATTCACGACTGCATGACCCAATTCCCAATATCACTATTTAATAACTTGATTAGTACTTGAAAAGTTTTATTTGGAAGGGTGTTCAATATTTGATACTGGAAAATGTTTGATAGAGAGAGGGGCATACCAGTAGTAAGTGAAGCTTGGTTAATCAACAGCATTGAGAAGTAGAAACCTCGGCCTCTAGAGGCTTACAACGTCGTCAGTGATCTGGTGGACGGCAGAGGAATTCCATGGTACAAGAGAGATCCGCATCAACTCTATTCTTCGCTGCCATGGAACTAAAGAAACTACCATAGAGAAAAGAGACTTGCCACACCTTGGCGTGCACTCTTGCGTCTTATCCGTCTCAATTTCTGTATCTGAAAGTTCATGTGAACTTTCAACAACTTGTTGCTGCACACTCTTCACGCGCCACCGTACGACACTCTAGCGTACCCTTACACTGCTGCATGTCTACATTTGTGCTTCTGCGCTTAGTATGCTCATCTGCAACTATTGTTCTACACATCCACAGACCACCAGTACCTACTTATATACAGTAGCTCAAACAATCACAGCATTTCCTTGAACCTGTACTTGTTGCCAAATCATCTATTCGTCGATGAATGGTTTTTTTTCTTCTGATTGAACTAGATCTTCTGATCAACTCCTGAGATAATCATCTCTGCAATCCTCTGATTGCGCCCTGACCAATCTTGATCTCCTTTGATCCACTACTTAATCAAAGCATGATCTCTTCTAGTCTCCAATGATCTATCTCGATCTGTATAATCTGATCAGAATTTGCCCGTTCTAACCTCTTCAGTGAATCTACAGCGTTCCACAATATCCAATAACCTCCATTCGACTATTAAAGATGACAAACTACCGTGTTTTGACAATCTTCAAAAAACCGTTTAGAATCTCACTATTCTGACCTCGTGGTTGCGTCCAGAACGGTTCATTTAGCTAGGACCAAATTTCGTTGCATTTTTAGGGACCTCAATGAACAATTTTCCCGAATGCTGGGCCACATCACAATTTTCTAAAAATTTTGGGCCAAATTGCAATTTTCAAAACTTCAGGAGAATATTCTGTGATCTTCTTCTGACGCTGTTTGCCACGTGTCATTGCTGATGTCACCACTGCGTCACGCTGATGTCACTACCTGGGACCCGCTCTTGGGTCGAATCTGGGCGACCCACCCGCCTGCTGATGTCACTCTTGCATTAACACTGTGTCAACGCCTTCAATTAAAAAATTAAACTCCATGTGTTGTCCAGGTTTCGAACTCCTAACCAGGGCCTTGCCTTTATGCGCCTTATCCACTGCGCCACAGGAGCCATTGTGTTAAATGCTTCCCAAAATATTACATTTGAACCATCTTAACATCTTCTTCACCACTCCTCCATCAACCGGGCTGGACTTTTCGGCGACATGCCGGCGAACTCTGTCGAAACTGCAGGCCACGAGTAGGAGCGCGTGACACCTTCTTTGGGGTTGGTTTTTCTGGGTTTAGATTCCCCTCGTCGAGAACTTCCTCCTGATATGCTCAAAACTCGATTTCGAGCAATTTGATTTATGGGCCATTTTCGAAAAACACACTGTTTTCACCACATCGCTCTGATATCACTTGTTGGGGATCTGGGATCCTGCCCAAAACTTTCCAGACATCATATCAAGTAGAAAAACACACACACCCCCAAGGAGACACCATATTTAACGTGGTTCGGCCTTAATGTCTACGTCTACAAGAGAGTAACCGGTTATCACTATAACAATGGAGAGATCACAAAGAGATTACAATAGAGGAGGAGCTCACACCATCTTCACTTACCCACTCACCTGTCTCCCTCTTCACACCGAGAGAGGGTCTCTCTGCCTCACATCTCTCACTTTCTCTTGGTTTGCTCTCACTGAACTCTCCCCTCAGCCTCTCTATTTATGGAAGAAGCTGAAGAGCCTGTTCCTTCACTTTCGGTGGTCGTCCATATTTACGGCTTGTCGGTTCTCAAGGTAGGTAGCCGTCTTTCCTTGACTCCATGGCTTCCATTCACATATGGAGCAAAAACCTAACAGATACCAAAGCAGAAGAAAGGCTCGAAGAAAGGGAAAATGTGGACGTTGTCAAGGAGTTTGCTAAGCTATTTGAGGAGCTAACCGAAAATGAGTTCGAGCCATGGGAAAGGGAGAAGAAGTTTCAGAAGAAACTGCAGGTTTCTTCTGAAGTTTTATCCAGTAGACATGGTAATTATTGTTTTTTTTATTTTTTTTATTTTCTCTCTCTCTCTCTCTCTCTCTCTCTCTAGTAGAGGTAAGTTAATTAGAAAGTGTTTTGCCTATAACTAGTTAGGGTGACAGAGTCGATGTTAGGCATGGAGGGCTTAGTCTACGGCAGAAAGGGGTTGCAGTTGCTCACTGCAAACTAGACCCATTTGTGGCGAATTTCATGAAGGTTTTGTGCAGTCAAGAGATTTACAAGTTTTTCCCACATCCCTTTGTTCCTTCACAACTTCGTCTTTTTCATTTTCTTTCCTGACCTGGGTTAACATTTGTGTTGTCGCAGGTATGCATTGGTAGAGATGGGACTAGATTCCCCTGACCTTCCAATGGCAATGCTTTCTGATGTCCATTTGAAGAGATGTAAGACCTCTCTCTCTCTCTCTCTCTCTCTCTCTCTCTCTCTCTCTTCTCCTGTGAGTTTTCACAAAACTGATGACTGTGTTCAGGTGAGGCGATTCTGCTACAATATGTAGAAACCGTGAAAACGCTGAAAGAGACAAGACAAAAGGCCAGAGCTGTGTGGTCGGATTGCAGCATGAAATGGTTCACCCTACTGCATTCTACCAGGCCTTTCATCTTTCATGACTATAATGATCTTGCAGATCATGTAAGAGAGAAATATATATATATATATGGTTACATACCTGGCCATAATTTTAAGATACCCTTTTACCTCTGGATCACCGGGTTCTTGTGCAATTATGTAGGCTGCAGCTGCATTGGAGTCTGTCAGAGACATTACAGTGGCTTCTCATATCATAGGAGACATGAGTGGTTCTATGCTTGACAACCCTCTGTTTGATAGATACAATAAATTGGGCTGCTCAATTTCTCCGCTTGAGAAGGATTCGGATGACTACAAAATGATCGTGGATTATATAGAGAAAACTTACGAGCCTGTCAAAGTTGGAGACATTGTATTACCCATCACCTGGATGTATATTTATAGTCAGATTCATTAAGAAGTTAGCATGAATAGGATAACCACTCTTTTTTTATTTTCTTTTTTTTTTTATTAGAGCTATGGAGTATCTGTTGACAAAATATTCGCAGCTGAACTAAGTGCCTGCCCTTCCTATGATGAAATAAAGAAGCTGCCCAATTTCATGTCTTTGTGCAGCTACTGCTGCATGTTAAACCTGTTTCTTATAGTGTATGATGTCTTATTGGTCTGTGCAGCTTCTGCTGGTGTGGTTGTTTTGTTTTATTTTGCTTTTCCTGTCTTTTCTGGTTCCTCTTGAATGATTGGTTTCTCACCAATCGTAGCGTTGATGCTCTTTGCTCTTCCCTCTTTGTTGATGTAAGTTTTTGCATGTATTGCTTTCTTCATCAATAAAGTTTCATTTTGTTGATCAAAAGAAAAAAAAAAAAAAAAAAGAAGCTGCCCAACAAAGCCCTATTGTGGTGTGGTATGAAGCTCTCTCTCTCAATTTTTGTATTGGTTTGGAGAAATTATCACTATTTTGTTGCATATATGTTAATCTGTGTCAGGTACTCGGAGTTCAAATCTATTAAGGCACTTGCACAAAGGACTTTTGCCATCAATATGCTCGCTTCCTGTCCCGGGATACATGGTATTTACGTGCGAGATTGAGAGTTGTATGTATTAATTTCCATTTGAGTTCTAATATTGTGGGTTTCTGATTTCAGTTTGGAAGGGCACTAATTTGTTCAGATGCTGCTGCAGAAGCCGTTAGATATGGATTTACTGACGTTGACAGACAAGATGGATCCTTGGTTTTGGCCATTGCTTCTCTGGGTGAGCAAATTACAGAGTACAATAGGACTCCGAAAGCAGAGGTATGCAAATATGTTTTGCCAAGCTGTTAAATGATGAGGGACGGTATGTTGTAATGTATTTGTTGTTTCATTCAAGCAGGAGTGAAGACTATGGAAGAAAGGAAGGTGGGGGTGAAGGGATTGGGGAGAAAGAAAACAGATCAATCGGAGCACTTTGTTTGGAAGGACGACATCAAAGTCCCTCGTGGTCGATTGGCACCTTCAGAGCACAAAGATAGTCCTCTTGAGTACAATGAGTATGCTGCCTATGATCCGAATCAGGTATGGCTGTTTGTTTCAGATTGTGTGAATTTTCTGAGGTAAAGAGATGATATAGTACACATAAAATTTTTCCTTTTTTTTTTTTAACTTCACAGGTGGGCATAAGGTGTTTGGTGGCAGTTAAATATGAAGAACAGGGTGTGAAGAAAAGAAGCAACCCAGGAAGTGAGAAGACGTGAAAGGAAGGATAGAGCGAAAGAAAGGTCGTACATAAAATATTTTGCTGCTCCTTTTGCTATCTTCTGTATGGATGAGTTGGAAACTATGCTTGTTTCAGGATGCTTTTGGGCATTGTTCTATAGAATGTTGGTGACTTTTGTTCTAATGTTTATCATCAACATAAGCTAGGATCGGGATGAATTCATATGCATAAATGTGATGGATCTATACATAAATACGTAAAACCTAAATATTAGCAGCAGTAGTGTAGCTGCTTTCATCTTTTCAGCCAAAAGACGTCAGAAACTGTTCAAGCTAATGCTGCGCCCTCAAAAGTCAGGTACAAGACTCAGGCTACCGGTAATTTGAGAAAAACTCAGTTGAAACCAGTAGCAGAGACAAGAAATTAAGGTAGAGGAGGCACTTTATAATTTTAATCTTTTTTGGTGATCAATAATAAAATAATAATAACTTTATGAGCTAAATTTAAGTATAAAAATTTAATTATTTATTATTAATAGCAACTAATCAAAATTCTATAATAATGTGAAGTAACTCGAACACTATAGTAATGTCAGTATGCAATTTTAGCACAAATAATTACAAATTAAAATTCTTAATTTTAGAAAATAAAAGCAAATCATTTATAACACAAATCATTATAAAATTTTTATAATTTTGATTTGATAGAAAAATATTAGACAGATAATATTGATTATAAAAATGTGTTTTGAATAGAAATTATTAGATAATTCCAAAATACTATGTGGTGCTGATGACGTGGTGCTGATGACGTGGTGCTTTGAATATAAGAAATCGCAACTCACACTAAGTAATTCATCTATTATCTTCCAATTACTTAACAATAATGAGTTACTATGTTCCATTCATAAAATTTGACACAATATTATTAATTTAGACCACTACATAAACAACACCATATGGCGCTCCAAGAGTACTAAATAAACTACATATTATGCGTGAACAACACAACAGAAAAAAAAAAGTCAAAATTGAGGGGCACGCAACTCCCTAGTCCTGCAGTGGCTCCGGTACTGCTTGAAACCATTTCAAAGAATATCATAGTAAAAATTAAATTTAGTTAAAAAGAGTGTCTTAAAGAGAGCGTGGATCCCATCGGTATAGATTCAAATCAGCTTTCCAGCACTTCCACTAGATGCATATACATGCATGCACTTAAATTTATGAGAACATCACTTCATCACTTTTCTGTTGTGTAAAAAATTGTCAACTAGTTCATGTGTGGAAAGTTTTGTTAGTAAATAGCAAGGCAGTGAGAGGTTGGGGAATAATCACAAAATTTTGAAAATCGGCAATACATTACACCTAAGAATTGCATCAATTATTCTAGCTAGGCAAGGCAAATAAATGAAATACAGAAAGAATGTAATACCTTCTTCCCTAGTGATATACAAATGTTGAGTTGACCAGTTTGTTGTACGACAGTTATCTTCAAGTCTCACATGTGAGGGCTGTAGCTCATGACTGTATAGAACATTGGAGTAACCCTGCTATTATGTCAACTGTAAAGCAAACCTTTAATTGTTTATCAAATGTACAAAAAAAGAAAGGTAGGATTACTCAAATTTAATATCCATCCAGTTCAGCACAAGAAGTGAGACAGGAAACATTTCCAGTGTCCATGATGCTATGTTTACAAACCTTCAATAATTAATGGAGATCAATCATGATGCACTTGTTGTAGTCATGCAATAAAAAAATAAATAACTCTTTGACGACCATACTTTTACAGGATCATTTCTATGAATCTGACCATGCAGGCTCCTTTATTTCCAAAGAGCACCTCATAAATTGAAACAAATAAACTATCAGCCCATAGAATATAAAGCATGCAAATCAGAGACAAGATTAGAATAAGTGAAAACACCGACCTGTGAATACAGCTTCATCTTTTTAACTCCCTTGACCCACATAAAAATAACAATTGGACGGGTGAATCTCTACTAGGTTCTAAATGCAAATTCAGGATATGTTTGATGCAGTTTAAAAACAAAATAAAACACAAGCTTCCATTGATGACAACCTCTCCACATATGGGATAAGGCTACAGATATATCAGACCCTCTTCAGATCCCACAATAGAGTCTTGGGGACTGCTTTTAACTTACTTTGTTGTGCAAAATTTTGTTATAAACCAAAAAAAAAAAAAAAACAGAATTCCAGTTGTTAAGGCCTCTTTACTTCTAAAGCTCCTTTCTATAGTTTCATATCAGTGGAAATACCTTGAATAAGTTAATCACTGTTTGCTCTCTCTTAAACCCTTTCACCTATAGACAACTTGTCCATTTAAAAGTGAAGTTTCTAAATCTAGAACTCGGTTATTGGAATTGCAATGCACTTCTTTTATTTTAGCAATAACTTCATATATTTGGATAATCAGTCATACAATGACCTCAAATAAAAGAAATATGTCATCCACAACGTTTGGCAACTTTCAGTTTTAGCCAAAAAGTCAAAAAATCACTCTATATTGTTACATTAACTCTCTATTTTTCTACATACTTTTTCGTAAAAAGTCAAAAAATTACTAAAATAGCATATTCCAAACGAGTTAATGCCACACATGATTTTGCAAACTTCCATATCAGAACTTTTCAAGTAAAGTCAACAAAATGGTGCATACCAATTATGGGTAAGAAACATTAATGATTCAGACCCTCATAAAATATCACCCCCACAGCCCCTACTCACTTGTGATTGGTCCAAGTAAGAAAGAAAGAAGAAAAAAAAATGAAAAAAAAAAATAAATAAATAATACAAGCACATCATTGGTTCACATCACTGTGGGGTGGTGGGCATCTCCCCAAAAGGGGGTCCCAAACATTTTCCCCTTAGTAAAAAGCTTGAGATAGAAAGTATTTAACGTTTAGCCAAAACAATAACCAACAAAAGCATACAAGAACGCATTTCCTCTATTTCAATTTTACATCAAGTAACATCTTTTTTATAGTATTGGGTCTACAAATAGAACAGAATTCAACAGTGTTTATCAATATCTTCATCTCACTGGAGGCTACTAGTAGAACATGAACGGAAAACTTTTCAAGTGGAATTTCCACAGAATCAAAAGGTTTCAATGCGTGTGAAGAAAATGTCATTGATACATTACCACGGATGGGAACTTGAACTTATCCGAGATGAACGGTATTACTTGCGGTCTGTTGACCAAATCACCATAAAGATCATACTCTGCTTGATAGTCATGTAAATCCAGTTCAGCTTTCTGATTGGTATGGTAATGATGCTTAGCTGAATCCACTTTCCCAAACCCAAATATGCTAACTTTATCACAAATTCCCAAAGCTAGCATCACAGCTTGCATACCAGAAGAGTAATGGAACATAAGACCATCATGGGCAGAGCTCCATTGTTCTAAAGGCTTGTTCGACTCCTCAACAAACCGTTTCAAAGAGTAATACTTCACAATCCGAGAACACAACACATCGAACCGAGGATCTGTAATTACCAAAGGGGCTTTGTGAGAAGAATTACACAGTGTGTAATCCAAGAAATGGGAAAGTTGGCAAGTATAAATAACCATTGGAACATTTTCACCATAAGGATGGCAAAAACAGCCCTTTCTTCGAGCACACAAATGCAATATATTGCTATTAACGAACGAAATGCTCGTTTTCGAACCAACATTGCGCTCAAAACCACCAGTCCTCGCATTGTTCAATCGAATAACCAATTCATGACTATCAATCAACTCACCATACTCATTCTTCAACAAAATCCCACTGTTCCCTACCACAGCACAAGACGAGTACGTCCTATTGTGGCGATCAATCGGAACCCTAACAAGACCGACGAGCTCCGACAAGATATCGGGGTGAAACCGCCTGTTCCGCCACCAATCTTGCAAGTGACGCCGGAACTCCAACCACGCCCGGTAAAACTCCGGCGACCGGATCTGAACCGGAATCCCCCTGGCCGTCCTCGCTCGAATGTCATCGTCAAGGCGATTGTAGCTGCTGCTTCCCGAGGAGAGAAACGACCTGTGACGACCTTGATTCCCGAAACTCCCCTCCAACAACTGCTCGATATCTTTCTTCATCTGCACATCCCCCAAATCAACCTCCGCCAATTTCATCAGCGTCACATTCAACACCACCACCGCAGGTTTTCCGGCCACGGCGGAGTTGAATCGAAGGCTAATGCTGACTCGGCAGCTGAGAGTGACTACCAAGGCAATCAGAAGCAGAACAGCGAAGAGATGCCTCACAGAGAGCTTCATTGATGGAGATGAAGAGAGATCGAAAAACGCCGATGCTAAATTTTGAAGCAAAAATATCTACTACCAATGGATACAGATCTTGAAGTTGGAGTTGGAGTTGGAGTTGGATCGTCGTTGTTGTTCTTCATCTGTGAGGAGGATTGGAATGTGTTATACATAACAATATAACTATAGGTATACATATATGTGTAGAGAAACTACTGTAAGTAAACCCTAGGTTGAATGAGGGAAGTGTGGATCTGGGGGGGGCGAAGGAAAAAAGAGGAAGGGAGGGAGGATGAACCAGGAAGGATCTACAATATATTAACAAATAGGGAAAAGTTAGGGATCATGAAAATTTTTCCATGAAAATGATCATGAAAAAGTTATGATCATTGGATTACCTTGATTAGTGTGTGGTGCTTTATTCTAAGTGCAATCCAAAGGTCACAAAACTTTCATGATTATTTTCATGAAAGATTTTTCATGATACCTAGCATTATTGAAACAAATAATATAGTTGGAGCATATACATATTTTAATAATTTTCCATATGGGTAATAGATATAGCTCTTTGTTGTATCTGTCAAGTCCAAGTCAGATGTTTGTGTGGGGGGAGTTTAAAAGGTGTGCTGAAATGGAGGTTATAAATGTGCTTTAGGCAGTTACTTGGTTAGTTCCCTATCATTGGTAGGAAAAAAAATTATAGCCTCCAATTAGCATATGCAATATAGGGATAGCTCAATCATTAAATTATTTAATTTTTTTAAAAAAATTAAATTTTTTTAATAGTATAATTATTATATTTTAAAAATTATCTTTTAATAATATATTTTTTTAAGAATATCAATTGTTATAATTATAGTTTTTGTATTGTTAATAAATTTAAAAGAACAACAAAATAAGAAATTTATATTATTTTAGTTTTTAATTTTTGAAAATAGACTAATATTTTGAGATAGTGAAAAATGAAATAAGAGATTAATATTTTAGAACGAAATGAGTACTTAAATGTTTATAAAAAAAATTGCAGTCACTTAAGATGTATAAAAATAAAAATAAAAAATTTAAATTATGCAGTGTTACATTCACACAAAATCCTCTTTCACAAATCTCTTGAATGGTGTGACAAGATTAGCTAGAAGATTTTGAGAAAAGAGAGTAGTGGAAGAGCGTGAGCCATTAATTTACTTTTTTCCTATCATATCATTCAAAGAAATTTATGAAAAAAAATTATGTGAATAAAATATTTTTAAAAAAAATTATTGTGGAGCCTACTAATAGTTTGAAGAAAATAAAATATTCTCAAAACTTAATTACATAAAACTTTCTTTTAATCTCTAGCCTACTAATAGTTTGAAGAAAATAAAATAAAATAAAACAAACAATCTTTCGCCTACTTAGGCTTCTAAAAACCTTGGGCGGCCATTGCTTACATGGGTAGGGTAATAAAAAGACAGGATCTACACCGGAAGGCGTTGTGATGAATTCGGGTCCTATTTGATGATTTTTTTTTTTTTTTTTTTTTTTTGTTGGGATTGTAAAAATATAAAATATTAAACGAGTTATAATTATTGAATTAACTTTTTTTATGGTACACATAAATAATTTTACAAAATAAATAATTTAAAATATCAAAATAAAATACACACCCCACAGATGGGGAAAAATCGACAACTAAGACGACAAACAAGTAGCCTAAGGCCTCGTTTGGGAACTCTCATTTTTAGTCAAAAAGTTAAAAAGTTACTAAATTAGTCAAAAAGCTAACAACCCATACCAAAAAGTCAAAGATTCTCTTTTCTCTCTACTTTTTACACATCTTTTCGTAAAAAATCAAAAAGTCATCCCAAACATACTAGTTTTTTTTAACTCATATTTTAGCCAAATAATCAAAAAGTTATTAAATTAACCTGTTCCCAAACGAGGCCTAAGGTAGCGAATTCTCACCATAGATAAGATCAAGTTCGGTGATTGCATCTTTCGAATTTTGTCATTTTTTGTAAATTTTTGGACAACGTTAATCGGATTTTTTTTTTCTTTTGTTTTTTTTCCTTGTACTAAAAACCTATTAAAGTGCACAAAAGGTTAAAGCAAAGGACAAAAAAAAGGTCTAAAAAACAGGTTTAGTTTGAACTTTTTTTTAGTTTGATTTATTTTCTGTTTTAGTATTTTTTTTAATTATTCAAATGATTTTACTTTACAAATTTTTAATTTTTTAAATTTTCTTTAAAAAGTTTAGAAAAGACATAAATAAATTAATTTTTGTAAAAATAATTTTTAAAATTTTAGTTTTTTTTTTTTATTCTTATTTTTGTCAAATGAAACTGGGAAATAGTTGTCAAACAAACAAACAGCATGAGGTCAAATTCATAACGCCATATCTAATGGTTCATCAATTGTCGCATCAAATTTAAATTTGATAAAAAAATAATCTTTTTTCTGCTCTAATTCTATGTCTAGTTGGGCGATTTAGGAAGAGATTTAGAAATGGAAAAGGAAAGGGAAAAAGTGTGTAAAACTAGATGAAATATAGGTATGATTTATTCACATTTCACCTATCTTTTTTATTTTCTTTTCCAAATCTCTCCTCCATTCTCTCAACTAAACACAACATAATGGTTTCATCAAATGAATATCAAATTGAGGATATTAAAAATCTTTCACCAAATTGAGTATGCCTAAGAGTTTCCATCAAATCACTGTTCATAGACGTTAGATTTTCACTACCGGATGTCCCCCTAGATGACCACTTCTAGGCAAAAATTTGTAAAAAAATGCATTGGCCAGTCAACCGGCTGGACATGTGCCCGGTCGTCCATTCGATCAACCGGTGTTTTGATAAAAACTTAAAATCCTCCGTTGGAGCACTTAATATCAATAAAGTTTTTCCTCAAAATTTTTATTCAAATTTGGTGGGAAAAAAAAAAAAACAAAAAAAGATGCACCGCTAAAGATAGTCTAATAAAACTCATTATTTTGTCTACTTATTAGAAAATTATTCACACCATATCATTTTATCAAATTATAAAAAGAAAAATGAGAGGGTCCACACGGTTCGTGTGTAAAATCAAATTTTAAAACCGAGCTACTATCCCTTAAATTTGGCTATTTTCAAATATAAACATCATCGTATGAAATGATACCCAAATCCAATACTAACTAAGATGGGTTTGGGATTTGGCTTTCTTAGTAATTTTTAAATTTTTTGGCTTTTTTATAATGTGAAAAAAAATATATATATATATTTATATTTGAGAATTATTTTTTTAGTTGTGTACAAAATTATGAATGTTTGAGTGTGTGATTTGTTTTTTGTAGTAATTTTTTTGATTGTTAACTCTTTTAGTGACTTTTTAGCTTTTATTTTTTTAAAATTTTTAGCTAAAAAATTAATTTCCCAAATAACATCTCAGTATAGAAATATAAAAAAATCAATAACTAATTGTGAAATTGAAATGCTATAGACCATGAAAAATATATCCCGAAATGAATTGTATAGTATAGATTTAAAATTGATATGATGTTGGTCTTATCTAAAATGATTTGTGATTTATAGATATATTTTTTAAGTACTTTTTTAGATTTTTTTTTTTTTTTTTGAATTTGTTGTATTGCTATGGAAGTGCCATCTTGAAATGTCATTTGGTATCATCAGCAAGTGAAATCAACATATGATGAGAACTGTATAAGGGAGAAATATATGTCGCCTTCCATAGGCTTTGCTGCCAAGCTCGTCTCACACTGAAAGAAGTCCGACTACCTACGAACAAAATAAAGGCGAGCTACCCGACGGGTGGTTTGTCGGAAAACCCCTCCGACATTCAAGTTAGCTTTCTTAGAGAAGAAGAAATAATACAGAGCGCTAGAAAGAGAGAGAATTGCTAAAGTTTGCTTACCTATCCAGAGTTTGGTAGCGCCCCTTATCTAGGCTAGTCATGCAGCCCTAGATTTTGCGCGCACTACCACTGCCGTCCTTTGCTGAACGGGTGGCTGTACTGTCCTCTCTATTCTTCACACATGTACACGTCAATATTGCCAAACAACATTGGCCAAACTGCCAAACGGTATTAACGCGTGCTCATAGCAGATTCCTCTTCTTCTGCCATTGAACCACGTAGAATGCCTCAACCAAAGGATCACTTGCAGCACCAACAAAATGCTAGCTTAGGATGTCTTCATGTCGAGCTGAATCACACCAGCTCCCAAGTCGGCTTCATGCTCAATCAATGCCTCAACAGTGCTGCACTCTTAGACCGGTTGGTCTTAGCATGTCGGTCATCATCTCGGCTATAGACCATGGCCCCTTGCACATCTTGCTCGATCCTCGTATCCGGCCCACGCCACGCCTAGTTTGGCCCATTCTCGTAGCCTAGACATGGCCCTCTTCAGTGTAACGCCTAAGATCGTAAAGGTCTAGCTCTGCTCAACGCCATGTCCATGTTGGTTAACTCGACCTAGCACCACATTTTGTGCTGGTTTGGCTTAGCCCAACACCACATTCCGTGCAAATATGACTTGGCCCAACACCATATTCTGCATTGGTTTAGCTCGGCCCATTGTTCGTCACAAATCTCCCTCTCACTTGCCCCTTAATTCCATCTGCCTTGGCATGATTGGAATTACCTTTCTTGGCTGAACTATTCATTTTGGTAGGTCCTTGAAACCCGCGCCCTTTGTTTGGTTACGAACCACTCTAGCCTGACACTTGATGTCATGGGCTTGCCTTTTCTAGGCTCAATTCTGGTGACCTTGCAAACGAATCATGCAAACGGACCTTGAAAAATAGACTTTGCTAGGCTTGACCTTGGCAACCTTGCAAACAGACTTTGCTAGGCTTGACATTGGCGACCTTGCAAACAAACTATACAAATGGACAACTGTGGCAACCTTGCAAATGGAACTTACAAATGGGACATGCAAACGAACCTTAGATGTTGACTTTGCAAACGGCATGCAAATGTCAGCCGAAAAAAATAAAAAATAAAAAATAAAAATAAATAAATAAAAATAAATAAATGATATTGACCTCGCCATATGGACAAATATTGAGTTATTGAGATTGACCCAACAACTGCCCCCCTAATCTGGGCTCTTGACTTAAACTTACAAAGGCAAAGCAGTGACCCAAGCTAAATGGATTGCTTCTGGACCCTGTCCACTACTTGGTTAGAATTCTCTTCGATTAAACAAATCAATTTCCCATCAAAAGTTGGTGGGCAAAATCGGCTAGGCAACTTCTCGATAAGCAAAGTCAAATCAGCAACTTATTTGGCGAGCAAAATCAACGCAACTTCTTGGCAAGAAAAATTAGCTTAGCTCCGTGATTTACTTCTCGGCGAGCAAAATCAACTTGGCAACTTCCTTGGCAAGCAAAATCAGCTCCGCAAGGAATTCCAAAGTTGATCAAAACCATCAACAAACCTCTTACAAAGCAAAATTCGCTAGGTAAAGAAGTCAGCTCGGCAACTTGCTTCTTAGCGAGCAAAATCATCTTAGTAAGACTTTTTGGCTAGCAAAATTAGCTCGGCAAGGAATTCCAAAGTTGACAAGCAAAATTAGCTCAGCAAGGAATTCCAAAGTTGACGAGCAAAATTAGCTCAACAACTTACATCTCAGCGAGCAAAATTAATTCGGCAAAACTTCTTGGCAAGCAAAATCAACTCAGCAAAGAATTTCAAAGTTGGCAAACAAAGTCAGCACGGCAACTTACTTCTTAGCGAGCAAATTCAACTCGGTAAGGCTTCTTGGCGAGTAAAATTAGCTCGACAAGGAATTCCAAAGTTGACGAGCATAATCAGCTCGGCAACTTACTTGGCGAGCAAAATCAACTCGACAAGACTTCTTGGCAAGCAAAATTAGCTTAAGAAGGAATTCTGAAGTTGATCAAAACCATCAACAAACCTCTTGTCGAGCATGGCACAAAATTTCAAAGTTATCAAACAAAATCAGCTTGGAAACTTACATCTTGGCGAGCAAAATCAACTCAGTAAGATTTCTTGAAAGTTGGCGAGCAAAATCAGCTCGGCAACTTATTTCTCGACGAGCGAAATCAACTTGACAAGACTTCTTGGCAAGCAAAATCAACTCGGTAAGGAATTCTAAAATTGATCAAAACCATTAATAAACCTCTTGCTGAGCAAAATTTTCCCGGCAAGGAATTCCAAAGTTGATCAAAACAATCAACAAACCTTTTGCTGAACAAAATCTGCCTGGCAAGGAATTCCAAAGTTGATCAAAACCATAAACAAACCTCTCGCCCACTAAAATTGCCCGGCAAGGAATTCTAAAGTTGAACAAAACACCAACTCTTATCTTGCCGAGCAAAATCATCCCGGTAAGGAATTCTGATCTTTTCATCAAAATGATTGTCAATTGCTCCTTGGACCGCGCTAAATCTGCTTGGCGGGGCAAAAATACAAAAATTTCCAAGAAAACATTCTACTTGTTTCATTACGTCAATAGTAGAAAGGGTTACAAAAGTAGAACTAAGAATAAGACTTCAGATTGGCAATGTTCGACATTCTGGAAATAAATCAACCATTTATATACTACGAGTTTTATGTCCCTTTTCCTCGGCCTTCTTACCGATATCTTTCAAAACTGAACTCCCCAGATCTGTTCAATCAATCACTCCTTGAGGGGGGACGTCTTCGATTGTTAGGCCATTTGGCGAGGTCTTATCTTGAGGAGTTGCCATGACCCCTTCATCAACATAACGATCCAAATGCCCTGAAGCCACCAACTC
This sequence comes from Camellia granthamiana, assembly GCA_036172215.1. Classification (NCBI taxonomy): domain Eukaryota; kingdom Viridiplantae; phylum Streptophyta; class Magnoliopsida; order Ericales; family Theaceae; genus Camellia; species Camellia granthamiana. The sequence continues at coordinate 54,849,924 of CM069915.1, read as the reverse complement.
TTCCAAGTGTAGTTTGAGTGGCATGCAATCTTTTGTTTGGTGCTCTCTCTCATTATGAAAGGTGCAATGGTATCTTGGATTGAACCCTCTCTGGGCATCCTCCAACTTGGCCGGCCACCAGACATATTCCTCATCGCGAATTTCACTCAATATGCGATAGATCAGTATCTTGAAGACCGTAGTTTTGCCAATCTAGGCTTTTAACTTTCTCTTTGCATCATTCTTTGCGTCAAGTGGTTTATTAGCCTAGTCATTGTTACGACCCTTATCCCGGTTGTTGTTGTTAACGCCATGGTTATGCTCTCTTCCACTGTTATTTGCACGGCCATCCTTTTGTCCAACTACATTGACTTTTTCCATGACTCTATTGTCTGCCACTACTGGATTTGTCTTCGCAATAGCTACAACCACGTCATCTTTAACTCTGATGTGTTCGTTGATCCTTTGCGTCAATAGTTCCATTGTTGCGGGTTGATTCATCATGAGCGCATCCCTCAACCTATGTCCGACTGGAAGACCGCACTTGTATTGGGTGATCACCAAGGTTGTGGGGCATTCATGTATTTTGTTGAATGTCTCTCAATATTTGGCATTGTATGCTTTCAAGGTGTTGCTCAACTCCATCTTCACTCCTAAAAGATGGTCAATTTCTTTTGGAGTCTTAATGTTGGTTTTGAATCTTATGACAAATGCTTCCGCTAGAGGTTGCCACCCATTGATACTCTCTTCCGGCAGCATTTCAAACCATTTCAGGCCCGACTATCTTAAACTCGCTGGGAATATGAGGCACATCAGGGCATGATTGCGTCTATGCCCCGCCATCACCTGTCAGTAATGACTAACATGCATATACGAGTCCGTTTTGCTGTCGTATAATATGAACTTAGGTTAGTGGAAACCAGCGAGGAGCGGTGTGCTCTCAATCTCAAGGAAAAATGGGGTGGCGTTAAGCTTCGCCAAGTCTTTGTCCATCGGCGCTAACTATCATTCTGGGTGGCAGCATGGCCACTTCTTCACTGGAGTGGACTTTGGGGTTCAATCTCTAAAACACCAGCACTCTCTGGACTTTTCTGCAATGTGCATGCTCCCCAAGGACGTCTCTCAGATCCTCCAATCGGACGGAATAAGACTATCTCGAAGTCATCGATAGACGTGAGGGGCAATAGCTACTATCTCGCGTGCATGATCTCTCCCCTGATAGAATGAAGTCGCAAACTCCATAGCTCCTACTAATAGAGACTAAAGGAGTCACTCGCCTACTCTGACTACCGAAGCGATACGTTTGAACGTGCTTACTATGGTTTCTCACCCCAGCAACGCCCTTCCCCTCAATCTGCCACTTCAGTGCTTCTATCTCCTTCGTTATCGTCTGAATAATGGTGTCTTGGTCTATCAACTTGTGCTCCAGGTGTTGAGTATGCGATCTTCTACGTCGCTGGTGCCCTTCAGGGCTCTACGAGTGCTCAGAGCTCCTCGCATATTTGTCTCACGTGTCTCTGGGTAGCTCCTTGGTGGAACTCTCTAGATCGGCCATGTTTGGAACGGCAAGCAAGTCGTCTCACCTCCGAAAAAGCTTGGAGGACAAGGTTTTATATGTCAAGATTCCCACAGACGGCGCCAATTATACGAGAGGGAAATTGTGACAACCCTCGCCACTGATTACTGCTAAACTGTGACTGAACATGATAAGTAACTGATTAGGATGAAATCCTAAACTAATGGCATGAGTATTTTGTTTGATTGCATTTCTATCTGTTTATCAATTGATTGATCTGTTCGTGTTTTAAGTTTTGAACTGCAAATTGAAGGCCTTATCGGCGGCCGAATCTGAAATTGATTAGTGTTATACGTTAATTAGAATTTATGTGATTTTATGGTAGATTTAATTTAAATTCGGTTTGGAATGATTAAATCGGATTAAATTATGTTAAACTACTTGAACCTAAGTAATTACAATTGTGCCATTGAAGTGGGCCACTTTGTTAAACCTTGTTTGGAGCTTATTTCTACCTCATTTGTTCATCTTCTTGAGACCAACCGAAAGAGAGAGGGAGGTAGGAGAAAAACTTGATTTCATTAGAGTTTTGCTTGGAGACTTGAAGAATTTGAAAGAGAATTGTATATTTGAGCTTCTAGACTTGAAATTGAGGACCTAAGGTAAGATATTTATCCTTTAGTTTATGAATTCAAGTTGGTTCTTGCATGGTTCATGAGTCATTAGTGATCTAAGTCAAGAATTGGTTTAAAGAGTTGAATTGAGTAGCTAAATCATGCATGCATGTTTACATTCTTGAATTTTGAGGTTGTTTTCATGGAAATCCTCACATGCATGTCTATATTCTAGCTATGGTCCATAAATTCATCATGTTTTTGAGTGAATTGACTCATTTGACCAAGTATTTGAAACTTTGATTTCAATTGAACACTTCCATGTTATATATACATTATGTTCATGAAGTTTTGTTTGGATTTGTGTTTAATTGAACTACCTTTGGGCTTTGATTTTGCAAATTGAGCTTTGAAACATGTCATATTATGAGTTTTAAAGTGTTTTCCAGAAAATTGGCCCAAAAGAATCGAATTTGATGCTTTAAATGTTGTATTTGAGCTTGGAGGTTCAATCTGGAAATTCCAAATTTTGGACCCACGCTCGAGCGTAAGACTTCACGCTCGAGCGTACACTCTGGGTACATACATCCTGCTCGAGCGGGAAAGTAACGCTCGAGCGTAAAATGCGTGTATCCAGTACTTTTCATGTGTTTACAGTCTGCTCGAGCGAGGTAATGCACGCTTGAGCAAGGACTTGTGTCTCACGCTCGAGCGGAGGTTGAGCGCCCATCGAGCGTAAATTGCATGTATCCAGTACTTTTGCTTGAGTTTACAGTCCGCTCGAGCGAAGATCCTTTGTTTGTATGTCCGCTCGAGCGTAGAAAGCCACGCTCGAGCGAGACCCCTGTTTTCTGAAAATTTTGAAAAGTGCTTTTAAGTACATCTTTGCATCCTCTTTCCATCCTAGGCATTCCTAGGCCATGTTTAAGGCATCTTATTGAGGATATTGATGTAGAACCACACCGAGTCAAAATAGGGACTAAGTCATTGATTTCCAAGTGTGTAACTTTGTGTGTGTTCATTCTGTAACTGTGTAGGGTTGGCATCCGAGGATGCTCATTAGCCGCTTATAGCCCAGTGCTATGTGAGTAACAATGTTGTAAATATATGTTCAATTATGAATATTTTCTGAATGATCAACTGTTCTGTTTACTGAAACGTTATTATTTAATGAATGAATGTTTGTCCTAGTTGTAAACTGTATCGTGGCATCCATAGCAATTTACTGTTACTGTACTGTTACTGCTACTGTCACAGAGATCTCTATCGGTTCTCATGTTGGAACCACTACTATTTACTGTTATGATGGCCATCAACTGACTGTTCGGTCTATTAAGACCTACTGTACTGTTTTGCTATTGGATGTACCACATATAACTGCTATGGTTTCTAAGTGACTGATATGACTGTTTAATGACTAAAACGACATTCATTCTTAACCTCTTTATACAACTGTTATTCAATGGGCTTTAGTTCACTGCTTATATTTATATGTAAGTGTCTAGGCACCGGATCGGAGTTAAGGAGTGTTGGGTTAGCTCCTTTTTTGTCAAGCCAACCATCGCGCCTCACTTCGAGGTTCCATGTTAGTCCAAGCCAGGGCTTTTTTGGGGTGTCTCAGTTCACCCTTTTGCTTCTATTCTGTAATACTATATAAGACTTGTACTGTACTGTGCTAATTAGGGATTTGGTCCCTAACATGATGTTGTACACATGGTGTATATCTGTTTTGCTCATGAATGTGAATATGTTACAGAAAAGCCTTTTTGCATACAGACTGTCACAGCTCATTGGGCATCTTTTATTACTATTTTGGCTTCTGCCAGCCCCTGTACTCTGTATTATTGTCTTTACTGTTAAGCAGGCCTTCGGTAATCACGGATTACTGGCCGGTTACGGTACTAAACCCACAGGGGCGGGTTTGGACAGTGACAGAAATATCCGTCGTGTCACGACCCAAACTCGCCCCTATAGGTTTAGCATCGTAACCTGCCAGTAATCAGCGATTACCAAAGGCCTCCTGTTCAAATCAAATAATCAGGGCTAGCGGAAAGTAATACATAAGAAAATAAAACGTCCAATGAGCTGTGAAGACTTACATGAGGCAAAATGAATTTTATATACATACATATATACATCAAAGCATAGCAAGTTTGTCAAAACACAAACAAAAAGGGGATTACATTCCTATCATCAACAAATACACAATCAAAGTAAAATCGTTTATAACATATGAGTGACTACTAGAAGGGAGATCTTCGGGCTACCCAAAAGCCTCAATAGATGGGAACCTCACAGTGAGGCACAAAAGCTAGCTCGACAAAACTAAGGCAAGGTCGCCCCCCAACTACATCCCTTCCTACACTGGATCACCTACGTATATATAAATTAAAAGATGAGCTAGAGCCTAGTGAATAACAACAATGTAAAGAGACTATGAATGATGTCCTTATAGTAAGTCAAACTGATTAATTATCCCAGTAACAAAAAATCGGAATCATAGGCTTATCAAATATATATTTCATACATAAAGTTATACGTGGTACATCTAATAGCAGAACAGTACAGACAGTCATGAAGACAGAACAGATATATATGATGGCCATCAATGCAGTAAATAGAAGTTCCAAGAATTGGAACTGACAAAGATCTTTGGAACAGTAACAGTAACAGATGCTAAGGATGCCATGAATACAGTTCATAAAAACAGGACAATCATTCAAGCAGTCAGAAAATAGCATTTCAGAAATAAAGCATTTTAGAAGCAAAAATACTTATAATTCAAACATATCGATACAAGGTTGTTACTCACAGTTGGCTCCGCAAAACACGTGGTTAGGACGCAGTGTTTGACCTACACAGACACATACAAGCATAACACGTTCAATTCACAATCCAACCAACTAGTTGTTATCATTACTTATTTGATTGGTTAGCTTAATTGTTCTTTATTCTCTTTTAATGCTTGTAATGCCCGTTGCAATGCATATTCAAATATATGTGAAAACCATGCTAACGGAGGCCCAAAAGATGGAAAAATGAAGCAGAAAAACAAAATCAAGCTTGCTTGAAAACCGCACGTGCAGTGTGCCTTGGCCGCACGTGTGGAACTCCCACTGCACGTGCGCCGGCACATGCAATTATTTCAGAATGTGCGGCCTCATCTACCCTGTTTTCTGTATGTGCGGTCCTCTCTGTCGCACGTGCAGTTCTATCTTCTGCACGTGCGGTCCTCCCTACCGCACGTGCAGTTCTGGGTGTTTCAGAACCAAAAATCTGATATGTTTTTGAACTCCAACCCTTCCAAAAACCAACTCCATTTTTGTACAAATCAAGGCCCAAAACTTACTAAGGCCCTGTTTGGTAGAGCTGTGGGAAAGTACTTATAGCTTATACCTTAACAGCTTATAGCTTATAACTATGAACATAAGTTGATTTCTGACTTATAAATTAAGTTTCTCCTGCCCCACTCAAAGAATAAGCTGATTTCTGACTTACAAAAAGCTATAAGCTGTATTGTTAAGCTAAACCAAACACATCAAAATAACTTAAATTAAGCTGAAAGCTGAAATAAGCTGAAATTAAGCTATACCAAATAGGGCCTAAAACATGGTGAATGACCAAATTCTAAGTTCAAACCAAAATCATAACTTTCAACCCAATCCCAATTTTCCATTCATAAAATCAAAACTTGAAATGAAGGAGGACAAACAAAAGTTATACATATGGGAGTCCTATGTTTCAAAAATCCATGAAATTCCTTTATCAACTTCAAACCCATGCAAGAACAAGTGAATAATTATGAAAGATGTCATGTGTGACAAGGTTTTAAGCTATTTCCTACAATTTCCCTCTTTAGGGTTTATAACTTGACATATACTACTCTATTCCCTACTTTAACTCAAACTCTCCATTCTCATGTGTAATTTTACTCAAGTTTAACATTCTAGAGAAAATTTCTTACCTTTTATGGTTGATTTGGTGAAGTTGCTCTAATCTCCTTTCTTTTCCCTTTTCTTCTCCTCTTTTCCTCCTTGTTCTCTAAGGCTCTAGAATGCTCTCTTTTTCTCTCTCTCAGATTATATCTTTTTCCTTCTCAGTTGAGTTCAAACATATAAAAAAAATCTATCTTTAATTTGTCTTAATCATTTTCAATTAGTGTAAAACTTAAATTAGATTAATCCTCATTATAGCCTAATCTAACTCAGGCTAACTTAACTCATAAAGGTGAATTAGGCTCTAATCACCTAGGCCAACGTTCAATTTTAAGCTTATGGTTTAATGATTTAGATAGGTCATTCTAACCTATCTGTCAATCAAAACATAATTCAAATAGCAAATGTCACATACTTAACACACATATAAGCATATAACTCACATATAAACACATAATTAAGGTAAACCACAAAATTAGCGGCTAATTAAGGAGGCGGGTGTTATAGTCTCTCCCCCTTAGGACGTTTGGTCCTCAAAACTCAATTACCTTCTTCCGTAAAGAGTGTAAGGTCTAATGGAAAACGCTCGGGGTATTTCTGCTGCATGTCTTCTTCTCTTTCCTAAGTTGCATAGCTTCCACTATGGTTTTGCCAATCCACTTTGACCAATGGAATTTCTTTATTTCTCAACTTTTTGATACGATGGTTAACAATTCGAATGGGTTGTTCGTTATATGTATAGCCATCATTTACAAGTACCTGAGTAGGCTCAATGACATGTAGAGGATCCTGAAGATATTTCCTAAACATGGAAACATGAAAAACGTTATGCATGTGCTCCATATTAGAAGGTAGGGCTACTCGATACGCCACTAGATTAATTTTCTCAATGATCTCATATGGTCCGATATACCGACGTGCTAACTCGCCCTTGGCTCCAAAACGAGTCTGCCCTTTCATCGGAGTGACTTTGATAAAAACATAGCTGCCCACTTCATATTCTCTCTCCCATTGTAGACCGCCTGAACTCCGCTCCACGCGTGAGGGCGCGAATTGGGTTCTAGCTACTACAGTTCGGACTCCTGTCATGGTTCTGAATCTAATCTCACAAAGTGCAATGTAAGAATGATAAATCACCAAAGAGTCCAAATCTGGCAAATCGTTTTGGAAAATCGATTTTAATCAAAAGCGCCAAACATGGATTGCTTTGTCAGATTTCAGAGTCGCCACCTAAATATTTTATTTTGGAAAATTTAGAAAACCCTGGCTCGTGCTTAAGGCCACGTGTCCGTCATCACCAAAGTTGCCTCGGCTCGGGAACTTGGGTACGAGAGGGGAAGATCCTGAAATGAGCACCCCCGCTCGCCCGATCAAAAAATCAACCTCTACTAACATGATATGTTGTTTTTGTAAACACATGTGTTCTTATTCTGGTTTATTAGCTAACATTACTATGTGATGCGCACAGCATACAAGTATAGACTCAATCACGAGAATTGGAACAATTCAAGTCATGTTTGTTTTCAAAAATGGTTTGAAAGTGCTACTCGCAAGTAGGCTAAAGCGCGGATTTGCCACCCTCAAGTGGGCTTAAAACATGATTTTGCCATTTCAAGTGGGCTTAAAACTCACATTTTGTTGAATTGTTCCAATTCAAACAATAAAGTCTTCATCCACAGGCATTCATGCAGTTAAAGCACTTAAGCAAATAGCCTCATGGCAAGCATGCTGACATGGCAACACTCACACTCATGCAAGGATGCTAAAGCATAAACACTCACAGTGTACTCCGAGCCAAAAAAGAAGCTAGTTAGTAATCAATGCATGATCCTAGCTATGTTAACAATGCCTAATACAACACATGCAAAAATGTAGCTAAAATAGGCTTGGCTGGCGAAGATGGCAAATGAATGCAACAATTTGATACATGTATTCAAATAGGAATTGAAATACAACGTAGTTTGAATGATGCACCGAGCCTGGTGCATGCAAGACAAATGAATGATGCACGCATGCAAGCATAAGTATGCTAATTGAAATATGCCCTAATCTAACCATAAAAAGCTGGTAAATAAAAGAAAGAAAGACGTGGGGTTGGAAGACATTCACACACACGCACACTTATTACAACATTTGCCCTCGCGAAGGAGGGTCCGAATAAATTAACTAACTAGCTACGCTAAGCTAATTAATTACAAACTGAAACTAATTAATCAAATTAATTAAGTTACAAAACCAACTAAGTATGAAAAGCATCTAAGTTAGGCTGTCACAGCTCTGCCTTGGAATAATGAATGATGCATGCTCGGTCGGCTTCACTCGGAAATCCATTACCATGTCCAGAATTGCCTCTGTTTGCACTTTCCTCGACCTCTGAAAATTGTGCCAATCTCCAGAATGCTTTTTCTCCAACACAGGGACCTCCTGTTGGGCTACCGACCAGAAAAGGGGGCTGTAGACCACTTGTAGACCAGAAAAACTGGTTGGTCGACTACCTTTACTGGTCTGCCGACTAGAAAATTTGCCAAGCTCCAGTTTTTCCTTGATGCACAGTTGTAAAACAGGTCTAAATTCTGAGCTGAAACCACCTTAGCAGCTTCAAATGATCCTCAAAGAACCTCAGCCCAATGGTGGTTAAGTTTGATCAAGGATGCCTAGGCAAAAGAGAGATATATCTCCAAGTATACCTCTTGCATGCATACAAGGTCAAGAGGGAGAGCCAACTAGAGAGAAAAGCTGAAATTTAGCTCTGAAATTTCTAGAGAGAGAGGACTTTTTTAGAGAGAGAAGCTCTCAAAATTGCTTCAATCTTCTCCTCTTGCAAAATGGGAGAAATGCCTCATATATAGCAATATACAAGAGTTTGGTCGAAATATCTGATTATGGAATAGCTGGAGGTTGTGGAAAACAGTTGGAGGTAAAATATCTTCAAAAAATCTGAGTTTGGGACCTGTCAACCACTTTTCTGGTTGACCGACCACCTTTTGTGGTCGACTGGCTACTTTTCTGGTCGACAGCCCATTTTTCTGGTCGACAGGCAAAATTCTGCTTTCCAAGTCCCACTTCAAATGGCCATAACTCCTTAGTCTGGACTCCTTTTCAAGTCATTCTTGTGTCCAAATTGAAGCCCCGGAAGTAAGCTTTCCAATGGAATCAGCCTTGCATAAAAATGCCAACTGTCCAAAAAGTTATTCCTATTTTGGTGAAACCGCTCAGTTTCGATCCTACCCGGATTAATGCGAACTTCTCCCAAACTAGTTTTCTTCTCTCCTCTCCTCTTTTCTTCAACTCCAAACACCTAAATAAGGAGTTTTGAAAGATTTTTTCAGAGATTTCACCTCTCTTTCATTCATTCCCACTTTGTCCTTGCTCGGTTTACCGAAAAGCGCAACATTCAACAAAAAGCGAGCGGTCGGAACATCGTAGAAGAATTTTCAAAAATATTTTGAAAGAGAGGGTTTCAAGGTCTCAAAATCTTTTGATCAAGATCATTTTAGTCCAAAAGGGGTATGAAGTTGGGATTTGACTCTCCTCTTACCGAAAAAATAGAACCTTTACACTGCACAACTTTCACCACTAAGTAAACCATCAGTAGTGCCCAAGTCTTAAGGGCGGTCAAAAATGGGGTGCCTACACCCGTCTACGCAAATTTGCGTAGCTTTGCTGTCGACTTTGTGCTGTTTTTAACCATTGTTGGATTAACTTCACTTTCTCAGTGATATCTTGCACAATTTTAAGTCCTAACAAAGGTCTATCTCCAACCTCAGCCCAACAAATTAGTGACCGACATTTTTGGCCATATAAAGCCTTATATGGTGCCATGCCAATGCTTGAATGAAAGTTGTTGTTGTATGCAAATTCAACTAAAGGTAGATGAGTCTCCCAACTCCCTTGAAAGTCTAGTACACACATACATAAGATATCCTCCAACATCTGTATTGTCCTTTTTGATTGGCCATCTGTTTGCGGATGGTATGCACTGCTCAGTCTTAATTCGGTCCCTAATGTCTTTTGTAGACTTTACCAAAACCTCAAAGTGAACTTCAGATCCCTATCAGATACAATTGATATATGCACTCCATGCAATTTCACAATTTCATTAATATAGATTGTAGCCAACTTATCCACATTATAAATTGTTTTGACAGGTAAGAAATGAGCAGATTTTGTCAATCGATCAACAATTACCCAAATTGAATCCATACCTCTACTGGAGCGAGGTAATCCGACCACGAAGTCAATTGTGATGTGTTTCTATTTCCACTCTGGTGTCGGTAACGGTTGAAGAAATCCCGCGGGTCGTTAATGTTCTGCTTTAAGTTGTTGGCAGTGTAAACATTTGGACACGAACTCAGCAATTTCTCTTTTCATTCCCGACCACAAGAAATTTTTGTCTAAGTCTTGGTACATTTTTGTATTTTCCGGATGGAGAATTTTGAACTGTGAGTTTCTTGCAGAATTTTCTTCTTCAAGTCACTATCATTTGGTACGCACAACCTTCTTTGAAATTTGAGCATATCATTCTCAAAAATGAAACCCGATTTTGGTTTGGAATCTCATTTGTCCACAATTTTCTTCAGGAATTCATCTTACAATTGTTTTTTTTAATTTCTTCAAGGATTGTCGATTATACAGAAATAGCAGCTAAAACCCCGCCTTGTTTACGTAAAACAACTTCAAGTTCAAATTTTTCTACTTCATGTAGTAATGCCTTTTGTCTAGTAAGTAAGCAAGCCAACCAAGTTTCCAATTGATTTCCGGCTGAGGGCATCAGCAACGGTGTTAGCCTTTCTCAGATGGTACAAGATTTGCAAATCATAGTCCTTAATCAACTCTAACCACCTACGCTGTCTCATATTCAGCTCTTTTTTGGATAAAGAAGTACTTGAGACTCTTGTGATCCGTATACATCTCACATGTTGCCCCATATAGATAGTGGCGCTAAATCTTTAATGCAAAAACTACTGCGGCAAGTTCCGAATCATGAGTTGGGTAATTCTTTTCATGCAGTCTTAATTGACGGGAAGCATATGCAATTACTTTTCCATTCTGCATCAACACAAACTCCAAACCTTTATAAGATGCATCACTGAAAATAGTAAAGCCATCCGTACCTGAAGGTAAGGTGAGAATTAGTGCGGTCACAAGTCGAGTCTTCAATTCTTGAAAAGTTGAGTCTCTCTGTTCAGTCCATTCGAATGGTACTCGCTTTTGCGTCAACTGTGTAAGTGGCAAGGCAATTTTAGAGAAGTCTTTCACAAATCTGCAGTAGTACCTCGCCAACCCAAGAAACTGCAACTTCCGGGACATTTGTTGGTCTAGGTCAATTTACAACTGCCTCTATCTTTTGCGGATTAACAAAAATGCCATCTTTCGTTATCGCATGTCCCAAAAACATCACACTATCCAGCCAAAACTCACACTTAGACAATTTAGCATACAGTTTCTTCTCTCTCAGCGTTTGTAAAACAAGCCTTAAATGATGTTTATGTTCTTCTCTACTTTTGGAATAAATTAAAATGTCATCAATAAAAACCATAACAAATTCATCTAGGAACGGCTTGAAAAATCTGTTCATTAGATCCATAAAAGCAGTTGGTGCATTAGTAACCCCGAAAGGCATAACAAGGAATTCATAATATCCATACCTTATTCGGAAGACAATCTTTTCCATGTCCTCAGCTTTAACTTTTAACTAACGATATCTGGATCAAAGATCAATTTTCGAAACACTTGCGCCCCTTGTAGTTGATCAAACAAATCATCAACGTGAGGTAGTGGGCACTTGTTCTTCATTGTCATATTGTTTAACTCCCGGTAATCAATACAAAGCCTTAAAAACCCATCATTCTTTTTCACAAATAACACTGGAGTGCCCCATGATGACGTACAAGGCTTGATAAATTTCTTGTCTAGCAACTCTTGTAATCAACTTTTCAACTCTTTCAATTCAATAGTCGACATCCAGTATGAGGTTTTAGATATTGGCTGTGCCCTCGACACTATCTTGATAGTGAACTCAATTTCTCTGTCAATCAAATTCCCTAGCAAATCATCTGGAAAAACATCTGGGAAGTCTCTGACTATAGGAATGCTATCCATATTAGGTTTAACAGCACTTGGGAGAGGTACTACAGAGCATAAAAAAGCCCGTACAACCTTTGTTAATCAACCTATTTGCTTTCATGGAGGAAATCAAATATAGGGGAGATATGACACCAATTCCGTTAAATGTAAATTCAGGTACTTCAGGTAGTCGAAACATAACTTGTTTAGTCAAACAGTCAATGGTAGAACAATATTTCGCTAACCAATCCATCTCTAAGATTACGTCAAAATGTACAAGGCAACAAATCAACATACAAAATCATGTCCCCAACAATAATCTCACATACAGGATACATATATGCACAAGTCATAGACCCCCCAGTTGGAGAAGATACAGCTAACAGATAATTCATTGGTTCCAAGGGTTTAGTTAATTTTAAAGCAAAAGCATAGGACACAAAAGAGTGTACAGACCCCCGAGTCAATCAAAACATAAGCATTCTGGGAACAGATAGGAAGGATACCTGACAAAACTATCTCTGTATTTTGCACATCACCCGGTACTAACACAAAAAATCCGTCCTTACTTCAAAGTTTCTTTCCCTGCAGTCGCTTTCGGATTAGCCCTTGGTATTGAAGTTGATGCGGCTGAACTTGCTATAGGTCGACTCATGCTTTGGGATACCAATGGGCAATCCTTAATCATGTGCCTGTTTTCTCACACCGGAAACATGCACCAGAAATTCGGCGACAAACTCCCTTATGTCTTTTTCCTCAATCTGGGCAGAGTGGTGTATCATTCCCTTGGCTAGAACTATTTGATGATCTCGTATTCTGTCTCTTGTTCTGTGAATTGTTTAAGTTATTTTGGCCATTCTTAAAGTTGAATCCCTGTCTGTTACCCTTTCATTCGGTCACCGATGTCTTTGCTTGTTTTAATGCAGCAATATTCGCCTCAGCCATAAGGACCCTATCCAGGACATCAACATATTTTACCAACTTTAGTACATTGATTCGGTCAAGGACCTCAACATCAAGTCCGCCTTCAAATTTCCTAGCTTTTTTGTAATCGGTATCTACCGTGTGTGGCGGGATACCATGCAAGCTCGGTGAATTTGGCTTCGTACTCCACTACCGACATGGTACCCTACTTTAACTGCTCAAATTTCATTACTTTGTGGTCTCTTACACATTGTGGGAAATATATTTCATAGAATGCCTCTTTCAACTGTGCCCAAGTCATGGTATTATTCTGATCACAAGATAAACATTTGCCACATTCTAGCTTCTTTTTGCAAGGTGAAAGTTGCCAGCAAAACCTTTTGCTCTTCAGAACATGGAAAAACTTCAAACAACTTTTCAATCTCTAAGATCTATGCCTCAGCCTTCAGTGGTTCAAGGTCCCCCTGAAATGTAGGTGGTTTCATTTTGTTAAACTTCTGCGTCAAGGCGATAATATCACCATTGTTAGGTGGCTCAACAAAAATTGGTGGTGTTGGTGGAGGAGGAGGTAGGAATGGATGTCTTTGTTGTTGTCTCAAAGTTTCTGTCAATAGTTCTACCATTCTTTCTAATCGATTCATTCTCACATCAGAAGTTTTGGATGCATCTGTAGATCTTACGTTCTCCATTGGTCTATATGTAAACAGAATGATAATAAACATAGGACACATAGGTTTCACATTTCCATTTTCATCACATAGGCACATAAGAAACCATACACACTCACAAATGCCCTAATTTTCTTTTCTATGACATCTAATAGCTCATTTAGATGTGTGTGTGTGGTATAATTCATGGCTTTGATACCATTCTGTCACAACCCTAACCCAAACCCGTCCCTATAGGTTTAGCATCGTAACCGGCTAGTAATCTGCGATTACCAAAGGCCTTCTTGTACAAATCAAATAATCGGGGCTAGCGGAAACTAATACATGAGAAAATAAAACGTCTAACAAGCTGTGAAGACTTACATGATGCAAAATGAACTTTTATATATACACATATATACATCAAAGCATAACAAGTTTGCCAAAACACAAACAAAATGGAGATTACATTCCCATCATCAACAGATACACAATCAAAGTAAAACTGTTCATAACATATGAGTGACTGCCAGAAAGGTGATCTCCGGGCCACCCAAAAGCCTCAACAGATGGGAACCTCACAGTGAGGCACAAAAGCTAGCTCGACAAAACTGAGGCAAGGTTGACGCCACTTACGTCCCTTCCTGCACTGGATCACCTACATATCTATAAATTAAAAAATGAGCTAGAGCCTAGTGAATAACAACAGTATAAAGAGGTTATAAATGATGTCCTTATAGTAACTCAAATTGATTAATTATCCCAATAATAGAAAATCGAAATCATAGGCTTATCAGATATATATTTCATACATAAAATTATACATGGTACATCCAATAGCAGAACAGTTGTAGACGATCATGAAGACCGAACAGACGTATATGAAGGCCATCAATGCAGTAAACAGAAGTTCTAAGAATTGGAACTGACAGAGATCTCTGGAATAGTAACAGTAATAGATGCTAAGAATGTCACGAATACAGTTCATAAAACAGGACAATCATTTAAGTAGTCAGAAAATAGCATTTCAGAAACAAAGCATTTTATAAGCAAAAAATACTTATAATTCAAACATATCATTACAAGGTTGTTACTCACAGTTGGCAAATACGTGCTTGGGACGCGGTGTTTGATCTACACAGACATATACAAGCATATAACATGTTCAATTCACAGTCCAACCAACTAGTTGTTCTCATTACTTATTTGATTGGTTAGCTTAATTATTCTTTATTCTCTTTTAATGCCCGTAATGCCCGTGCAATGCATATGAATGTCAAATATATGTGAAAACCATGCTAACGGAGGCTCAGAAGATGGAAAAATGAAGCAGAAAAACAAAACCAAGCCTGCCTGAAAATCGCACGTGCGATGTGCCTTGGCTGCACTTGCGGAACTCCCACCGCACCTGTAATTATTTCAGAATGTGCGGCCTTCTCTACCCTATTTTTTGCACGTACAGTCCTCCCCGCCGCATGTGCGGTTCTGGGTGTTTCAGAACCAAAAATCTGCTATGTTTTTGAACTCCAACCCTTCCAAAAACCAACTCCATTTTTGTACAAATCAAGGCGCAAAACTTATTAAAACATGGTGAATGAGAAAATTCTAAGTTCAAACCAAAATCATAACTTTCAACCTAATCCCAATTTTCCATTCATAAAATCAAAACTTGAAAAGGAAGAGGACAAACAAAATTTATGCATATAGGAGTCCTATGTTTCAAAACTCCATGAAATTCCTTCATCAACTTCAAACTCATGCAAGAATAAGTGAATAATTATGAAAGATGTCACGTGTGACAAGGTTTTAAGCTATTTCTTACAATTTCCCTCTTTAGGGTTTATAACTTGACATATACTACTCCATTCCCTACTTTTACTCAAACTCTCCATTCTCATGTGTAATTTAACTCAAGTTTAACATTCTAGAGAAAATTTCTTACCTTCTATGGTTGATTTGGTGAAGTTGCTCCAATCTCCCTTCTTTCCCCTTTCCATATCCTCTTTTCCTCCTTATTCTCTAAGGCTCTAGAATGCTCTCTCTTTCTCTCTCTCAAATTATATCTCTCATTCTCATTGAGTTCAAACATATAAAAAAAATCTATCTTTAATTTGTCTTAATCATTTTTAATTAGTGTTAAACTTAAATTAGATTAATCCATATTATAGCCTAATCTAGCTCAGCCCAACTTTACTCATGAAGATGAATTAGGCTCTAATCACCTAGGCCAACATTCAATTTTAAGCTTATGGTTTAACGATTCAGATAGGTCTTTTCACATTCTAACCTATCTGTCAATCAAAACATAATTCAAATAGCACATGGCACATACTTAACACACATATATGCATATAACTCACATATAAACACATAATTAAGGTAAACCCCAAAATTAACGGCTAATTAAGGAGGCGGGTGTTACACAACGTCTTTTGTACGCCTAGTTTCCATGCTCGTCTCACTTTGAAAGAAGTCCAACTAACTGCAAACAAAACAAATGTGAGCTCTCTGGCGGTGGTTTGTCGGAAAACCCCTCCGATGTTCAAGTTAGCTTTCTTAGAGAAGAAGAGAGAATACAAAGCGCTAGAGAGAGAGAGAGAGAGAGAGAGAGAGAGAGACAGAATTGCTAAAGTTTCTTACCTATCTAGAGTCTGGTCACACCCCTTATCTAGGCTGGCTATGTAGCCCCAGATTGTGCGCGCATTACCTCTGCCATCCTTTGTTGGATGCGTGGCCGTACTTCCGTCTCTATTCCTCACACGTGTACGCGTTAATATTGCCAAACAGTATTGGCCAAACCGCCAAACAATATTAACACGTGGTCAGAGTGGATTCCTCTTCTTTTGCCATTAGATTGCGTAGAATGCCTCAACCGAATGATCACTTGCAGCACCAACAGAATGCTAGCTTAAGATGTCTTTGTGCCGAGCTGAATCATGTCGACTCCCAAGTCGGTTTCGTGCTTGGTCAATGCCTCAACCGTGCTGCACTCTTAGACTAGTTGGTCTCGGCATGTCGGCCATCATCTCTGCTATAGACCACGGCTCCTTGCACATCTTGCTCGGTCCTCGTATTTGGCCTACGCCACACCTAGTTCGACCCATTGTTGCAGTCTAGTGCGGGCGTGGCCCAAAGCGGACAATATCGTTGACATGTGAAGGGTTGAGGCGTTACAAATGGTATTAGAGCCAACTCTTCGGAGTACCGAGTGTGGGCCCCTAGCGTCTCTTGGTGCATATGAACGGCTTGCGAGCTGGCACACTACTGCACGGGGACGTGCAGCCTTAAAGGGGGTAGATTGTAAGGTCTCGGTATCCCACATCGGGAATGGAAGGGGAGTTCCTAGGCTATAAAAGTAAAAATTTGGACCTTTATATAGCATCGAGACCTTTTCCCGAGTGGTGAAATCTCTAGCAGAACTCCCCAGTTAATCGTACTTAGGTTGGAGTAGTTTTGGGATGGATGACCCACTGGGAAGAACAAATCCATGCAGGTGTGGCCCAAAGCAGACAATATCGATGACATGTGAAGGGTTGGGGCGTTACACCAGACATGGCCCTCTTCAATGTGATGCCTAAGACCGCAAAAGTCTAGCTCGGCTCAACGCCATGTCCGTGTTGGTTAACTTGGCCCAGCACCATATTTCATGCTGGTTTGGTTCAGCCCAACACCACGTTTCGTGCTGGTTTGACTCGGCCCAATACCACATTCTGCGTTGGTTTAACTCGGCCCATTGTTCAGCACAAATCTCCCTCTCAAAAATCACTTAATATATTCTTGTCATAATTTGGAGCAATATTGGTCCATATTTCTTGGTGCATGTCTTAGGATTACATGTTGAATCAAAATTGTGGCAATGTGGTAAGGCAATTCATGCATATTGCATTGTTAGAATTCATTCAATTTTTGTACCTCTTCTCCCTCATATACTTGTTTTTAAAATGGGCTTTTATAATTTATTACGAAAGTATTCAAGCACAAGATTCTCACTTTTAGTAGCATATGTGAGAGATAGTAGCTAAGCAATTTTAACTAAATTTTCTTTTTTTAAGGATTTTATATAATAATAATAACATATGTGACCACTATTTTTTGTTTCTTCTCTTGTATGTAATTGTTCGATTTTGATTTTCAATTAGGCTTTGCTTTTATTATGAAAAAGACATTATTTTGATTATTTGGATATTGTAGATTAGCTATTAAATCAATTGGGTCATTAATTGTTTTAAGTTTTTATTGTGTTTAGGGTAAGTATTAGTGATTTTAAATACAAAATTTAATTATTGAAATTGATAATTTTGAAAATTTTAGACTATTGAATCAAATCGGAATCAAATTATTTTCTTCAATTTCAATCAATAGATTTCAATGATTTCGATTGGTCTCAAAATTTTTGAAATCACTAGAATAATTTGATTCCTAAATCACATTAAAATTAAACGAATCTAAACTGCGTTTACTTTTAAATTGAACCAAACCGAACAGCTCTAAGGGGCAAGTGAGTGAATGATGATGTTAATGTTGATAAGGATGTATAAATTGAACCAAATCGAACGTCTCTGAGGGGAAAGTGAGTGAATGATGATGTTAATGTTGATAATGATGTATAAGTTAGGCGGATCAGCACAAACTCATTTTCTCTTCCACTCTCATTGTGAAAGTGATATGGTATAGGCTTATTTGGGATAGTAATTCACTAGACAGTAACTATCATTTCCTATTATGATGGTTAGTTGTTTCATACTTCTTGTTGTTAAAGAAAAGAAAAGAAAAAAACGAAATAAATCGTTCACAACACATGATGGTATAGGTGTGGATCAGAGGGGACAGTGACTATTGGATTTGAGTCGATTTAAGCAAGAAGACTATTGTCAGTGCTTTTTGAGATAGCATTTTTTTTTTTAAATTGTTGGGAAAAAAATAAAAAATATAGAATGAAAATACATCAAACATTTGGTACTATTTGCTTAGTGCGCACTTACACTGTATTTGATTAAGGGATTTAGAAAGAGAAATAAAAAAATTATATGAAGTTAGGTGAAATATAAGTATATTTTATTTACATTTCACCGACCTTTTTTTTATTTCCCTTTCTAAATCTTTCCTCGAATTCCCCAACCAAACACAACATTAAAGAAAAGTATTTTGATTTGGATTATTTTAGAAAATAGGTTAAAAGTTAGTTTTTAATTTTTTTTGACTTTTTTTGAAAAAATATGTAAAAAAATTAAGAGATGATATGATCCAAAAGAGGTTAAAAGTCAAATGACTACTTTTAACCTCATCCCCAAAGAGGCCAAAATGTGTATTTATTAAAAATAAAAAATAAAATAAAATACTATTCGTCAAAGTCTTTTCAACTGTCAAATGACGTCTCCATAATATACATTCTTTTAAAAAAGATGTATCATATGCGCTTCTAATTATGACTAATTTTGTTCTTTAGTTATAACATTATTTAGTTATAACTCATGAGGTATTTAGTTATGTTTCATGCTGTGTTTAATTATGACATTTTTTCTTCTTTTTTTTTAGTTATAGCTCAAAAAATTGAAATTATGTCCTTTCTCTTTTTAGTTATAAGATGCATGTGCACCATAGTGTTTTCCATCAAACTAACGTTGTCGATTTGAAGGTTCAAATGCAAAAGAGATTGGCTTCTCTCCAATTTTCTATCGAATTGGAGAGACACTGTTAGGCTAAGTGGGCTCACTTTTGGACCTCAATTCAATGATTCGAACCATTCACATTTTAAAATTCGCCGAGTATATTATTTCTATAAAAAATTAAGTTGATCGGATAATAACAATCACATGTTCGGATTAATTTTGTATGAATCGTTTATTTTCCGCCGTTCATTTTTTCATACAAAACTAATCTGAACACGTAGTTGTCGTTATCCGATCGATTTGATTTTTTGCAAGGATGATGCATTCGACGAATTCTAAATTATAACGGTTCAAATTATTGACACGGGGTCCAAAAGTAAGCCCAATAAACCCAACAGTACCTCTCCAATCCGATGGAGGACTGGAGAGAAGCCAGTCTCAATGCGAAAAAACATTAGAAATTTAGCGTTGTCAATTTCTAGGAAACAAATTTTTATTTTTAATATTATCTAATGAGGACACTATCTCACATCGCCTAGGAGGGACTCCTATTTCCACCTCATAAGCGTATTGGTCCCCTCCACCTTGTACGAGGCCTTTTCCTCCAAGAAGGAACAAAATCATGAGGCTCCGACCAAAGCAGACAATATCTGCAGGTGCGCAAAAGGCCAAGCATGCGGGTTTGGCGCTAGAAGAAGGGCAGTCCGGCAAACTCTTCCGCTGTTCGCGGCCCAGTCCGCTGGGGGGCTTTAATGAGGACACTGTCCCACATCGCCTGGAAGGGACTCCCACTTTCACCTCATAAGCATATTGGTCCCTTCCACCTTGTATGAGGCCTTTTCTCCTAAGGAGGAACAAAGCCGTGAGGCTACGGCCAAAGCGAACAATATATGTAGAGGCGTAAGAGGCCAGACACGTGGGTTTGGCGCTAGAAGGAGGGCGGTCCAGCAAATTCTCCCACTGTTCGCGGCCTAGGCTGTTGGGGGGCTATGATGAGGACACTGTCCCACATCGACTAAGAGGGATACCCACTTCCACCTTGCAGATATTGTCTACTTTGGCTGGAGCCTCATGATTTGGTTTCTCTTCGGGGAAAAAGGCCTCGTACAAGGTGGAGGGGACCAGTACGCTTGTGATGTGGAAGTGAGAGTCCCTCCCAGGCGATGTAGAGCAGTGTCCTCATCATTATCATTATATATATATTTTGGATAAGAAGCAAAAACTAAAATTTGTTTGTTATAGAAAAATATTTTGAAAATAAAAATAAATAAACATTTTTGGTAAGTGGCTTGTGATATGATCAAAATATGAAATATTATTGTAGTATATCCTACCTCAATCAAGTAATTTGGGTTTAAATTTTCAAGTAATGTTGGTAGACCAACTCCATTCAAAAAAATAAAACTATTTAGATCGTGACAAATAGTATTAGAGCTCCATCAATAGGGACTTACGATTTTCCGAGTTTTTAAGCTAAACAGTAAATGAGGCTTCTGTGAAAATTTAATACCTTCCACAATAAAGCCTTAGGTGATGGATTTAATGACCTAATAAATTAAGCCATCTGTGAGCTTCACATTGGTCCGCCGTGAGGAGGTGGTGGTTGTTGTGTTACTCTACTTGCGTCCCACACGGAAAAATTGATTATGAAATATTGGTATCATATATAACTGATCAAGTAAGCTACTATGAATTAATGGAGAGATCGAGTTTCTACTGTTTTAAGGCGCTGTGTTTGGCAAGTGGGTTTGCAGGCTTTTTTGGCTATTTTAGCCACAAAAAACAAAAATAGACTATTTTAATCATAACAAACAAAACATCACATCCAACCCATAATCATTACATTATTCTCTCACAAAAAAACTCAAAAAAATCAAAAAAGCCAAAAAGTCCTTCCCAAGCCAAGCTTTTAAGCCCAGGCTAAAAATAACCAAAAAAGCTAAAAAAGTCAAAAAGCCAACCCACTTTTCAAACCAAGCCTAAATCTGCAAATAAATAAATAAAATAAATAAATAAACTGTTAATGCCACTCATTGGCGATTGCCGACATTATCTTTTTGCCACACCAAATGACTATGCTATGTAGGCCCACCTCACATAGGTTGATTTATTTTTCCCTCGACACGCTATTATTAATTATCTGTTGAATTTGAACTTAGTAGGCTTAGTAATTGTTTGTCAAATATGTTCTTGACTTTTTAGTTATTATAGTCCCGTATTTTAATTGATAATATAATAGTTTTTTATACTTATAATTAATCTCCTATCAATTGACAAAAAATATAAAAAAACTTTATATTAAAACTTTCAAATCATATTTGACAAATTCATTTCATTTAAATTGCTAGATTTATAAGCTAGTTGAATTGTGACATTATTGAAATTGGTGGTCCAAGGACAACATCCGTTTGGGCAAGGGCTCATTGGGCTCATGAGCCACAAAAAGACAAAATAGGCTCATGAGCCACAACAGACAAAATATCACATCCAATCCCATAATCATTACATTCTTCTCTCACAAAAAAAACTAAAAAAGCCAAAAAGCCAAGAGCCATTTCTCAAACCAAGCTTTTGAGCCCAGGCTCATATAGCCAAAAAAGCCAAAGAGCCAGCCCACTTCCCAAACGGAGGCTTTAAGGGTGTTGGAGGCCAATGGGCGGCCATGGGTGGTAAACAATGGTAATTGGAGATGAAAACAAAGTGCAAATTTATTTTAAAAACATATTTTCTTGTTTTTTTTAAAATTATTGAATCAATTTTTACCGTCCTTAATAACAAAAATAAGTATAACTATGTGAGCTGTGTGAGGTGAAATTCCGATCACACTGCCCTCCTTAGTGAATCAGCTGTAGAACACAGGCAGAATAGATGGCTCCCTGCAATCTGCACAGAAAGAAAAGGCTCCGGCGTGGTTCTTCCACCCGGGGGAACTCCGACGATCAAATCAGTCTCAATATCTCTCAAGATAATACAAAGTGCTTAATTTACTGCTCAAGAACTACAAATTGCGTACCTTAGACCCGCCGGGGGTGCCCTTCTTTTATAGTCCTTTCTCTGTCCTAGTCCCACTAGAAGTCTCACTTCTATGGACTCTCATTCAGTACTTACTCTGGACTCTACAAGAGATAAGGATAGACTCCCTAAGAATAATATCCTTATCCATCTTGAAGTCTTTCTTCATTCTAGGACTCTTGCCCCCTTATCTGATCATCTCGGATTCCGATATCTTCGGCGGTAACCCCGGACTCCTGTATTCTCGCAGATAACCTCGGCACTCCGAGATAACCTCGGCGAAACTACCACGACACGTGGCACCTCGGCTGACACTTCGGTGTCATCTCGGCCACGTGTTGGTATTCAGAAAATACATCCCCACAACTGCCCCCTAGGTTCTATCACCTCGGTATTCTGAGATGATGGAACCTACATTTGAACTTCTGTCTCGTACGTCGGCTTAGAAACTTTCTAGCCGATGTCATTTTCTTCAGGCCGATATGTCTCCTTTTTAGGAACAAGAATTCACACGAACTCTCCCAATGTGTATGAGCTGTCACGCACCATTTTCCAACCGTTCTACTGACGCGTTTTTCCCTTATTGGTCCGTGCTGGCGACGCGCCTGTTGGCCGACTTTTCTCTGCTTGCGCTGCCTGACGCATGCGTTAACCCAGGCGCAATAATTGCTTTTGATTTGCCGCCGTTTCATGTTTTGGACAAAAACGTTTGCCTCTCTCTTTCTTTTCACTTTTGCATTTGAATATTTTACATTTTCTCTCTCTAAAGCTTTCTCTTCTTCGAATCTGCCATTGCCCCAAACTCTGAGCTCTACACCCATATCCATCTACCATTTCTACGAAGCTTTCGCCACTGTTGCCCCCGTCGTCTGATCTCGGCGAAGCTCATTCCGGCCTCACATTTTCTGGTAAGCAACTGGCTTCTCTTCCCCAGTTCTTGATTGTTTCTGGAATTTCTTGTTGTTGTTGTTCTGTTTTAGCATTCGATTCGTGAATTTTCTTCCTGAATGATTCTTGTTTCATGCTTCTGTATATGTCTCTTGCATTGTTTCTTGGTCTTCCACCCTTTGTGTTTCCTGAATCTGAAATTCTGTTTCTGTTTTCTGTTTTTTTTTGTATTTTCTCCAGATTCGTGCTTTCGATCTTTGCCTTCGTAGTTCTTAGGTTTGGGATTTGTTTATAGAACCTTTAATTCTTAGGGAAAACTGCAACAATCTTTTGCCAGTATACACCTAGGTTTAAGCCGAGGTACCAGTAACCCTTCAAGATCACACTGTTTCTGTAGCCAAGTGCCCTTGCTCCAAAAGCCATGGGTATGTGGAGACACAGAGTAAATTCCCCAACCAAACTCGAATTCTTTATGCAAGAGTTCTCTATCCCCGCCGATGTTCACCTTAGGCTAGCTGGGGATGACGATTCCATTATGCCTACTGATAATATAATGCCCTTTCCCGTTATAGCGTTTATTGAGTGTGGACTTCGGCTCCCACTTAATCCCCTTTTTCGTGAAGTTCTCCACTACTACACTTTGAACCCTATGCAACTCACCATCAACTCCTACAGGATACTTAACGGTATAATAACGTTAGCTCAACAGGAGAATGTTAGAATTACTCTCGCCGACATCCAATTCTGTTACACTATGTGCGCTCTCAATCTGAAAGAAAAGGGCTTTGTATATTACCTTAAGCCAAGGTCTACCGAATTTAAAATTGTAGCCGACCTTCCAGACTCCAACAAAGGTGCTGGGGTTGACTACCTTATTGCATCTGGTAACTGGGAGTTTGGCCCAGATGAGGAAGTCCATCTCTACCCTCTTCCCCGAACAGTTAAAGAGGGCAAGGGTAAGAGCCTAGCGTCAATTACTTAGCTGTTGTTTGTTTTTCTCCAAGTATACAAGAGTTTTTATTTGTTTCTGATGTTGTGCTCCTTGTTGCAGACGTTCGTAAGCCTCCCAAAAATTTTCGCCAGTCTTACTTCCTCGGCAAAGACTTAAAGAAGCTTCTGAATCTTCCTATCCAAAAGCGAAAAGCTCCAGTCTTACTGAATTTCATCCCAACACACAGATCAACTCTTCCCGACGTTCCAAGAAAGAAGAAAAAGAGCTCCTCTTCTCTTACTGTAGTAACTCAAACCGCATCCACATCTCGGACTGATCAAGGTTCAACTTCTGATCCAGCCGATCATCCTTCAACCTCGGCACCATACTTGGTACCGATTTCTGAGAGAAAGCGTCGGCGACGTCTTGTAAAAACTGCCGAAATGGTTCGCCCGAGACCTGTCGCCCAAGACCTTCTGGCCGACCTACCAGACGATGTTGATGCCATTCCGACCCAACCGATGCCCCCACCAAAACCCAGACGAATAAAGAAGGCTCTACCAAAGACCAAGGCTACTGATGCTGAAGTCGAGGACGCTGTACCCATCTCTCCACTGGCCGAGAACATGAAGAATGCTTCCTCCTTGGCTAAAAGGTCTGCTGAAACCCAACCAGCAGAGCCACAAAAATCAAAGAGGCCGAAGTCTTCTTCTGGCACAACTTCAAGATCCAAAGTGCCCAATGTCCCTTGGACACCTGCAATCACTCTGGAGAACGAGCCAATCTTGGCTAGTGACAGCGCTGATGACATAAACATTGGCGTTGCACTAAGCACAGCCCTTCTTCTCCCAGGCGATCTTGAAAAGAACGCCGAGATGAGTGAGTTTGAAAATTACGCCTTTATGCTCCAGCGTAGCGTTCAGGTCAGTGTCTTTTACTTGTTGACTTGTTCTTATCTTTTTCATACTTGCAGAGTTCTGTAATTAACTTTTTGCGTCTGTGTTTCTTTTAGGCGATCCAGCATGCACACTCCTTCTCCATGCAGTCCTTCGAGACTAGGGAGAAGTTGAATGACTTGAAGAAGGAATTTACAAGCCTTCAAAAGATAAATAAAGGTCTTCAAGCAAAAATGAAGAAATTAGAAGATCAGGCCGAGGCTGCTACCAAAGCCCAAACACTAGCCAAAGAAAAGGCTGAATCTTTAGAGGCCATTAAAAATGTTACTGAGGCTCAGAAGAAAGAGGCTGAGGGGAAAGCAGCTCAGGCCGAGAAGGAGCTCGCGGATGCCTTGGCCACGAAGTCGGCTGAAATGAAAAAAGTTGATGAAAAGGCTTACGCCCAGGGCGTAGCCGATGTCACTGAAGACTACAAGCTCCAAGTCAAGCAGGCATGCAATAAGGGATTTTCCCTGGGTTGGATGTCCCTGGCGAAGAAGCTTGATCTTCCTGCTGACTCACCCTGGCGCAAGGCTGAAGCCATTCCTTTGCCGTTTCCTCCTCCTCCTCCTCCAAGTCAGACTGAGGAGGAAGCTGAATATGAATCCCAGGCTGAGGATGAGGATGAAGACAACAATGATGATGAAGCCTTGGTGAGGAAATCCAAGGATGCCACTAAGACCAAGTCACCTCCTCAGGGTGATCAAGTCCTGGACTTAACCCAAGAGGAGGACGAGGAGGTTGAGATGGTGCCCAAGGAGGCGGACTCAGTTCACTTATCATCTGACCTTCTTTTGGCTGAGAGAAATGTTGAAACAACTCTTGCCGAGATTGATGCCGAGATAGCGGCAGACAAGGAGAGCGAGGTTGCGGTTCAAAGAGATGCCGAGGTCGTGCTCCCAGAGACTACCGATGTCCAGATCCAGAATGTTCCTGAAGCTGAAGAATCATAGCTTTTTTCCTTTATCTTTTGTACTTTGTTTCTTTTCTTTGCTCTTGTTAATGTTCCCTGAACAATGTAAGCTTCTTCTTTATGGCCGATGTGCCTTTCTTTGTGGCTTTAGAACAATTTACTTCTGCTAGGCCATTGTGCCTCCTTTATATACAACTGTTTCTCTTTGAATGCTGTAGTCTTTAATTTCTCTTCTTTGCTTCTGTTTGATTCTATACTTAGAATATTTTGCATGATTTATATAACTCTTCCTTCGCTTAATCTCCTCGGGGTTACATACCTCGGGCATGTTTACCTGAAGATTTACCTCGGCTAGGACTTCACCTGTGAATTTTTCATAAACTTCAACAAGTATAAAGCGTATAAACTTAATTCAACTTCATCTTGTAAATTGCTACAAATTTCAACAAGTGAAGGTAAACAATTATATCGGCTTAGCTTTAACTTGTAAATTGCTACAAATTTCAACAAGTAAAGATAAGGAATTTATCTCAGCTTAGCTTTAACTTGTAAATTGCTACAAATTTCAACAAGTAAAGATAAGGAATTATCTCGGCTTAACTTTAACTTGTAAATTGCTACAAATTTCAACAAGTAAAGATAAGGAATTATCTCGGCTTAACTTTAACTTGTAAATTGCTACAAATTTCAACAAGTAAAGATAATGAATTATCGGCTTAACTTTAACTTGTAAATTGCTACAAATTTCAACAAGTAAAGATAAGGAATTATCTCAGCTTAACTTCGGTTAAGCATAATTTCTGTTCAACTCCGGTTAAACTTTATCTTAGATTTAACCACGGTTAAACATCTCGGCTTAACTTCGGTTAGGCATTACTGTCTTCTATCTGCCCTCAATGTGAACCTAAGTTCCACTTGGGTTCTCATTATTCAAAAAACAACATTATGCATAGTTTAATAAGTTCTGGAAAATTCTGGTAAGATTTCATTGATCATATCGGCAAAAAGTCAAACAACATCTAATGATAAAAAAACTTTAAATTACAAGTGTTCCATGGTCTAGGCAATGCTTTGCCTTCACTATCTTCGAGCCGATATGCCCTATTTCCTAACACCGAGGTAATTCTGTAGGGCCCTTCCCAGTTCGGGCCAAGCTTGCCCTCTCTGGGATCCTTTTTATTGCCGACGACTTTCCTCAAGACTAGGTCGTTGACCTGAAAATCCCTTGGATTGACCTTCCTATTGTAAGCTTTGGCAAGCTGTTGCTGGTATGCTGCAAGCTGGATTGCAGCTTTCTCTCTTCTTTCTTCTAGTAGATCCAGATCTCAGGCTAAGAGCACATCGTTAGTCCCGTTCTCAACTCCCTGGGTTCTGATCCCTGGGATGCCGATCTCCAATGGAATGACTGCTTCTGTGCCATAAGCCATGGCAAAGGGGGACTCTCCTGTTGATCTTCTCGGCGTAGTACGATATGCCCAGAGCACATTGGGCAATTCGTCTACCCACTTTCCTTTTGCTGCCTGCAGCCTCTTCTTTATTCCATCCAGAATGACTTTGTTGGATGCTTCGGCTTGCCCATTACTTTGGGGAAAGCTTGGTGTTGAAAAGTAATTCTTTATCTTGAACTTTGCGCAAAAATTCTTGATGAGTTTGCTGTCAAACTGTGTTCCGTTGTCGGCAACGATAGCTCTTGGAATCCCAAATCTGGTGATGATGTTTTTCCAGATGAAGTTCTTCACATCCACATCTCGGATTTTTGCAAGAGGCTCTGCTTCTATCCACTTTGTGAAGTAGTCTGTTGCTACCAGTAGGTACTTCCGCTGCCCAGTCGCTTGGGGCAGTTGTCCAACGAGATCCATGCCCCATTGGGCAAATGGCCAAGGGCTGGAAACCGGGTTCAGGTCGGCAGCTGGCTGATGAATCAAAGGTGCAAACCTCTGACATTGTTCACACTTCTTCACATAGGCTTCAGCATCTTTTTGCATATAGGGCCACCAATACCCCTGGGTAATGGCCCTGTGAGCTAACGATCTGCCCCCCGCGTGGCTTCCACAAACTCCTTCATGAATTTCATACAAAAAGTCTTCGACCTGAAGAGGGTGTACACACCTTAAAAGAGGTCCAGTGAAGGATCTTCTGTAGAGATGTCCCTCTGCTGTCAGACTGAATCTTGCCGACTTCAATCGGACTTTGTGTGCTTCCTTTCGGTCTTCTGGCAGCTTTCCTTCTTTTAGGAATGCAATAATTGCATCCATCCAGCTGGGTCCC
The DNA here is from genome assembly GCA_036172215.1 of Camellia granthamiana. Lineage (NCBI taxonomy): Eukaryota > Viridiplantae > Streptophyta > Magnoliopsida > Ericales > Theaceae > Camellia > Camellia granthamiana. Next base: position 54,821,687 of record CM069915.1, on the reverse strand, counting down.
ATGTCCACACATAATGCCTCTTGCATTGTGTTCGGTGGCTCTATGCTCGGGCCTGATAGGTAATCGATCATTATTGTCCTCGTCTTTCCGGTTTTCATTGAGCTTGCTAAATTGGCCAACGCGTCGGCGTGGTTGTTATCGTCTCGGCTAACCTGAAGAAGTCGGCAGTTTTGAAACTTGTCTGCCAGCCTGATGACTTCTTTTGCGTATGCCGACATCCTTTCATCTCGGGTAGCAAACTCTCCTGTAGTTTGATTCACTATAAGTTGTGAGTCACAAAAAACTATTACCTCATCTGCCTCTGCTGCTACTGCTAGCTTCAGTCCAGCAATCAATGCTTCATATTCCGCCTTATTGTTCGAGGCTTTGAACCCCAGTCGAATAGACTGCTCCAACATCTTCCCATCGGGGGAAATTAACACTACTCCTGCCCCTGCCCCCTGCCAGTTTGAGCTCCCATCAACAAAAAGTTGAAAGGAGTCGCCGATGTAAATGCTGCAGGGTCTGAGTTTTTCCTTCCTTGGTTCTTTAGCCTTTGGCTGGGCTTCTCCTTCCCTGTTTGGACATCGTTCATCTCGGCTCAACGGAGCCCGATGTTCGATGTATTCTAGCGAGAACTCGGCCACGAAATCGGCCAAGACTTGGCCCTTAATTGTTGTTCTCGGCCTGAACTCCAGGTCATATTGGCCCAAAACTACGGCCCATCTTGCTATTCTTCCAGTTAAGTCTCCTTGTTGCAACAAGGACTTCAGTGGGTGCTCTGTCAGAACCACTATCTTGTGAGCCTGAAAGTAATGGTTTAGCTTCTTTGAGGCCATTACCAAGGCCAGCATCAATTTCTCCAATGGTAGATACCTTGTTTCTGCATCGGCCAAGGTTTTACTCACATAATAAACAGTTTTCTGCTCTCCCTTCTCTTCTCGGATTATCACAGCACTTACTGCGTGCTCAGAAACTGCTAAGTATAGAAACAGCTCCTCCCCAGGTTGAGGTGTTGAGAGGACTGGGGCCGTGGTAAGATATTTCTTCAGGTCGGCCAGAGCGGCTTCACATTCCTCTGTCCATAGAAAATCTGCGGCCTTTTTCACCAGGTTGAAAAAAGGTTTACATTTGTCCGAACTTCGGCTTATGAACCTGTTTAGGGCTGCGGCCCTTCCAGTAAGCATTTGAACCTGTTTTGCCGACGTCGGACTCTGTAATTCCAGAATGGCCTTGATCTGGTCTGGGCTGGCTTCAATGCCCCTTCTAGTCACTAGGTATCCCAAGAACTTACCGGATCCGACTCCAAACGCGCATTTCGATGCGTTTAGTCGGAGCCGATATGTTTTGAGTATGTCAAAGACCTCTTCTAGGTCAGCAAGATGATCTTTTGGTTCCTTGGTCTTCACGACCATGTCATCAATATAGACTTCTACTGTTCGGCCAATCAAGTGTTTGAACATCTTGGTTACCAGCCTTTGGTAAGTTGCTCCTGCGTTTTTTAACCCAAAAGGCATGACTTTGTAACAATACAGACCTTTTGGAGTGATAAACGCTGTTTTCTCCTCGTCTGGGGGGCACATGGCTATCTGGTGATACCCCCTATAAGCATCCAAGAAGCTCATCCTTCCATGTCCAGATGTGGCATCCACCAACTGGTCGATCTTTGGCAGAGGGAAGCTGTCTTTGGGACAAGCTTTGTTCAAGTTTGTAAAATCTACGCAGACCCTCCACTTGCCATTCTTCTTCTTTACTACCACGGTGTTTGACAACCATGTCGGATAATTGGCTTCTCTGATGGCCTTGGCCTCCAGAAGTCTGTCCACATCCTCCTCCACTGCTTCGACGTGCATCAACGTCGGTCTTCTGGCTCGTTGTATTATAGGTTTGGCCGACCTGTCAACGTTGAGTCTGTGACATGTGACCTCGGGGTCAATGCCAGGCATTTCATAAGGTGTCCAGGCGAACACCTCAATATTCTTCCTCAGAAAGGCTTCCAGCTCCCTTTCCTCTTCTTCGGCTAATCTTGTGCTGAGAAGAAAGAAACGTTCTTCATCGCCCTCCTGGACGAAGATCTTCTTCAATGCTTCTTCACTTTTCTCGGTCGGCTCCTTGCCGACATCATCTAGGACCTTCATGTCCTCTTTTTCAACTTCTGCCTTCTCTGGTTCCCGAATGCTGCAGGTTAACTTCATTGCTGCCATGGAGCATTTTTTCGCCTGCAACTGATCTCCTCTAACTTCCTCAATCCCATGTTCTGTTGGGGACCGTAGCAGTTGATGCAATGTTGAGGGAACTGCCCCCATTGTATGCAACCACGGCCTCCCTAAAATGATGTTGTAAGGCGAGGGCGTGTCAATCACAATGAATTCCGTCTTGATCTTCTTCGTGCCTGCTTGTACTTCCAAGCTTGTTGCGCCTAATGGCCATGTCGGCGTTCCATTGAAGCCGACCATCGGGCCGTTCGACTGATCCATGTCATCAGGGTGAAGGCCTAGCTCCTTGTAACATCTGACATACATGATGTCGCAGGAGCTGCCTTGATCAATCAAGATGCATTTCACCTGGCACTCCCCAACCTGGAGGGATACTACCAAGGCATCATTGTGCGGGTGCTGAACCATATCTAGGTCGGCTTCTGTGAAAGCTATCATCTGTCCTTGGCATTCTTCAGGCCGAGGTCTTTTTAGTCCGACCTGGTTGACGTGCTGCAGGTGTCTTACCCTCTGTGTCTCCCCCCGTATGTCGTTTTCATTCACCTTTGAGTGGATCACATTAACCACCCGAGGTCCGCCTGCCTGTGGTTGCTGTGCTGGCGGTGGCGGGGCTGCTGGTGCTTGAGGCAATCGTGCATGTTCCTCCCTCGTTTTGGCCTCATCCACAAGGTCTCTCAGATGGCCTTGCCTCACCAAATCTTCTAAGTGTGCCTTAAGGGCTCTGCAACCCTGAGTTGGGTGCCCCTCCTCATTGTGGTAGGCACAACGCCTACCAAGGTTTCTTCCCATAAATTCTCCTGGTGCTCTTGCCGGCGCCCTGAAGTAGGGCTAATTCCGAATTTGATCAAGGACTTTGTGGAGCGGAATTCGGAACACCGTTGTCACTGCTTGCTTGGCCCTCAACTCCGTCTCCTGTTTGTTGGGTCCGTTGTTACCTCGGCCTCGCTTCGGCGAGCCGTTGACTTTTTCTGTCTTTGTCTCCTTGTTCCCCGAGGTATCTTCCTCGGCTCGTGCATACTTCTCAATTCTCGCCATGAGTTCCTCCATGCTCTTTGGCAGGGTTTTCGCCAAAGACTTCCGCAGCGGACAGTCATCCTTCAGGCCGTTCTTGAAAGACACGACGGCCACCTCCTGGTTGCATTCAGGTATTCTGTTGAACACCTCATAGTACCTCTTTGCATAAGCCCTAAGGCTTTCGTCTTTGCCGATCTTCAGAGCCATCAATGCATCCACCCTTAATGGCTGCAGTTTGTTTGTTATGAACCTGGCCACAAACATCTCGGCCAGACCTTCCCAAGTCTTCACGCTCCCCTTCGGTAATTTGTGGAACCAGTCTGATGCAATCTCCCCGAGGGATGAAGGGAACACTTTGCAGAGCAACGGATCGTTCCCACTGTACAATGCCATTGAATTCAAAAATAATCCAACATGGAAGTTAGGGTCAGACTTACCATCATATATCTGGAACCTCGGCATGCTGAATCTTTTCGGTGGGATGAATCTGTCCAATTCCGTCGAGAATGGTGTTCTCGGCTTAACGGGGGAGGTTACTTCGGCTCCGTCATTCTCTCGCTTCCTCTTGAGGTAATCTCTCAAGTCTTCTTTACTTCTCCCTGCAGCCCGGCTGTCTCCAGACTTCAGCCTTTTCGGCGCACTACTCTCAGCCTCATGGTGGCCCCTTTTCGACCCTTCCCCGCAGGATGCATCGAAGCACAATATCCGCCCCGGAACATGCCGATGTTCTTTGGGGTCTGCTTCCCTCTCGCGATATGTCCTTCGGGACTCTTCTCTTCTCGGCTCTTCTCGGCCGACTTCCCTGGAAGGTCGGTGAGAGTGCCTTCCACTCCTCGCGTGCTGTGGTGCTTCGGGGATTTCTTTCTGCCCCTTCTTCTGGGCGTTTGCTGCTGGCATTGGTGTGTCCTGTAGCGGGTAGGGCGGCTGCATTACGTTATTTTACATCATGAAGTTGACGACCGATTGAAGGTCTGCCAACTTGTTTGCCATCTCCTTTACTTCTTCGTCCTTCCTCAGGCATCTGTCTTTCCAGGTCTGGAGGTCATCCTCATTATAGTATTTTCCCCGATCCGCTTTCTTTGCTGTGTCGCCATCTCGGCCGACGCTTTTCTCTGCGCGATTCTGATCACGAGTTTCTTCGTTGTGGTTGTCTCCTTCGACATCAAGGTCGACAGGCCTGCCACTCCCAGCGGGAGCGTCGTCCCCAATCTTTTCCTTCTGCGTGTTACTGGCCATCTACTCTTCTTTCGTTCTCACAGACGGCGCCAAATTGTGTGAGTGAAATTCCGATCACACTGCCCTCCTTAGTGAATCAGCTGTAGAACACAGGCAGAATAGATGGCTCCCTGCAATCTGCACAGAAAGAAAAGGCTCCGGCGGTGGTTCTTCCACCCGGGGGAACTCCGACGATCAAGTCAGTCTCAATATCTCTCAAAGATAATACAAGTGCTTAATTTACTGCTCAAAACTACAAATTGCGTACCTTAGACCCGCCGGGGGTGCCCTTCTTTTATAGTCTTTCTCTGTCCTAGTCCCACTAGAAGTCTCACTTCTATGGACTCTCATTCAGTACTTACTCTGGACGCTCTCTCTACAAGAGATAAGGATAGACTCCCTAAGAATACTATCCTTATCCATCTTGAAGTCTTTCTTCATTCTAGGACTCTTGCCCCCTTATCTGATCATCTCGGATTCCGATATCTTCGGCGGTAACCCCGGACTCCTGTATTCTCGCAGATAACCTCGGCACTCCGAGATAACCTCGGCGAAACTACCACGACACGTGGCACCTCGGCTGACACTTCGGTGTCATCTCGGCCACGTGTTGGTATTCAGAAAATACATCCCCACATGAGCCAAGTAAAAATAATCCTAAATCGACAAACAGAGTACATCCAAATTCATCTTTGATGGGCCAAATGTAACCAAAGTCATTGCCGAATAGATACAAAAAATAGGATGAAGAGAGCACCCAGTTAAAAGTACCTGGGCCACACTTCTTAGCTAAGTCCATTGGATAAGTCAACAAGACCCCGTTAGGTGAACCCAGGTTGTTCCTTTCTAAAGAATATAGTAAGGAGAAGGGTCCTGACAAAGAGATAATGAGAGCCCACGCTACAAGAGAAAGTATCAAGAAAAAGAACCCTATAAAATGAGGAAGAGATAGGAGAGAGAGGTATGTCCCAAAAGACTTTTACTTAAAAAATAAAAGACTTTTCTTCATACAAAAGCTAACTTGTTTGTCGAAGTGCTAATTTCGGTACTACTGATCGGAGTTGTTCTTTTGTTTCAAGTGACATCTCAAGGACCTTTCAATGACTCGTCTGGATTAAAGGAGTATTCCAAATCATACCTCACAATAACAAATAAATTTTATTTTAATTTTTTTTAAAATAGAAAAGAGGAAAGAGAACCTCTACTTCCTTCTTCAGAAACACTACTCAATTTATTATTATTTTTTGGTTTTGTGTGGGTGGATTAGAGACCTTGACATGCTACATATGATTGAGTAAATCTGACAAGAAGCCTTGGAGAGTTTAAGATATATTTAAGTCCCTATAAATTCATTATGCGTTATCACAAGTTTGAAAATTTCCACAAATCTACATATAAACTAATACATTATGGTCTTATAACAATTTTTAATAATCTTCTACCACAAACAATATAATACATGAAATGATACTCACCATTGTTTGCATCCAATTAAATTATTTTCTATAGTGCACATATAAAACTCAGTCAATTATGTATATCTATTTGTTATGGGACGGCGGTTGAATCTACTTTTCAACTTTAATAGTAACAAATAAAAAAGGGATTTGTTTCCCCTAAGTTGAGAATCTCAACGGAATTGTGTTGTTTAGATCTATAGATTTGTTATAAGTCTCGTTTTAATAATATGAATAATTCATTTTGTAATATCTTTTATGTATATTATTCATCAAAAAAATTATGTCAATTGAATAATCGTAATTTTTTTATTTTATTGAATTCTTTTACAAAAGCATAAATGGTTTATTTTCAAAAACACATATATCATTCATTTTTTCGAAGATAAGCGTCAAAAAAAGAAGAAACTGGAATTATTAAATCAATTTAATTTTTTTTATGAATAAATGTATATAAAAAATTTTACAAAATAAATAATTCAAATTATTAAAATAAGATTAATGACAAATCCCACAAACCGGAATAACATAGTTCAGTTAACATCTCAACTTATTATAAGTCAATCCCTTCGAGAGAAAAAACAGGCGATCAAGTGCACGATTGAGGATGATATGATATACGCAATCTTAAACCCACACCACCAAAACCCTAATGTTGTGTTTGGTTGGAGGATTTGGGGAGGGATTTGGAAAGGGAAACGGAAAAGGTATGTGAAATGTAAATAAAATATGCCTATATTTCACCTAGTTTCACATACCTTTTCCCTTTTCCTTTCCAAATCCCTCTCCAAATCCCCCCAACCAAACACAGCATAAAAGTCGTTGTTATCGGGTCAAATGACCTTTTAAATGCAATTGCAACCTTTCAACTTTCTTGGATTAATATAACAATAATATTAAAAGGATGAGGAATTCCTTTTTTCCAAATTTGAATTGGATGGTGTTATTTAGGTCTGTAAGTTTTATCATGAGTTTTGTTTTAATGATTCGAATCATTTATTTTGTCAGATATTTCACTTATTTCATTAACAAAAAATAAATAAAAATAGATCGATCTTATAATTATAACTTATTTGATTTATTACTTTTCTAAAAAATGTATAGTTTATTTTAAAAAACACAATTATTGTCTATTTTTTTTAGTAAAAAATTGAATAAGTTACAGTTATCGAACCGACTTAATTTTTCTATAAATAAAATAAATGAAGTGTCTAACAAAATGAATGATTTTTATCATCAAAATAGGACCTGGGATGAGCTTCATAGGCCTAAACAGTGCCCTCCAATATAAAATCTAAATTGGTGAAATCCTCCTCCATATTAAATATATATAAATTAAACACAAAATAAAATACACAAAATATATAAATGAACAAGATTTTATAAGAACAACAGTGATACATCCACACAATTTCTTTCCCATAATTCCCACAAATGAGGTGAAATTGACCCACATACCAATTAATTTAAAATTTACATGATATCTTATTATCTCATTTGTAGAGATTATGGAAAGAAAATTATGTAAATTGATATAAAATTTATATTATGTCTTATTATCTCATTTGCAGAGATCATGGAAAGAAAATTATGTAAATGAAACATTTTCCTAATAAGAATTTGTTTGTGGGGGCACATTCTCCAAAATTCTTTCTATCCATCGCTTCTCTAAAATTCTTTATATTCATTTACTTTTTGGGGTAAATTACACTGATATCATCTGGGATTTATATTTATTATAATTTTTTTTTCATTTTTTGAAAATTACATCTCTCTTCTGAGATTTAAAGTTTTATTACAAATTCCGCCCTTCAGCAATTTAATTTTTTTAAATATCAATTTTGTTCTCATTGGGTAAATTACATTGACACCCTTCACATTTTAGAAATTACAATCCCCTCCCTAAGGTTTAAAGTAACATTACCAATTGCTCCCTTGGTTAGTATTAGTTGAAAAAAAAAAATTGTTAGTAAAATTTTTAAATTTCTGTTTAAAAACCAACGTAATCTCATTTTTTGAATTTACATTTTTTTCTCAAATTTACAAACTAAGACAATCATTTATAAACCAAAAAAATTATCAAACAAATTTTTATGACAGTTTTTAAAATTTTGTAAATATAAATTGAAAATTGAAAATTGAAAACGAAATGATTACCAAACAGGCTTGATGGTAAAAATGTCGTAAAGTTAACAAATAATTAAATAAGTTACCAACGTAAGAAATAATTTATTAAAAGATTCCTAGGTAACCCAGGGGTGAGTGGCAACTTGGTAAGGGCCTGGGGTTTAAGCCCCTAGGTCCTGGGTTCAACTCCCCTCTAGGCCAATCTCCTGGGCGTAGCACAGTTGGTTAGGAGGTTGACCTCAAAGATGCCTTATCAGCTACTTGGTGTGGGTTTAATTCTCCCCTGCTGTGCGAGTCCTGACTTAAGCGGAGCTTGCCTTGGGAGGTCGGGACAAGCTTCCAGGTTATAGTCTCTTACTCGGAACGGACAACAGGACACCCTGGTGATCTTCTCATGAGGCGCTGCCTTGGACCTGCGGGAGAGTGGGAAGATTTTCCTGTAACAAAAAAAAAAAAAAGATTCCTGGGCTATGTATGGTTTGATTTTTAGAATTTTTTTTCAAAATTAAAAATTAATTTGGTTAAGAAATAAAAAATAAAAAATAATTATCATTTTTATATAATTTTTATCTTTCAAGTGGTTAGAAATAATTTTTTATAAATTAAATTGAACAGCTATACGTATGTATATAACCTGCCCAAAAGTTAAAATGATAATTATTTTTTATTTCTTATTTCTTAACCAAATTAATTTTTAATTTTTAAAAAAAATTTCTAAAAATGAAACCATACATAGCCTAAGAATCTTTTAATAAGTCATTTTTTATGTTAGTAACTTATTTAATTATTTGTTAATTTTACGATATTTTTACCATTAAGCCTGTTTGGTAACCATTTCGTTTTTAGTTTTCAATTTATATTTACAAAAATTTTAAAAACTGTCATAAAAACTTGTTTGATAATTTTTTTGGTTTATAAATGGTTGTCTCAGTTTGTAAATTTGAGGAAAAAACGTAAATTCAAAAAATGAGCTTACATTGGTTTTTAAATAGAAATTTAAAAATTTTACTAACAAATTTTTTTTTAATTAATTTTTTTCAATTAATTTTTTTTTCAATGAATTTTTTTTCCAACTAATACTAACCGATGGAGCAATTGGTAATGCTACTTTAAACCTTAGGGTGAGGATTGTAATTTCTAAAATATAAGGGGTGTCAATGTAATTTACCCAATGAGGGCAAAATTGGTATTTAAAAAAATAAAATTGCTAAAGGGGAGAATCTGTAATGACACTTTAAACCTCAAGAAAGAAATGTAATTTTCAAAAGGTAAGAGAAAGAATTATAATAAATATAAACATCAGGGATGTCAGTGTAATTTACCCTACTTTTTGTATTTGATTTCGTGTTTAATTCAACACTGCTGCATACACTCACTGGGGGTCGACCCCCAGTGAGGTGGCGCAGTGTCATTGGCCCCAACACTGTTTTTTTTTTTTTTTTTTTTTTTCTTTTCTTCCAATCCCGCAGTACCACGTGGCACTGGAGGGTGGTAGGAGTGATTAATCACTGGGGGTAGGAAGCATTTTTCGTGTTTAATTTATGATCACTTGTTTGGTGTCACAACAGCTCATGCGGGCACCAAAGTGTTTTATTATATTATTAAAATAAAATCAAAGGACTGCGTATCCATAGAATCTCTAAATTCCTACCTAAGAATTATCATAAATCCTTTAATCATATCACAATAAAATATAAATTTATTAGTATCTACTGAGGATGAGTATGATTGAAACACCAATTATAATTTATTTATACTTTAATGATGAAGAACTTTCAAAACAAGTCACGCTAGACCCATCATTGTAATTTGCAAAGTATATGCAATTCTTTTTGTCTTTTCTTTTTTCATCATGCATAATTCAGAAATTAAAATAATATTGTTCGCTTGCAGCTTTTGATGTTTTCTATTTGTTAATTTTTGGTAGTTCCAATTTTAGGTTTATCATTAGCAAGTTTTTCTCCTTTTCTTTATCCTAGATTTATTTTTTTAAATAAAAAAAATTGTATTCTCCAAATTCTTTAGAATAAAATAATTATATTTAAAAAACAGTAAAAATAAGAACAACCAAGAGAATTTAATAATGTAGTTAAAAAATTGTTCATATATGGTGGGTGGTGCAGGGGGTGACGGCATGCTGATGGGGTTCCATGCCCACAACATGCAAGCAAAAAATCTCCAAAATATATATATATATATATATTTGTATTATTAATATTTTATTTAAAATAGTTTGATGCTTTTAAAAAAATTAAATGGTCCAATTAAATAGAAATGTATACCCATTAAAGGGTAAATTACCTGGGTAATTCTTATATTTTTGTTGTTTGAATCATTTTAATCTCTACATTTTTAATTGGTTTAATTTTGACCATTAATTTTAAATTTTACCTTAATTTGATCTAAGTGATAACGCTATTAGGGTTTTGATGAAAAATTATAAATTGAGTTAGTTGAGGTTAATTACTAAATTGATCACGTTTACAATTTTACCCTTAACAGCACAATATATGTTTATGTACAAATTTTTCATTAAAAACAAGTACTAATAATTAGAATCAATTTGACTAATTTGAGACCAAGTAAAAAATTTAGGGCCGAAATTGAGCATCAAAGTACAGGCACTAGCAATATAAATTGAATCAAGATCCCCTCCTTACATTTCCTACTTACAGGGTCAGTGGGCCCACTTTTAGGCCCAATTTTGATAATCCGAATCGTTCATATTTTAAGATTTGTTCAGTATATCATACCTGCAAAAAATCAAATTGATCGGATATGAGAAAGCATGTGTTCGGAAAACTGTTTATTAAATTCTTTAAAAAAATAGTTTTTGGTTCGAGTTTTCCGAACACATGTTTTCTGATATCCGATCAACTTGCTTTTTCACAGGTATGATATACTGAACAAATCTTAAAATATGAACGATTTGGATTATCAAAATTTGGCCTAAAAGTGGGTCTAATGGCCTTGTAAGTAGGGAATGCAATGAGAAGATCCTGACTCATATAAATTGCCCATGTTTAAATCACTTTGTTTGGTTAATAGTTTTCAATAAAAAATGGTTTTAGAATTTTCTGTTTTATGTGTTTCTTTTGTACTTGGTGAATTTTTTAAATGTCTTAAGAAAATTTTTATTTATTTATTTATTTATTACTTCTTAGATTTCATTTATATACTTAAGAATCAAGATATTTGTGATTTTTTTTTTAATAAAAAAATTCACTAAATACAAAATTTTAATATATCTTTCATAAATATTTTATTTTTTAGGTACATCTAAAAAATAATTAAAATATAAAAAAATTCACTTAAGACAACAAAACACAAAAAATAAAAAACTCAAAAAACTGTTTTTTAAAATTCAAAATCAAACAAAGTAAATGTTATTTAGTTTATATATATATATATATCGATTTTGTAGAACTTAAGCTTATAAGGTGATCCATCTATAAAAATTTCTCAAATCGCAAGAAGTCGCCACTGGGAGTAGTGGATACCTTTTTTCATCTATTACCTTGAATTTGGTCTTGCACATAACATTTTATACCCTTGACTAATGGAAGTTTGATCAATAATTGTATATAATATATTATACATTAAGATCTGATATCATATTTGAGACAATTCTATTAGAGGAAAGTGTTGTTTAGGGAAGTAACATTTTTTATAACAAGCTCAACTTTCCTCCTGATCATGTTTGTGACTAGACTGTCCAGGTTGACCTGGTGAGAGGTCCATTACAATAAGAGTTCTAATATGATAATTCAATTCGTTTAAATTGTAAATTCCTTTGTCAAGATTGCTTAAAAACAGAAAAGAATTTAAATTGATTAAATAATTGTAGTCAATTTTTCTTTAGAACAATGAATGGTAAGAATGATTTTAAATTTTTTTTTTTTTAAATTTTTACAAAGAGAAAACGTAATGAAATAATATGATTAAAATTCTCGGATTAATTTGATATTTTTTTTGAATGATCAACATAAAAACCTACAAGATAAACAGATCAAATTATTAAAGTGGAGTTTGTGATGAACCCGACAGCCCATTTGAACAGTATAATTCACAAATGTGAACCAAAAGAAAAATGTGGAGATGATTCTATTTGCACTCAAATAATAACTTAATATTAAAATTTTAAAATTTTAATTTTTATTATACTTTAATGTAAATTTATGAATAAAAACAATACATATTGAACCCTAAAATAAATATTTTTTTATATACCCAAACCATTTATACGTATTCTTTATGGGGCAATTTGGGAACTTAGTAAAAAGCCAACTTTTTAGTTTTTTACCAAGGTCTCCCAAAAAAGCCACAAAAAAGTCATCAAAAAAGCCTTTTTTTTGGGTCAAAAAAGCCACCAAAAAAGTCAAAAAATCAAAAAGTCAGCTTTTTATCAACTTTTCAAAACACCCCTATATTCAACTCTTTTCATCTTCTTTTCTAAAGTTTCATATATTATCTTTTTATATTCTTTTTCATTCTAAAATTTCAATCTACCTCACCGAAACTCGCTATTATTCTCAATATTATTATTATTATATAGATATTGTATTTTTGTCCTGTAGTATAGTTGTATCCAGAACTTTTGAGTTTGGGTTAAGCAAAGGCATGAGAGTCACTATGTTACAAAGACACACGAGATGATTCAGAAGAAACCCAGTTGGATTCAAAAGCTGTAAATCAGAGAAAAACAATGCATTGAATAGAAAACCCTAAGAATGTGAAGGTTTATATACAAAAACCTCGAGAAAATGCTATATCATTTGTTGCTTTGGCAAAAAAAATGTGGAGAAACCAAAGCTCTCGGCCTCTGTAATCGAATCTTGGTTATCTATATAAGCTCTATTTTAACTTATGGTTTGAGTTTGTTGTTTCTCTCTCCTCACTTTGTCTCTCTTCTTTGTTTGAGTTTTTGTGAAACCACAAAAATTCTCAAACTATCAGGACTTTGAAATTGACGAATTTTTAAAATGGTGTAATTTGAAAATTTTAATTTGTTTATTATTTGGCTGCATTTTTTTAAAGGATAATTTGAGGAAAAAAATAAATAAAATGTCCATTAAAAGTAAATTATAATAAATAATTTAATAAAACATATTAAAAAATTAAACATACTTAATAATTTTTTTTTGATATAAATAGAATCTCAAATATGTGATATTTGATTATTTGCCGAATTCTTATGGGAGGGAGGTTAACATGTGGTGAAAGCTTTAATTAATGGGTTTGATTAAAAAAGGCATAGTCTTTGACCTGCAATTAAGTTGAGGTCACTCTACATCTATGGTGAGATTATGATGAGATTGTCATAAAAAGTAACCCTCTTTAGACCCTAATTTTGCTAATATGCATATACTCTTCTCATTAAAAATATTAAAATGTTCAAGTAACTATTTCAAATCCAAGTTTGGGGCCTTTTCTTTTTTCCTAGGGAGCTCCTCTCTAGTTGGTGGTGCTGTTGGGGTTAGTGGATCTGCTGTAGGTCCATTTCAAACAGCTTATATTGCTTCCTTTCCCATGATGTACCTGCTCATCTTTAGTTTCTTCTTTAAACTCCTTAAGTTTCTTCTTTAAACTCCTTACCTGTTCCAAAAAAAAAAAAAAAAAAAAAAGAAGTTAAGATCCATCTTGGTGGGTATTGGTAAGTACTATAGTTAGTGGGGGAACCGGGGATTTTATTTACACTCAAAAAAATTATTAAATGTTTCTAATTTTTAAGTACATCTTATTTAATTATTTAAAATTTTGTTTTATTCTTATTACACCTTATTATTTTTTTCAAATTACCCTTATGGTAAATTCAAATAAAAAAATAACAAATAAACTAAAAAAATTAAATTATTTCAAAAACTTTTTAATACAAAAAATAATTCTCAAATAAAGGGAAAAGGAAAAAAAAAAAAACAAACAAACAAACTTATAAGCACATAAGCATTATAAATACAGAAATTATGAAATCCTTTTATGTTTTTCAGTAATTTCACAGTTTATTCACGATAATCTAATCACAATTGTCAATTCATAAAATATCTTAATCTGTTAATATTTGGGCTGAACAATATTGCAAAGCTTTGGTCAATAGAAACATGGCCATAGAATAAAATAATTAAGGAATACACACAAAGAAAATAATAGAAAATAAAAGTTTTTTTTAATTTTTTTTAATTTTTAGAACAAACATAAAGTTCAACGGAAAGAAAGAGTAAAATGACAGAAAAAAAATTTATTAAAAGATGTCGCAGAATATAGCTCGTTTTTTTTTTTTTTTTTTCTGAAGGATACTAATATGGTCATTGAGTTCAAATATTATCTCAATTTTTTTTTATTAAAAGCCGTAATGCTATTTATATGATTGATTGAAAGATTTAACATCGTAATGGAACATGTGAAAAAATACATAAATTAATAATTATATTTTGATTTGAGTTATGCTAGGGATCCCAAATATTCTACCAAACCTCTCACATAGGTATAGGACCTACACACATGTAGATTTGTGTGAGTCCCACCTCATGTGAGAAATTTGATAGAATATTTGGTAGAATATTTGGGATACATAGCATTCCTCTTTTAATTTTTATATGAATGCTTACCTCATCTTTGATGGGTTACTTCAAGAAATTATCTTAATTATCACTTTCGTTCATTATTTGATTGTTCAAACTTTCTTCTAAAATTTAGGGTTTCAAAATAATAATAAAAAAAACAATTGATATTAATGATATTAATGAATTTTGATAGGGTGGATTAGAGTTTTAGACTGAGAAAGAAGAAAAAGAAGAAGAACAAGAAGAAGAAGAAGACATAATAACTTTGATCTCTTGGGGAAAAAGATGCAGAGATTTGAATATGAATAATGAATTAGGGTGTACCATGAAAAAAAAATTTATTTTAAGATTTAATATGTGTTGTCCTTATTAGTAAATTCATATTAGGATATAATAAAAATTAAAATTTATGAATTTAAATTAGGCATACTAAAACATATTTTGGGTTCAAATAGAATCTCCTTAGTGGGTGGTACAATTGGGCTTTGTGGATCTACTTTAGGTCCATTTCAAACAGCTCATATGATAAGATCCATCTTGGTGGGTATTGATAAGTACTGAGACTTTGAATGGTTGAAACTGTTACCCAAAAGGCAACCTAAGAGGGGGGTAAATTTGGTTTTTACAAATAAAAATAATAATACCCTAATAAAAATTACTACTGGCACAACAGATAAATATAGCTGATGAAACAAAGATAATTAAAACAAGTGTTCAAACAGTTATATTAGTTAATGAATTTGGCACAGTGAAAATGTGAGATATAGCTATGACAATTTAACAAAATAAAGAGATAAGGGAGAGAGAGAGGCAAATAGATTTATAGTGGTTCGGCTTCAATCAAGCTTACATCCACTCCTCAAGCTTCACTTGAGATTTTTGCTTCACAGGGGTGCTAGCAACCTCTTCACAAATGGAGCAATCCTCCACAGATTTTACATAGACTTTCTAAGTCCAAACCCTTGCCTTCTTTAGCTAATTTTCAATCACACTCAAGGAGTCAAAAATACTGAGTGTACTACACTCTTACTAGGTTGAAATGAAGTTGTTTTTGCTTTCAAAGAAAGCTACAGGAGTTATCTCTCAAAGATAGATATATAAGATGAAGCTCTGATTTTTCTGTAAACCTCACACAAGTAAAATGAGTTTAAAGCTATGAGGCTCAGTGTATAATTTCTGAGAGAAAAATGTAAACCAAAATTTGAGGAACACTTCTCAGAGAATAAATGAACGGTGAGAGTAATGATTGATCAAAGAATGTTTTCTAGCTTGTATTATTTTTTGTATGTTGTTCAGTAGAAGCTCTGCTATTTATCAAGGAGAATATTATGGAGCCGTTTACTGTTGCGTGTATTGAAAAGGATGGAGTCTACTCAAAATGATGCATTCCCCTATTACTGATTAGATCTTGAAGGAGGCAAAGCATGGAGGCAAAGCATGGGTCTGATAAATAACAGTTCTCTTTGAAAAATAGCCGTTGCAGAACAGAGTGGTCTGTCCAAAATGAATTTTGTTATAGAGGGACGTCCACCTGGATGTCTGCCCGGATGTCCGGTGGGTCTCAGTCGTCAAGGATGGCTTCTGCGGATGTCGAGGATACTGCTGGGTAGACAGTTGGTGAGAAGAAAATTTGAACTGAAGCAAAACTGGGCAAAAAGCCGTTGGCCGGTCGTCTGAGCGGATGACTGGCCGGATGTCCACCCGGACGTCCAGTGCCTTGTTGAGCTGGACTGTTTGAACTACTGCTGTGTTGGGCTATTTTGGGCTCTATTTTGGGCACTGCTTTTTGGCTGAAATTACCTCCTGATTTGAGCAAATATATATATACTCCAAAAATATTTAGGATAAAAGTTTAGGTGAAAAATAATGGAATAAAATAAGTTTTCAATCTATTTTTCTCTTCCAAATAAATCAAAAATAGAATTAAATAAATAATCAAAATAAATAAGTTTAACAATCTCCCCCTTTTTGATGATGGCACACTATGATGTTTTGATTTGTTTGAGAGTAAGAAAAGCTCTCCCTCAAGTCATGCTCCCTAAATGATTGTTCATACTAGATATATAAGATAGCACATTAGCAATAAATATGATTTAATCAAAGACATGATTTGAGACTAATATATCAAACTATAGATGTTCTAATATAACAGTTTTCCAAAACAAATTTCATCAGTATAAAAACACAGTGGTCTACATCAGTTTGAAACAATAATAATAATAATAATACCATAATACCACAATATAAAACATCACCACAATTTCTCCCCTTGTGACATTATCAAAAGGAAATCACTGCTCAGAATCTAGAGGAGGAAGAGGAAAGTAATAGTGATAAATGGCATCAACGCTTGCCTCAAGATGATCAACACGAGTGTTGAGGGCGCCAAATTGATGAATCATTTGTTGTTCCCAAGCAAGGCGTTGGTTGTAGTGGTCTTGTTCCAAAGCTAAGAAATTCGTTCAATAAGCAGGAGGCGGTTGGTGAGGCGGTGGCATAGCAACGGGAGGAGGATCTTGAGGCTCCTCCATAGGATGTCAAGAGCAGCGATGCTGGCTAACAGAACATCACCTCCTCCAGCACGGATGATTGTGTATTCACTAATATCGGAGGTAATAGGCATTTCGAGCTCTTTAGAAAATTTGACTTTGAAGTGTTTAAAGAGCTTGGTCAATAAAGCACCAAAGGCTAATGGATTGTCACGTGATGTAGAAACAAGGTCCATTTCCCTCATGATGATGTAGCATAAATCAAGAGGGTACCCAATCTCAAAGCAATAAAGTGGATAAGCATTAAAAGTAGGAACAACATCATAATGACCGGCTTTTGGAGTGACATTTTCTAATAAAAAGCAGTGAAGAATGCGGAGATGGGGTTTAAAGTGTTTGGCTTGAAGATGGGACCCGGTGGTTTTGTTAAGACAAATGGTTATATAGACTTCAGCTATATTACCCACAATTTGAGCCATTTGTGCCTCAATTTGGAAATATACTTGGTGAGGACTAGTGTCAACATTGAGAATAGTGGCCAAAGTGTTAACATTAAACTCAATATAAGCGTCTTTCACATAGGAGTTGCTTGTGTAAATTTCCTCGTCGATACCAGAAGATTGTAAGTGGACATAAAATAAAGTGAGGAGACGAGGATATACCTTTTTCGGTAAATTGACCAAATTTTGCTAGCCTATTTGTTCAAGTTTAGTCATTAAAAGAGCATCATGTTGTGGGGCAAGACTAACTCGGCGACCGGTAATGATGGAGCGGGATGCCATGGAGCCAAAAGCTTTCTCTTTGATGGGGGTAAGGAAGTCAGGAGTTGGATATTCACGTGTGGGTTGTGAAGACTGACCTTCCTCTCTGGCTCGAGGTTTTTTAGTGCGAGGAGCCATAACTGTGTGAAAAGAAAAATAAATAAGCAATTGACAAGGGTTGATAAGCAAGTAAAAAAAAAATCAAATGAGGTCAACACATGATAAAAGGAAATGCAGTGATGCAAAAAAATTTGGAAAGTAAAAAAAAATTCAGGCACAGATGTAAGGAAACAAATGGAGTGTTTGTAAAAAAAAAAATTCCAAGCACTGAGGGTTAATTAAGAATACAAGGGTTTTTTTTTTTTTTTTTTTTAAATGCAAGCACTGATGTGAGAGCAAATAAAATTGGAGAGGTAAAAAAAATTTCAAGAGAGGGAAGCAATGCAGAATTGATTTTTAGACAAAATGTGGATTCATATGGCAAACCCAAATAGAGGCATAATTGAAGAAAAAAAAATGAATTTATCCTAATTTATGATATAGCAGAACTAAAGTGAGCATATAGAGGCTGTGCACATTCTGCAAATTAATACAGGAATTGACCACAAAGATGGAGAAAAAATTGGAGGGTCTACAAGTCAGCCACAAAGAGCAAAAAAATATATAGAGATATATATAAATTCATATATATATATATATATATATATGTATGGAAGAAGGCAAGAAGTACACGGTTAAAAACAAATCAAGCACAAATCAAGGACGATGAACCAAGCTTCATCAATCTAAGCTATGCTAAGTAAAATTTTTGAGAAGTAAGCAAGAAGCATGGAAGTATTTCACCATTTTTGAGTTTTAAACAAAACCCACATATGAATGTATAATTTCAAGTAGAAACACAGAAATATAAAGGAAAATCATAATGTTAAAGTGAATAAAACAAGGAGAGTAGGAAAACTTACCTGATTTGGTACAAAGATTGGATGAAATATGGGATTTTAGAGAAAGGGGAGAAGAAGAATGAGGAGTTAGGGCACAGAGTCGAAGAAGAAAGGAGAAACTGGACAGAGCAGACAGTGGGAGGCATTTAAAACGGTCTAGGTGGGCACCGGACGACTGGTTCGGTAGGTTTTTATTTTTATTTTTATTTAAATGTGGAACTGCTATGTTGCTGGAAGAGCATATCTGGGGCTTCTGAACATGATGAGGTTTTAACATAATAACAAGTCAATGTATATGTGAACAACAATGATTCATCCCCCCTTTTTAGGACCCCCTTTGGACCCCCTCTCTCTCTCATTGGTCACCTTTTCTTTTTCTTTTTCTTTTTTTTCCTGCTCCTCCAATCACCTCTTGCCACGTGGCAAAGGGGGTAAAGGGGGTGACCCCCAAAGGGGGTCCCAACCTTTATTCATATGTGAATTCATACTGATCTCAAGATGTAGAAGAGATTTACTGATAAAAAAAATACTACAAAATTGATAGTAGCAAACTGTGGGACACTTGATAACATAAAAGAAATGTAACAATACACATACTGATCTCAAAATTGATAACAAAAAAGAAATGTACGAGATACTTAATAACATTCAACAAATATAAAAGTTTTCATATCAATGTAACAGTACACATACATCACTTTAAGAAAAATTCAAATTTCACAGTCACAATAAAAATTTTAAGTTGGATTCGACATGCCAAGTTCACCACAAATAAAAGTAAAGCAATCCTCGCTCAGGGGTTTCGTGAAAATATCCGCCAATTGCTTGTTGGTGTTTATATATTCAAGTACAATATCCCCTTTTTGAACATGATCTCTTAAAAAATGATGTTGAATTTCAAAATGTTTTGTTCGTGAGTGTTGAACCGGATTTTTACTTAAATTGATGGCACTAGTATTGTTACATTTAATAGGGATATGATCATAATGTAAATCAAAGTCCTCCAATTGTTGTTTCATCCAAAGTACTTGGGCACAACAACTTCCGGAAGCTATATATTCAGTTTCAGCCGTTGATAAAGCAATAGAATTTTACTTTTTGCTAAACCAAGACACTAATGAGTTTATCAAGAAAGTGACAAGAGCCACTGGTGCTTTTTCTATCAAGTTTGTATTCGGCAAAATCGGCATCGGAGTAACCAATTAAATCAAATGAAACACCTCTAGGATAAAATAGTCCCAAATTTTGAGTACCAACAAGATATCTAAAAATTCTTTTAACAGAACTAAGATGTGATTCCTTAGGATTTGATTGATATCTAGCACACATACAAACACTAAACATAATATCGGGTCTACTTGCGATTAAATAGAGAAGTGAGCCGATCATACCTCGATATTTTATTTGATCAATGGACTTACCCTTTTCATCCTTGTCTAGCTTAATGGATGTGCTCATAGGTGTTCCGGCTATTTTTGAGTCATACATACCAAACTTTTTGAGTAGTTCCTTTGTGTACTTAGCTTGGTTGATGAAAATTCCTTCCTTACATTGTTTGATTTGAAGCCCAAGGAAATAATTTAGCTCCTCCATCATGGTCATCTCAAACTTACCTTACATACAGTTAGCAAATTCCTTACACAAGGTTTCATTAGTAGCACCAAATATAATGTCATCCACATATATTTGCACAATAAGTAAATCATCATTTTTGGTTTTAACAAAAAGTGTTCTGTCAATCTGTCCTCTAGTAAAACCATTTTCAATCAAAAATTTACTTAAGCGTTCATACCTTGCACGAGGTGCTTGTTTCAAACCATTCAAAGCTTTTGATAGTTTAAAAACATGATTTGGAAAAACATGATCTTCAAAACCTGGGGGTTGTTTTACATAAACTTCCTCATTTATGAAACCATTTAGAAAAGCACTTTTTACATTCATTTGATAAAGTTTGAAATCTCTACAACATACAAATGCAAGTAACATGTGAATGGCTTCTAATCTAGTAACTGGAGCAAAGGTTTCATCGAAATCGATACCTTCTTCTTGATTGTATCCTTGTGCAACAAGTCTAGCCTTGTTTCTTACAATTGTACTAGATTCATCAAGCTTGTTTCGAAAGATCCATTTGGTGCCGATAATGTTATGATATTTAGGTTTTGGCACTAGTTCCCACACTTTGTTTCTCTCAAATTGGTTGAGCTCTTCATGCATGGCCATCATCCAATGTTCATCGAATTCGGCTTCTTAAAAGTTCTTAGGCTCAATCTGTGAGAGAAAAGCCAAGTTACTACAAATGTTTCTAAATGAAGAACGAGTGGCGATACCTTTGGTTGGGTCACCTAGGATTAAATCCTTAGGGTGACTATGAACAAACTTCCATTCTCTTAGCAAATCATTGTTGTTTCCTCCTTCTTCTTAAGGTGGGAGAATAGGTTGTTCAACCTCTTTGTTCAATTCACACGGTTGGTTCTCTTCTTTGTAGATACTTGAATCTTCCACGTTTGGTTCCAAATCTATATCATCACTAGCAATTTGCTTTTGAGAAGAGATGTTAGTTTCATCAAATGTCACATGTATAGATTCTTCCACAGCACGAGTTCTTTTATTTAAAACAAGATAAGATTTGCTAGTTAAGGAATAGTCAAGAAAAATTGCTTCATCAAATTTTGAATCAAATTTACCTAAGTTATCCTTACCATTATTATGCACATAACATTTACATCCAAACACATGCAAGTGACTAATGTTGGGCTTTCTATCATGCCAAAGTTCATAAGGAGTCTTTTTGAGAATAGGTCTAATCAATGCACGATTTAAAATATAGCAAGCAGTGTGAACGGCCTTGGCCCAAAAATATTTAGGAAGATTACTTTCGCAAAGCATTGTTCTACTCATCTTTTCTAAAGTTCTATTCTTCCTTTCTACTACGCCATTTTGTTGAGGGGTTCTAGGGGCTGAAAAATTATGTCCAATACCATTCTCATCACAAAAACAATTCAAATTTCTCATTTTCAAGTTCTCTACCATGGTCGGTTCGGATATTAGTAATAAGAAAGCCTTTTTGATTTTGAATTCTACGACAGAGTTTTGTGAATGAAGAAAATGTTTCATCTTTGTGTGCCAAAAACATAATCCATGTAAATTTTGA
This sequence comes from Camellia granthamiana, assembly GCA_036172215.1. NCBI lineage: Eukaryota > Viridiplantae > Streptophyta > Magnoliopsida > Ericales > Theaceae > Camellia > Camellia granthamiana. The sequence goes on along the minus strand of CM069915.1, from coordinate 54,799,777 downwards.
ATAATCATCAACAACAACAAGACAATAATGTTTGCCACCCAGACTAGATGTCCTTGAGGGACAAAATAAATCCATATGCAATAGTTGTAAAGGTCTAATTGTGGAAATATGAGACTTTGATTTAAACGATGTTTTAGTTTGTTTTCCTTATTGACAAGCACTACAAAGTCGATCTTTTTCAAATTTAATTTTTAGAAGTCCAATGACTAAATCCTTTCTCAAAAGTTTAGCAATTAAATCCATATGAGCATGACAAAGTCTTCTATGCCATAACCAACTATTATCACTATTAGCATATAAACATTTAACATCACTAGCATAGAGATCATTGAGTTGAAAAACATAAACATTATCATGGCGATTACCAACGAATAAAGCTTTATGATCATTTGTGCTTTCAATTATGCAATGTGTTTTATCAAAAATAACACGATTACCCTTATCACATAATTGACTAATACTAAGTAGATTATGCTTAAGTCCATCAACAAGTAAAACATTTTCAATGGAAGGGTTAGGAGAGATACCGATGCTATCAATACCGATGATTTTTCCTTTCTTGTTGTCTCCAAAAGTAACAAATCCTCCATCTTTGGATGATAGTGTAGTAAAGAAGGATTTATCTCCGGTCATGTGTCTAGAACATCCACTATCAAGGTACCACTTCCCTTCTTTAGTTTTGGACTTAAAGCAAACCTATAAGATGACAATCAAATGTTGATTTTTGGTACTCATAATTTCTTGGGTCCTTCTTGGTTAGTTTTGTTATCTTTTTAATTCCCATGTTCATATTCTTTTTGAATGGACAAGAAGATATATAATGACCTTTCTTTCTACAATAATGATAAGTAATATGAGGGTGTGTCATAAGAGGTGCCATTTCAAAAATTGTATTGAGATTCTTTTGTTTCTTAATATGGTCATATCCAATGCCTGCTTTATCGAAAACACATCTTTGATTTCCAAGAAGCATGTTGAGATTATCTATACCTTTTACAAAATTTTCAAGTGTTTTTGTTAAATCATCAATATTATTTTTTAAAGCAATTTTCTCATTAGAGATGGTGTCAAAATCATTTTTCAAAACAATTTTTTCTTTCTTTAATTCTTCTACATTACTAGACAAAGATGCAACAGATTTCTTCAACACATTATTTTTGGCACAAACTTTTCTAAATTCATCTTGTAATTCATGGAATGCATCTCAAGTTCTTCATAAAGAGTAGTTACCTCATCTTGAGTAAAGTCTTCATCTTGAATAGAGTCTTCATCTTCAAGAGCCATGAGACACAAGTTGGCTACTTCATTTTCAACTTCATCACTTGAGCTTTCATCTTCACTTTCACCCCAAGCTGCTGCCATGGCCTTCTTGTTCCTTTTGTAGTCTTTTCCATGATTTTTCAATTTTGGACAATCCATCTTCATATGCCCAAGATTTTTGCACTCATAGCAAATAATAAGTTTTTTTCTTGTTATCTTTGTTGTACTCTTTCTTCAAAGGTCTTCTTCCTCCATAATTATTTTTCTTGAAGTGCTTTTTGAGATTTTTACTAAACATGACATAGCTTTCATCCTCATTGCAGTTTTCATATTCTTCTTCATTGGATGAAGCTTTGAATGCAATACCACTTTTCTTTTTGTTTTCAACATCCTCATGTCCTTTCATAGTGATCTCATGAGTCATAGGGGAACCCATAAGCTCATCTAATCCAAGTGTGGAGAGATTCTTGGCTTCTATAATGACGGTGACCTTTGCATCCCAATTCTTTGGTAAACACCTAAGAATTTTTCTCACTAATTCACTGTTAGTATAAATTTTGCCAAGAGATTTTAGAGAGTTTACAATTTCAGTAAATCTAGTAAACATACTTGAAATAGATTCGTCAAAGTTCATTTTGAACAATTCATAACTATGAACGAGCATATCAATATGAGATTTCTTCACTTGGTTTGTACCTTCATACGTTACCTCAAGTTTGTCCCAAATTTTCTTTGCCGAATCACAACTTGAAATTCTGTTATACTCCTTAGAGTCTAATCCACAGTATTAGCTTGCAATAATTTGTGATCCCTCTCATCACATTCATCTTCAGTTTTAGGTACACTAATGTTGTCTACTAATTTGGTAGGAATTTTTAGACCTTTGGTGACAATAATCCACATGGCATAATCAGTGGCTAGAAGGTACAGGGTCATCTTATCTTTCCAATGACTATAGTTGTTTCCATCAAACAATGGTGGCCTATTAGTGGCTTGTCCTTCAGCAGTGCTAGTGCTAGCTAAGGTTGCCATGGGTCGAAACTCCCAGATGGTTAAATCTAAAGCAAGAGTTTAGGCTCTGATATCAATTGTTACCCAAGAGACAACCTAAGAGGGGAGGTGAATTAGGTTTTTGCAAATAAAAATAATAATACCCCCATAAAAATTACAACTGGCACAACAGATAAATATAGCTAATGAAACAAAGATAATTAAAACAAGTGTTCAAACAACTATATTAGTTAATGAATTTGGCACAGTGAAAATGTGAGATATAGCTATGACAATTTAACAAAACAAAGAGATAAGGGAGAGAGAGGCAAACAAATTTATAGTGGTTATACTCTAGCTTCATAGGGGTGCTAACAACCTCTTCACAAATGGAGCAATCCTCCACAGATTTTACACAGACTTTCTAAGTCCAAACCCTTGCCTTATTTAGCTGATTTTCAATCACACTCAAGGAGTCAAGAACACTGAGTGTACTACACTCTTACAAGGTTGAAATGAAGTTGTTTTTGCTTTCAAAGAAAGCTACAGGAGTTATCTCTCAAAGATAGATATACAAGATGAAGCTCTAATTTTTCTATAAACCTCACACAGTTAATCTAAGTTTAAAGCTATAAGGCTCAGTGTATAATTTCTGAGAGAAAAATGTAAACCAAAATTTGAGGAACACTTCTCAGAGAATAAATAAAAGGTGAGAGTGATGATTGATCAGAGAATGTTTTCTAGCTTGTATTATTTTTTGTATGCTGTTCAGCAGAAGCTCTGCTATTTATCAAGGAAAAGATTATGGAGCCGTTGACTGTTGCGTGTATTAAAAAGGATTGAGACTACTCAAAATGATGCATTCCCTCATTATTGATTAGATCTTGAATGAGGCAAAGCATGGGTTTGATAGATAACAGCTCTCTTTGAAAAATAGTCGTTGCAGAACAGAGTGGTCTATCCAAAATGAAATTTTGTTCTAGAGGGACGTCCATCCGGATGTCTACCCAAATGTCCACCTGGATGTCTGGTAGGTCTCGGTCATCAAGGATGGCTTCTGAGGATGTCAAGGCTACTGCTGGGTAGACAGCTGGTGAGAAGAAAATTTTAACTGAAGCAAAACTGGGCAAAAAGCCGTTGGCCGGTCGCCCGGCTGGATGACCAGCCGGATGTCCACCCGGACGTCCGGTGCCTTGTTAAGCAGGACTGTTTGAACTGCTACTATGCTAGGCTATTTTGGGCTCTGTTTTGGGCACTGCTTCTGGGCTGAAATTACCTCCTGATTTGAGCAAATATATATATACTCTAAAAATATTTAGGATAAAAGTTTAGGTGAAAAATAATGGAATAAAATAAGTTTTCAATCTATTTTTCTCTTCCAAATAAATCAAAAACAGAATTAGATAAATCATCAAAATAAATAAGTCTAACAGAAACCATTCATTTTGTAAGATCCATTAATTGAAACATTCATACAAAATATCAAGTTGATCAAATATCAATAGCTAGACTATTCTCAAAATCATATTTTATGAGACAACTATGATTTAATCATGTAATTACTAATATCAAATAAACTTAATTTTTCACATTGATAATCTTCTCAACAGGCCTTAAAACAAATCAGATTATCAAAGTTGGCCCTAGAGTGTTCCCAATGAGCCCAGGAACATCTCTCTCCAATTGGATCAACAACTAAAGAGAAGCCCTCACAATCAATAGAAGGGAAAAAGAACGTGAGATTTGAACTGAGCATTAAATCCATAAAGGAATACCTCATCCACCTAGCCTCTTAAAAAAAAAAAAAAAAACTATACAACCCACCTAGTAAAGAAATTTTTCATTGCCCCTTCGGACCTTGGATGTTGACTTTACAAACGGCATGCAAGTGTCAGCCAAAAAAAAAAAAAAAAATTGATACATGATGTTGACCTTGCAATATGGGCAAATATCAAGTTATTGAGATTGACCCTACGACTTCCCCCCTAGTCCGGGCTCTTGACTTAAGCTTACAAAGGCAAAGCAGTGACCCAGGTTAAATGGATTGCCCCTAGATCATGTCCACTACTCAGTTAGAATTCTCTTCAACTAGACAAATCAGTTTTCTATCAAAAGTTGGCGAACAAAATCGGCTCGACAACTTCTTGGCAAGCAAAGTCAAATTGGCAACTTATTTGGCGAGCAAAATTAGTGCAATTTCTTAGCAAGCAAAATCAATTTAACTCGGCGATTTACTTCTCGGCGAGCAAAATTAACTTGGCAACTTCCTTGGCGAGCAAAATCAGCTCGGCAAGGAATTCCAAAGTTGATCAAAACCATCAACAAATCTGCTGCAAAGCAAAACTCGCTAGGCAAGGAAGTTAGCTTGGTAATTTGCTTCTCGGCAAGCAAAATCATCTCAGTAAGACTTTTTGGCGAGCAAAATCAGCTCGGCAAGGAATTCCAAAGTTGGCAAGTAAAATTAGCTCGGAAACTTACATTTCAATGAGCAAAATCAACTCAGCAAGGAATTTCAAAGTTGGCGAACAAAGTTAGCTTGGCAACTTGCTTCTTGCCGAGCAAATTCAACTCGTTCTTGGCGAGCAAAATTAGCTCGACAAGGAATTCCAAAGTTGGCGAGCAGAATTAGGTCGACAACTTACATCTTAGTGAGCAGAATCAGCTCAACAACTTACATCTTGGTGAGCAAAATCAACTCGGCAAGACTTCCGGGCAAGCAAAATCAACTCGGCAAGGAATTCTAATGTTGATTAAAACCATCAACAAACCTCTTGTCAAGCACGGCAAGGAATTTCAAAGTTGGCAAGAAAAATCAGCTCAAAAACTTACATCTTGGCAAGCATAATCAACTTAGTAAGATTTCTTGAAAGTTGGCGAGCAAAATCAGTTCGGCAACTTACTTCTTGACAAGTAAAATCAACTCGGCAAAGAATTCTAAAGTTGATAAAAACCATCAATAAACCTCTTGCTAAGCAAAATTTGTCTAGCAAGGAATTTCAAAGTTGATCAAAACCATCAACAAACCTCTTGCCGAGCAAAATCCGCTTGGTAAGGAATACCAAACTTGATCAAAATCATCAATAAATCTCTTACCAAGTAAAATTCGCCCGACAAGGAATTCCAAAGTTAAACAAAACACCAACTTTCATCTTACCGAGCAAAATCATCTCGATAAGGAACTCTGATCTTTCCGTCAAAATGATCTTCAGTTGCCCCTTAGACCGAGCTAAATCTGCTTGGTGGGGCAAAAATACAACAATTTTCAAGAAAACAGTCTACTTGTTTCATTACGTCAATAGTAGAAAGGGTTACAAAAGTAGAATTAAGAATAGAACTCCAGATTTGTAGTGTTCGACGTTCTGGAAATAGATCAGCCATTTATATACTGCGAGTTTTATGTCCTTTTCCTCGGCCTTCTTACCGACGTCTTCCAAAACCGAACTCCCCAATCTGTTCAATCAATCACTCCATGAGGGGGAACGTCTTTGATTGTTAGGCCATTTGGCGAGGTCTTATCTTGAAGAGCCGCCATGACCCCTTTATCAACATAATGATCCAAATGTCCTTAAGCCACAAATTCTTCCAAGTGTAGTTTGAGTGGCATGCAATCTTCTGTTTGGTGCCCTTTTTGATCATGAAAGCTGCAACAGTATCTCAAATTGAACCCTCTCTGGGCATCCTCCAACCCGGCTGGCCACCAGACGTATTCCTCATCACGAATTTCACTCAATATGCGATAAATCGGTATCTTGAAGACCGTAGTAATGCCAGTCCAGGCTTTTAACTTTCTCTTTGCATTATTCTCCGCATCGAGTGGGTTATTAGCCCAGTCATTGTTATGACCCTTGTCCCGGTTGTTGCGGTTAGTGCTGCCGTTATGCTCTCTTCTACGGTTGTTTGGATGACCATCATCTTGTCCAACTACATTGACTTTTTCCATGACTCTTTTGTCCGCTATTACTGGATTTGTCTTCACAGTAGCTACAACCACGTCATCTTCAACTCTAATGTGTTCGTTGATCCTTTGCATAAATAGCTCCATTGTTGTTGGCTGATTCATTATGAGCCCATCCCTCAACCTATGTCCGACTGGAAGACCGCACTTGTATTAGGTGATCACCAAGTTTGTAGGGCATTCATGTATCTCATTGAATGTCTCTTAATATTTGGCATTGTATGCTTTCAAGGAGTCGCTCGACTCCATCTTCACTCCTAAAAGATGGTCAATTTCTTTTGGAGTCTTTGTGTTGGTTTTGAATCTTATGACGAATGCTTCCACTAGCGGCTGCCACCCCTTGATACTCCATTCTGGTAGCCTTTCAAACCATTTCAGGCCTAACTACCCCAAACTCGCTAGGAATATGAGGCACATTAGGGCATCATTGCGTCTATGCCCCGCTATCACCTGTCAGTAATGACTAGTGTGAATGTACGGGTCCGTCTTGCTATCGTGTAATGTAAACTTAAGTTGGTGGAAGCCAGTGAGGAGTGGTGTGATCTTAATCTCAGGGGAAAGTAGGGTGGTGCTAAGCCTCGCCAAGTCTTTGTCCATCAGTGCTCTAACCACCATTCTGGGTGGCGGCCTAGCCACTTCTTCACTAGAGTGGACTCTAGGGTTCAGCCTCTGAAATGTTGGCACTCTCTAGGCTTCTCTACAGTGTGCATGTTTTCCCAGGATGTCTCTTAGATCCTCTAATCGGGCAGAGTAAAAGTATCTCGACGTCGTCGACGAACGTAAGGGGCGATAGCTACTATCTCACATGCATGATCTCTCTGCTGGTAGAACGAAGTCGCCAACTCCGTAGCTCCTACTAATGGAGAGGGAAAGAATCTCTCACCTACTCCGATTGTTGGAGCAATGGGTTTGGACACACTTACTGTGGTTAGGAATGGCAATCTGAAACCGGCCCAATGGTGACCCTACCCCCCGACCCCGAATTCAGTGGTTATTCACTGAAAAATATCCCTTACGGGCCAGGGATGGTATTCAAAAATTCATCCCCGATGATATCCGGGCCGGGGACGGGGATAGGTGTTTCAGTCTCGAACCTGGCCTGGCCCCGGCCCCGGCCCCGGCCCCGGCCCCGGCCCCGGCCCTCGGCCCTGATCCTGCCCCGCGTAGTCCCCGAGGTAAAATTACCGTTTTGTCCCTAGATATATATATGCTTGTATTTGTTTAGTGTTTGACACAGACACACACACACTTAGCCTCTTACTCACACACGGCGCTCCTCTCTCTCTCTCTCTCTCTCTCTCTCTCTCTCTCTCTCTCGCTCACCACTGGTCTCTCCCTCTCTCTTTCATCTGTCACCGTCGCGCCTCCCTTCTCACCGACGATCCTCCATCATCACTGAGCCTCTCACTCACACACGGCACTCCCCTCTCTCTCTCTCACTCGCCATTGGTCTCTCTCTCTCTCTCTCTCTCTTTCATCTGTCACCACCGCGCCTCCCTCCTCACCGGCGATCCTCCGATCCTCCCTCACCGCCGCTCCTCCGTCGCTGCTCTCTCTGTTTAGGTATCTCTCTCTCTCTCTCTAGAGATTTCGATCTAAGGTTTACATATATATATATATATATCTGAGTGTATAGATTTGTTTATTTTAGATATGTATATCTAAGTGTATAGATCTGTTTCTTCAACCTCTGTTTATTTATTTATTTATTATATATATATATAAATATATATATCTGGTGTGTTCTAAAGTTGAAATTATCTGTGAAGATTAATTTGTTGAAAGTTGTTAATTTGTTAATTATGTGAAGATTAATTTGTTGAAAGTTGATATTTGTTAATTTGTTGAAAGTTGAAAGTTAATTTGTTAATCTGGTGTGTTCTGAAGTTGAAATTATCTGTTCTGAACTTTTTCTCTTTAATTCCATTCTTCGGGAAGGCAAAATTGGGAGTTGGTGATAGAAAGATGAAGGAAAAGAAAGAAAAAGAAAGAAAGAGTGGAACTATGAATTGATCTCAATACAAAAAGTTATTTATTCATTTATTTTTTAATAGTTAGATTGGTTATTTTCTTCAAATGCATGTATACATACATACATACATACTTATATATATATATTTGCTTTTCCTTATCAATACTGTTGTTGGCTATTTCTTTTTTCCCTTAGTTTGCTGGACATAGCTTTGTTAAATTTTTATTTAAAATAAATGTTGTAACCTTTTTAAAAAAAATGTCAGGTAGTTTAATTGTTGTTACCACCTTATTTATTTATTTATTTATTTTTATATTAAGTCTCTAGACTAAATTTTCATTCAAATAATTCTCTAACTTCTCAAATTGATTCAGTTTTACCCTTTGTGACATTCTATCCTCTTTTGGCAATTAAGTTGATCAAATAGGACTAATTTAAAAGATAAATCGATAAATTTAATTCTAAAACCTTTTTCCTAGTATAAAAAAAATCCATTGATAACATGAGAAATGGTGAAAGATAGTGTTAGTTCTATGATTTTTTTGGGGGGTCATTTTAATATTAGAAAAATAAATTTATGCTGAGTTTTCTCAGTTTATCCTTTAGTTAGGGCCTATATAATGTATTTAACTTAAGGGTTATATTGAATTAATTTAGAAAGTTAGAGGGTTTAATTAAAAAACAAAAAAAAAAAATTACTCAAGGACTTAATCAAAAAAATAAAAAATAGCCCTTATTTTAACATAATTTACTCTTTTAAATAATAGTTTGGCAAGCATGTTCACCATGACATATTTATTTTCCCTAGCAGTTCATAGTTTTCAAGTAATAAAAAATTAACACTTGTCCAAAATGAAAGAGACCATTTGGTATCTTGAATAGAGTAATATTTGAGAACTATTGTGTGGTGGACTCTGAAAAAAATATTTGGCCTTTGATGGCAATTGAGGAACCACAAAGCTATACTTCAATTTGAGATTTTGAATATGTTAAAGAAAAGAAAATTATAAGGGAAAGTGAAATGAAGTAGAAATTTATTTTTTTATTTTAATTTTATTTTTATAAATTTTAGATGTAAATACAATTTATAAAAATTGTATCTAATGCACAAGAGTATCACTTGACATAGGTCACAGCTAGACATCATTATCCTACTTTTTAATAGAGTTAATGGATCAAAGTATCCGATCTTACAATTGTATCTAATGCACAAGAGTATCCTACTTTTGAATTGGTGGAAAGCTAATGGACCAAAGTATCCGACCTTACAGGCAATAGCTAGGGACATTTTAGCTATTCCTGTATCCACTGTTGCTTCTGAGTCAGCATTTAGTACTAGTGGAAGGTTGGTGAGTCCACATCGTAGTAGACTTCATCCAAATACATTAGAAGCATTAATGTGTGCACAAAGTTGGTTGTGGGGTGCAGCGATGAAAGGTGTTATTTCATCCAATCTACATATTATTATTTCACTTTTTATTATTTATATTACCATGGAATAATTTCAATACTGAATTTATATTCTTTGCTTTTTTGGAAATTCAACATTGGAATCGGTGGGCTATGCAACTATATATGATGATGATGAGATCGAGTCGGATCAATCATGTGCCACTTTTGTGTTAGTTGCCATCTTTTTTGTTTTAATTGTTAACATTTTTTACATTTTATTATTAGTATTAATTATTTGTTTTTTTCCTTTTGTTATTTAACAGGAATTCAAGTTGAAGGAAATGATGGAAGTTGTGTGGTTTGTATGGGTATTGGAGAAACAATGGATTTCATTTTTTATGCTGTAATGGATTTTTTTTTTTTTTAATTTCAATTTTTGGGTAACCTATCCCTTGCGAGTTGTGCTTGGGATTAATTATTCTCTTTGCTACTTGTTGAATTTTCTTGTGTGTGTGAACTGCTGGACAGATGTTTTGTTTGTGCTATTTTGTTGCTATAGGATGTTTTGTGTGTGGGTTGTGTATGGGCTGCTAAATTTTCTTGCTACAGGACGCTATTTTATTGAATATTTGACAGATGCTATATTTGACAGATGCTGCTGGACAGATTTATTGATTTGTATATATTGGCAAATTATGTTGAATTTTTTGGGTAGCCTATCTTATTTAAATATGTTGACAGAATATGTATTGATATTTTAGCTTGATAGATTATGTATTGATTTTTTAACTTGACAGATTATGTATTGATTTTAGCTTGATAGATTTTTTAGCTTGAAAAATTTTAAATTATGTATTGATTTTTTAGCTTGACAGATTTTTTAGCTTGAAAATTTTAAAATTATGTATTGATTTTTTAGCTTGATAGATTTGTAGATGTCCCCGAACGCCCCGGGAGGGTTAAGTCCCGTTCTGTTCATTTGGGCTCACTACAGTTCAAGGACTCGATTGTCACGGTTCTAAATCTTGAACCAAAGAGTCCAAATCCGGCAAATCATTTTTAAGAAAACAGATTTTTGAAAGAAGTGCCAAACATGGACTGCTTTGCCAGATACAGAGTCGCCACCTAAATATTTTTTTATGGGGAAATTTAGGAAACCCTGACTCGGTGCCAAAGGCCACGTGTCCGTCATCACCAAAGTTGCCTCGGCTCAGGAACTTGGGTACGATTGGGGAAGGTCACTTCGTGAGCACCCCCGCTCGCCCGGTCAAAGACCGGCCTCTACTAACCGTGATATCTAGTTTTGAAAACATTGTGTGTTCTTATTCCGGTTATTAGCCTAGATTACTACGTGATGCGCACAGCATACAAGTATAGACTGGATCGCCTGAATTGGAACAACACATTTCATGTTTGTTTTTGAAAGATGGTTTGCTACCCGCAGGTAGGCTTAAAATGCAGATTTTGCCACCCTCAGGTGGGCTTAGAAAACATGGTTTTGCCACTATCTAGTGGGCTTAAAACTCACAGTCAATGCATTATTCCAATTCAGATAATCCAACCTTCACCCACAGGCATTCAGGCAGTTATATCACATAAGCAGTTAGCCTCATGGTGAGCATGCTATTCATGGCAGTCACTCACACGCATACAAGGATGCTAAAGCATAAAACTCACCGAGTACTCCAAGCCAAAACAGAAGCTAATTAGAAATCATGCATGATCCTAAGTATACAGAAATGCTTAATGCAACACATGCAAAAATGCAACTATAGCGGGCTCGGCTATTCTAAACATGGCATATGGAATGCTACAGCTAACATGTATTCACCTTGTAATTGAAGTACAATGCAGTTAGTATGGTACGCCGAGCCCGGTGCATGCAAAACAGATGAATGAATGCAAACATGCTATCATACTATATGCTAATTGAAATATGCCATAATCTAACCATCATAAGCAGGTAAATAAAAGGGAAGAAAGACGTGGGGTTGGAAGACATACATCACATTCACGCACACTTATTACAATTATGCCCTCGCGCAGAGGGTCCAAATAAATATACAGTCCCGAATAAAAGAATAGTACAGTCCAAATAAATATTACAGTCCAAATATGTACAAATTCCTAATTAATTAACAAATTAACTAAGAAAATAAATAAACTGGCATGCAAGCCAGGGACTGCCTTGATTCTGCTCCGGATGATGGATGATGCATGTTCGGGTTGCCTTTGCGCGGAAATCCATGACGATGCCCCAATTAGCCTCTGTTTGCACCTGTTCTTGAAATGCGTGCCAAACTTCGAAAAGTTGCTAATTCTTCAATTTGCTGCAACAGAGAGCAGGAAAGGGGCATAGTAATGTATTTTCACAAATGTATGCATGCCTCGATCCTCGTGCCACCAATCACGCATATCGATGCATGATGGCCGAGGAGCCGAATTGCACAATTCAATATGAAATGAATGCACATAAAAACACAACAAGACCTAACTCCCTCATGGATGATCCGGAGTGTCAGTGACTGGGGAATTGAGACACGTTCCGTCACTCGGAGTGCGAAATGTACCTCGTTTCCCGTGCCCGGGCTAACTCCTATCCCGAACACAATGCAATATGCATGATATGCATGAAATGCAACTAAGATATAACCTAACATGCAAAATGTTATGGAATGGCATATACGATGCACGAGGTAACATGGCATACACAATGCGCTAACATACATCCTAGCATACACAATGCTATGAAATGAAATGGCATACACAATGCAATATGAACTTACACCAACACAAGTGGACCTCATTCACACTCACATAGGAGGCCATGAGATGAAAATGAGACAACTCGAAGTGCGTGCACGCGTGCACGCAAACTGAGGACCGAACCTACGGCACGAATGCTACTCTAACATGACATAGCAAAGCATGGATTATGGCATACTAACATGCAATTTTCAGAGGCAAAATGAGATGCAAAACAGCCCCGAATCATGGCAAAATGACACCCGATGCATGGAACGAGTCCCGAAACATGAAATTTGGCTCATGGAATGACCCATGGCTATGCAATGCATGCATTATTTGAACATGAAGTGTAATGACAGAAGTAAGGCAGCCCCAAAACAAGCATGTTTACAGTTCAAAGCATGGCCAAACAGTGAGCACAAATAGGCCTAAGATAGCATGCAAAAATGGCCAAAAAGAGAGAGGTAATGAAGCAACTCACAAATGCTGGCCCCAAACAGGGAAGGGGCCTTCTACAATATTGAAGAGGGACCAAAAATATGATGTATTACAGTTTATGAAAAACCCCAAAAACAGATACAAGTATGCTCAAAATGATATGCAAAATAAGGGCACCAAGAGAGCTATAACATGAAGTATAAAAAGGATGTCCCAAACAGCCATAAACCCTTAATGAAACATGAAGAGGGGGTCAAAATAGGGCCATTTTCAGTTCGGACCAAGGTCCAAAAACAGAAGCTCAATAGGCTAATAAATCATGCAAAAATGGGGACCAAAGAGGAGTGCAATGGCAAGTGATACATGGAGGTCCCAAAAAGTGGTGATCCCTTCTTCAATGTTGAAGAAGGACTCAGAATAAGCCTATCTACAGTTTACATCATGCTCCAAAACAGATTACAAATAGGCCAAAAATACTATGCAAAATTATGGCATAAGAAAGGGTAATGAAGCAAGTGCAAGATGGGGGTCCTAAACAGGGTAAGACCCTTAATGAAAGATGGAATAGAGCTCAAAAAAATGCCACTTTCAGTTTTGGTCGGAGCTCAAAACAGCAAGCAAAGATGGCTAAGAAATGGTACAAAAATGAGCTAGAAAAGGGGGAAATGGTGCTTACCCTTGAAGACCAAGCCTTGGCTGCCTCTTGGACTGAAAAATGCTGCCTCTTAGCTGCTAGAAAGCCCCTCCTAGCTGCTGGAATGGGGTGGTGGAGTGGTGCTAGGTGGTGGTGTGGAAAGGGGGGTAGGACTTGGGTGTTTTGAAGCTTGAAGGGAGAGAGAGAGAGGAGATATGTATATGGGAGCTCAAGGGGGTTTTTTCTAACCCTTAAACCAGCTGGGGAGGCTGGTTTATATAGACAAAGAGGGGGGAGAAAGAGGGGGAAAAATGAGGGAAAAAGAATTCAAGTTTCCCCCCCAAAATTTGGCCCTCCGGATACAAAATCTGGGGGGTCAAAGAGGTCAGTTTTGCAATGTACACACTGCAGGGGTTCAGGCCGGCCAGGTGTTGGAGCTGCAGGTGGCCGGCCGGCCACCCCCCATGGCCGGCCGGCCAGAGGTCAAAAGGGTCAAGGTGATTTAGTGGCCGGCCACCACAGATTGGTGGCCTCCCATGTGTGCTCAACACAGGTATGTGGTCAAAAATTGGCAACTGTAAACTAGGAGAGAGAACAAGCCATTTTCCAAAGGGGTTCAAAAGGTCCAACAACAATTACTGGCCGGCCACCAAATATTGGTGGCCTCCCAGATGTGTATATCACAAATATGGGGGTTAGGGTTGAAGAAAGTGACCTTAGGGTGGTCAACATTGGCTTTGAAGTGTGAAAAACGGGCGTCGGAGGGCGATGAAGGAAATATAACTGGTTGCTGGAACAATTACTGGCCTCCCACCCTTCTACGGCCTTCCTGGTGATGAAACAGAGGTCCCTGCCAAAAATGAACAAAAACCGATGCAAAATGAAGGTTCGGGGGCCGAGACGCGCAGTCCGAGGCCCCGAAAACTGCCTGTTGGGCACCGGGAGTGGTGTTCGACCACGAAGTGGGTCTCTCAGACCACAGTGTCCCTCAAAAGGGAGTAAATAAGATGCATGCCAAACACCGGAGCAAACGAAGGTAGTTAGGCGGTCCCGAACCGAGGCACACGGCCTGACGGCTCCGAAAACCGGGAACCGGGCTCCGAAATGGGCAAAATGGCCTGTGACCATGGAACGTAGCCTACGGCCAGTGAGAGATGACCTACTAGACCTCTCCCTTCCCTCAGGGAAAAGAAACAGAGAAAACCGAGCCTGGTTCGCAAACCGAAGCAAAGTATAGAAAAGCCCGGAAGTCCGGAGGCAAGACTCACGGCCGAGACTCTAAAACCTCTGGACGAGCACGATATGCAACATCACCAAGCGCTCGATCGGTGACGTCTGAGTCTTAAGGTCGGTCAAAAATGGGGTGTCTACAGTTGCCCCTCTTTGACAGAACTCGGAAGTCAAGAAATGACGGGAGTGAATGTCAAAGCCCAGAGACGACCCATTTTTGACAAGGCCGAAGACTTAGACAATCATACAAGATAAACGGAGATATGCGCGCAGGCGCGCCCGCAGGCAAGGGGCAAAATGCAAAGCGATATGCACAGGGCCAGATGTAACTCGATGTTCATGCAAATGCAGCAAGCTGTAATGAAGCAATTATTCGCAAATAGATGCAACAGTTTTAAGCAAGAATGCAAAGCAACAACTACATTTCATGCAGTTAGAAATGCGGAGAATTATTCAATTCTCGTTGCGTCTCACACGGAGAAGATATGATACCTGCGCGATTCGTCTGGCCGCGCCAGCTCCAAATGAACCGTACATACAATATCGTGCCTGCAAAAGAGAGAAACTCAACAAGCACAATATGTTTAGCAAGATATATTCAATGTGATATCGAAAGTTCGACAAAAGCGGTGTCGGTGGGTGAATGCATCACAGTGCGAGAAAGGAGCGTGCATGACAACGCAAGCTTAAACACAGAGGCATGGTAATATCAAACAAACGTGCATGACAATGCAAGTATGTTCATGAGAATGTAAGTTAGATGCACAATGATGCAGAACAATCGCAAATCAGGACACGTGTTTGTCGCAAAACGGTGAGCAAGGAAATGCGCGTTTCGGCGAGGGCGACTTGATTGCGGTCTCCGGTTCACCTCCCGGAGAGGTTACAAAAGGATACACTTTGATTTTGATGAGTGATGATGAGACACATGTCAGAAATTGAAGCTGAAGTTCCGGCGGAGCGATTCGCGACAGAAAGTGCACTTTTCTTGAACTTTTTCAGGTCCCGGGAACTCCAATCTTCCTCAAAATTTGCAGAGAGCTTGGGACCCACCTAGGGATCACCACCGGCCAGTTTCCTTCCCCTGGGGAGGCCACCGGCCAGGTTTCAAAAAGAGGATGGCCGGCCAGCCAGAAAAGGTGGCCGGCCGGCCGGCCACTTGCCCAAATCCGCGGGCATTTTGGTCTTTTCACCTTCCTTTCTTTAAATACACTCACCCAAACACTTTGAGCTCATAACATCAGGTCCGAAATCATCTTCTCCTCCCTCCCAAACCATTTTCCTCTCCAGATCCGAGCTCTATACGCGTTTTCCAACCCCCCACGCAAGTTGTTTTCGCGAAAACTTTTAGTTTTAAACACTTTGAATCGATTAAATTTTGATTTCGGGGCTTCTTTTCTCATTTTTGCCACTTGAGGTAAGTTTGTCTCAACATTTGGAAGATTTTCTCGGGAGTTGACTTTTGTTGACTTTTTCATTTCCCGGGAGTTGACTTTTGTTGACTTTTTTCCAATTTTTGCTCATTTTTGCTCCTTTTGCAGATCTTCTGAAATGGCCAGTCATTTTCCTCACGGCGGAGGTCCTCCGGGTGCCGGGGATGACTTTGATGTCATGACTCTGCCTCCGAGGGTTCGACCCTTCATTCCCGAGAGGTACGCCCCATCAGCACACATACTTCCACGAGCCGTTTTTCGTCACTTCACTGACTTTAATGAGCGAGCACCCGGAGATCTGCTTCTGCGGGAGCCAGAGTATCACCTCTCCCATGAGGCACGAGAGGTATTTACTTCATTTTTTACCTTTTCTGCAACATATTCTGTGTTTTTCATGCACTTCGTGTCTTTGCCATGTTTGTCTACTCATTTTGGGTAAGCAGCTTATTTAGAATGTTTAGTTCATGACACAGTATCCTGTTTGCATCCTGAACACACAGTTCAATCACTTGAATTTCTGAACACTAGGCCCATAAATTGATTGTGGACGCACGGCACACACCGGTAGGAAATTGAACACACGGCCCAATACTTGAATTCTGAGATGAACACACAGCCCATTCTCTGATGTCGAACACACAGTTCATTGTTGAGGTGAACACACGGCCCCACACTGATTGAGAGTTAAACACGCAGCCCAAACATTTGAGATGAACACGCAGCCCATATTTTGATGTCGAACACACAGCTCGTCGTTGATGTGAACACACGGCACACACTGATTGAGAATAGAACGCGCAGCCCTAACTTGGATTTTCTGAACACACAGCCCAAATTGAAGGTGAACACGCAGCACACACTGATTGAAAGTAGAACACGCAGCCCAAACTCTGATTTTCTGAACACACAGCCCAGATTGATGGTGAACACACGGCACACACTGATTTAGAGTAGAACACGCAGCCCAAACTCTGATTTTCTAAACACACAGCCCGAATTGAAGGTGAACACACAGCACACACTAATTGAGAGTAGAACACGCAGCCCAAACATTTGAGATGAACACGCAGCCCATATTTTGAAGGTGAACACGCTGCACACACTAATTTAGAGTAGAACACATAGCCCTAACTCGGATTTTCTGAACACACAGCCCAAGGTGAATACGCAACACACACTGATTTAGAGTAGAACACGCAGCCCTAACTCCGATTTTCTGAACGCACAGCCCAAAGTGAACACGCAGCACACACTGATTGAGAGTAGAACACACAGCCCTAACTCCGATTTTCTGAACGCACAGCCCAAAGTGAAGGTGAACACGCAGCCCACACTGATTGAGAGTAGAACACACAGCCCTAACTCCGATTTTCTGAACGCACAGCCCAAAGTGAAGGTGAACGCAGCACACACTGATTTAGAGTTTGAACACACAGTTCGCTTACTTTACTTCGCACGCAGCCCATTTACTTGCACACAGCTTACAAACACAACACTCTGTTCGTTAGGCGCGCAACTCGCAACACAAAATTCTGTTCAATCTGGGCACACAGCTCTTTTGGGGCACACAGCGCATTTCGGGCACGCAGCTCATCTTGGGCACACAGCAGATCTCGGGCAAACAGCGCATTCTTCGGGCACACAGCTCATTTGGGCACATAGTATATTTCCGGGCACACAGCTCGTTTTTCGGGCGCACAGCTCATTTTGAACATATAGGATGCAATGACGGAACTTGCAGAAGTTGAAACAATCTCAGATGCCCAACATTTTCCTCTTTTCTTTTGCTTTGCAGCCTGGAACTTTCATAGCTTCAGATAGGTCCTGGTTTTACTATTCTCACATGACCAGGGTTGAACGCTGCGATTTTATGAAAGAACAAATTCTGTTTTGCACAAATGTGGAGAACGGCACGGCACTCAGAGCACAAAACGATTTTATTTTTGAAATTGAGAGATGAGTTTTCGACCAAGTATTGAGCCTACGACTAAACACAGCAAAACGACTCGACACGGAAATAAAAGGCACACAACTTAGACACATCGAGTAACACTCGAGACGACTCAAAACAAGAATCGAGACAAACAAAAAGACACGACACTCAGACGTGCACAGGGAGCCTGTTTCACTGGGTAGTGTTTCCCACCCTTCCTTATTTGTAATTCTCACATCACTCGGCCCTCAGGCTCTGTTTTTCTGAAAAAGCCCTTTTCTCACTTTTTCTCTCATCGCACATCTCTCTATTCTTCAATCTCTCATTTTTCAATCCCTCCCTTGGGTGGTTGATGGATAAACAGGAAGTTGCGGGCTCTTGCCCCTAGCATGCTGCTAGATTCTCTTTCTTCCGCTCACAGCCAGTGAATTCCTCCCATAGAAGGGTTGCGCCACAACTGGATGTGTAGCAAATCTGCAGCTAACATCGGTTGATGATGCTTTGCTGGGGAGTTTGGTCGTGATCAGATCTGTCCAGATGAGGGAGTGGAATATCTTGCCCTATTCCAGCTCGTGCTTCGCACTTCGCTTGATACCTCGTTGCTTGGAGGGTGAAAGAGCTTTCAGCCCTTTGTTGTTATCTTCAGTTGTGCCCTTTTCTGGCAAGTAGAGTGCCCTTTCTGGCAAGTGCGTTGATAAAGGGGAAAAGACAGGGAACTTAACTCAACTGTGCCCCTAGTTCATCATTTTGACCATTTTTTATTTTTGAGCTTTTGCTAAAGTAATTTTGACCGACATGAGAGTTAGATTAACATGCTTGTTCAATTTTTGATTTGAAATCATGCAAGTCAGGCTATGAGCACTGAAAATTTTCCTTTTTTGGGTCCAAGAAATGGTCCAATTTTAGAAAAATGGGATAATTTTCGAGAGAATTAGTCAACCTCAGTAAAAATTCTCAAAAACTATTTTTGCAAACGGCCATTGCTCAACGAGCATAGAACCCACTCTCGAGATGCACAACCTCAGATCCGGAGGAAAATTGCCCCTTGCTTGAAGAGAGCTGCATGGCAACGGAAAGTTGCTCCTTGTTTGAATGACGCCGCAGCACATTGAATGGCAACGGAAAGTTGCTCCTTGTTTGAATGACGCCGCAGCACATTGAATGGCAACGGAAAGTTGCCCCTTGTTTGGATAGCACCGCGGCGCATTGTAGTCAGTCCTCAGAGTGACGAACACAACCAAATCCTCAGATACAGAGAAGACAAAGATGGCCAGAACCATCGCATGGACACAATTGAATTTGAATTGCTTACGGCTGGACTTCAGGATGAAGTTGCCTACGTATCCTAAAGATGGGAATCAAGCCTTACGTAGTTCGGGGTTAAGGTACACTCGGGTATTAACCTCTCCTTTTTAGGCTCTAACTTTTGCCAAGGCGCCCGTCGTGGGTTTTCGACCTTGCGAGCTTTGTTCTTCTTTCTTTCTTTTTTCAATTCTTTTCTTTTCTTTTCTTTTTTTTTTTTGCATATTTTCTTCTTTTTTTTTTCTTTTTCTTCTTTTTTCTTTTTTGTTCTTTTTCTTCTTTTTCTTGCTCTAACTTTTGCCTGGGTCGCCCTTCCGGGTTTTCGGCCCAACGAGCCTCTTAAGGGTAAAAGTGTAGCTTGGTCCATGCCAAATGGTTGTAGGGTTTCGAAGCCATCCGTATCCAGGAGAGTGGCTGTTGATTTGCAAGAGGACTCATCTTCAGCTCTTCGAGCATGTTTGATATCTTTGCCCCTAGTTCGAAGGGTACTTCTGTTCTAGCTTTGCAAGCTTCTTCTGATCTTCTTGATCCGACTTTCCTGGCCTCTTGTTCGAGGGCTGCTTCAAATCTGGCCACACAGGCCTCACATCGTAGTTGACCGTTGAACCTTCTGAATTGGAAGCGAAGGGGTTGAGTCTCGAGGCTGAGAGTGATCCTAGGCTGCACAATCTCAAGAGCGATTCCACACAGGTCTTCGCAGGACCGCGCAAAACATTTTGTTTTTGAAAATTTTAAGAAAGCGACAAATCGCTCGCGCGGAAGATAGTGTGAAACCAATCTGGATCAAGCCAGGATCCTTCTCAGTACTCACGCTAACAAGCATGATCTCATTCATTAAGGGCTTAGCATGCCTCTCTTTCTCTCAATTGATCAAAGTTTTGCAAAACCCGAGGAATTCCTCCCTCTTTGTTTTCACCGCAGTGTTCAAAAAGTTTTGAAAAACTCAGGTCATTACAATGACTTCAAGGCACAGAAAAGACAGAGCTTCTAGTCAAATACTGCCATCTCATTTAGAAATTCTGGCACAACTGGCACACGGCAGAAGCAAACACGAGAGTGTGAAAATCACTGCTGTTCCCTTCAGATCTGTTGGCATAACTGGCTCCAAGGCAGAAACAGACTCAAAAGAAAGCAAAAAAGACAAATACAAAACAAAATGGTGATGTCTGAGGTAACACCCCCAGAATCACCCGACTTCAATAAAACAGGACTGACTCGGTACAACAAGACAGACTCAACAGGATTGACTTGATACAACGAGACAGACTCAACAGGACTGACTTGATACAATAAGACAGACTCGGCAGGACTGACCCGATATAACAAGACTGACTCGATATAACAAGGTAGACTCAACAGGACTAACTCGATATAACAAGGTAGACTCAACAGGACTGACTCGATACAACAAGACAGACTCAACAGGACTGACTCGACACAACGAGACAGACTCAATACCCAAGTCAGAAAGTAGAATAAGCAGCACTCGCAAATGCTCAAAACAGTGCGTGCCAAACGCCACATCCAGAGTAAACTGAGTGCCGCCCGCAGGTGGTTCATCCCCCGATCACATAACAACACAAGTCCAGAGTACCCGGGGGATATCAGACCCTTCTGAAACTATAGTTCAAGGACTACCTAGCAAAAGAGAAAACATGCAGCATCTCAGCCTGACTTCGCCAAAACAGATATGAGCATAACAGGATGACTGTGCCCTCTACTAAATTCTGCCCCAAAATTGGATGACTGTGCCCTCTACTGAATTCTGTCCCAAAATTCAACCTGTAAACTGTTACCCTCAGGTAAACTGAATCCCAAAATACTGAATTGGTACCCGCAGGCCTGATGTCCAAACTTGTAAACTGATATATGCATTCCTGTAGAGACGCACTCTAAAAGCACATAACAGATAAGTGAGAGCCAAAACACCCCTATGTTGCGGTAGGGTTTCCCTGTCCTATTTTGTCAGGAGCTAGGGTTTCACTACGCACGCAGCGGTTTCAAACAACCTATCGGGTAAGCAACCTGTCCTAGTTTGGAATGGTCACTATGGATCCGAATATGCACTAGGTCGAATGGTCAAAAAGGGTGCCCCGGTAAAACCGGGGTTTGTGTTCCCATGCTGTCAGAGCCCATAGCCGATCAGCCTTATGGTCATGCCTTGACAAGACAAGCCTCCGGCAAATCGTTCGGGAATGGCATATGGCAAACACGGTGTCCTAGGCGTACCAATGCAAATGCAATGCAAAGAAACACACAAGTGTAGTCAAAACCAGATATCATGAGTTCGAGTCAAGTTCTCTAACTCTCCAGCAGAGTCGCCAGAAACTGTAGACGTCCCCGAACGCCCCGGGAGGGTTAAGTCCCGTTCTGTTCATTTGGGCTCACTACAGTTCAAGGACTCGATTGTCACGGTTCTAAATCTTGAACCAAAGAGTCCAAATCCGGCAAATCGTTTTTAAGAAAACAGATTTTTGAAAGAAGTGCCAAACATGGACTGCTTTGCCAGATACAGAGTCGCCACCTAAATATTTTTTTATGGGGAAATTTAGGAAACCCTGACTCGGTGCCAAAGGCCACGTGTCCGTCATCACCAAAGTTGCCTCGGCTCGGGAACTTGGGTACGATTGGGGAAGGTCACTTCGTGAACACCCCCGTTCGCCCGGTCAAAGACCGGCCTCTACTAACCGTGATATCTAGTTTTGAAAACATTGTGTGTTCTTATTCCGGTTATTAGCCTAGATTACTACATGATGCGCACAGCATACAAGTATAGACTGGATCGCCTGAATTGGAACAACACATTTCATGTTTGTTTTTGAAAGATGGTTTGCTACCCGCAGGTAGGCTTAAAATGCAGATTTTGCCACCCTCGGGTGGGCTTAGAAAACATGGTTTTGCCACTATCTAGTGGGCTTAAAACTCACAGTCAATGTATTATTCCAATTCAGATAATCCAACCTTCACTCACAGGCATTCAGACAGTTATATTACATAAGCAGTTAGCCTCATGGTGAGCATGCTATTCATGGCAGTCACTCACACGCATGCAAGGATGCTAAAGCATAAAACTCACCGAGTACTCCAAGCCAAAACAGAAGCTAATTAGAAATCATGCATGATCCTAAGTATATAGAAATGCCTAATGCAACACATGCAAAAATGCAACTATAGCGGGCTCGGCTATTCTAAACATGGCATATGGAATGCTACAGCTAACATGTATTCACCTTGTAATTAAAGTACAATGCAGTTAGTATGGTGCGCCGAGCCCGGTGCATGCAAAACAGATGAATGAATGCAAACATGCTATCACACTGTATGCTAATTGAAATATGCCCTAATCTAACAATCATAAGCAGGTAAATAAAAGGGAAGAAAGACGTGGGGTTGGAAGACATACATCACACTCGCGCACACTTATTACAATTATGCCCTCGCGCAGAGGGTCCAAATAAATATACAGTCCCGAATAAAAGAATAGTACAGTCCAAATAAATATTACAGTCCAAATATGTACAAATTCCTAATTAATTAACAAATTAACTAAGAAAATAAATAAACTGACATGCAAGCCAGGGACTGCCTTGATTCTGCTCCGGATGATGGATGATGCATGTTCGGGTTGCCTTTGCGCGGAAATCCATGACGATGCCCCAATTAGCCTCTGTTTGCACCTGTTCTTGAAATGCGTGCCAAACTTCGAAAAGTTGCTAATTCTTCATTTTACTGTAACAGAGAGCAGGAAAGGGGCATAGTAATGTATTTTCACAAATGTATGCATGCCTCGATCCTCGTGCCACCAATCACGTATATCGATGCATGATGGCCGAGGAGCCGAATTGCACAATTCAATATGAAATGAATGCACATGAAAACACAACAAGACCTAACTCCCTCATGGATGATCCGGAGTGTCGGTGACTGGGGAATTGAGACACGTTCCGTCACTCGGAGTGCGGAATGTACCTCGTTTCCCGTGCCCGGGCTAACTCCTATCCCGAACACAATGCAATATGCATGATATGCATGAAATGCAACTAAGATATAACCTAACATGCAAAATGTTATGGAATGGCATACACGATGCACGAGGTAACATGGCATACACAATGCGCTAACATACATCCTAGCATACACAATGCTATGAAATGAAATGGCATACACAATGCAATATGGACTTACACCAACACAAGTGGACCTCAGTCAAACTCACACAGGAGGCCATGAGATGAAAATGAGACAACTCGAAGTGCGTGCACGCGTGCACGCAAACCGAGGACCGAACCTACGACACGAATGCCACTCTAACATGACATAGCAAAGCATGGATTATGGCATACTAACATACAATTTTCAGAGGCAAAATGAGATGCAAAACAGCCCCGAATCATGGCAAAATGACACCCGATGCATGGAACGAGTCCCGAAACATGAAATTTGGCTCATGGAATGACCCATGGCTATGCAATGCATGCATTATTTGAACATGAAGTGTAATGAAAGAAGTAAGGCAGCCCCAAAACAAGCATGTTTACAGTTCAAAGCATGGCCAAACAGTGAGCACAAATAGGCCTAAGATAGCATGCAAAAATGGCCAAAAAGAGAGAGGTAATGAAGCAACTCACAAATTCTGGCCCCAAACAGGGAAGGGGCCTTCTAAAATATTGAAGAGGGGCCAAAAATATGATGTATTACAGTTTATGAGAAACCCCAAAAACAGATACAAGTATGCTCAAAATGCTATGCAAAATAAGGGCACCAAAAGAGCTATAACATGAAGTATAAAAAGGATGTCCCAAACAGCCATAGACCCTTAATGAAACATGAAGAGGGGGTCAAAATAGGGCCATTTTCAGTTCGGACCATGGTCCAAAAACAGAATCTCAATAGGCTAATAAATCATGCAAAAATGGGGACCGAAGAGGGGTGCAATGGCAAGTGATACATGGAGGTCCCAAACAGCGGTGAGCCCTTCTTAAATGTTGAAGAAGGGATCAAAATAACCCTATCTATAGTTTACATCATGCTCCAAAACAGATTACACATAGGCCAAAAATACTATGCAAAATTATGGCATAAGAAAGGGTAATGAAGCAAGTGCAAGATGGGGGTCCCAAACAGGGTAAGACCCTTAATGAAAGATGGAATAGAGCTCAAAAAAATTCCACTTTCAGTTTTGGTCGGAGCTCAAAACAGCAAGCAAAGAGGGCTAAGAAATGGTACAAAAATGAGCTAGAAAAGGGGGAAATGGTGCTTACCCTTGAAGACCAAGCCTTGGCTGCCTCTTGGACTTAAAAATGCTGCCTCTTAGCTGCTAGAAAGCCCCTCCTAGCTGCTAGAATGGGGTGGTGGAGTGGTGCTAGGTGGTGGTGTGGAAAGGGGGGTAGGACTTGGGTGTTTTGAAGCTTGAAGGGAGAGAGGGAGAGAGAGGAGATATGTATATGGGAGCTCAAGGGGGCTTTTTCTAACCCTTAAACCAGCTGGGGAGGCTGGTTTATATAGACAAAGAGGGGGGAGAAAGAGGGGGAAAAAATGGGGGGAAAAGAATTCAAGTTTCCCCCCCAAAATTTGGCCCTCCGGATACAAAATCTGGGGGGTCAAAGAGGTCAGTTTTGCAATGTACACACTGCAGGGGTTCAGGCCGGCCAGGTATTGGAGCTGCAGATGGCCGGCCGGCCACCCCCCATGGCCAGCTGGCCAGAGGTCAAAAGGGTCAAGGTGATTTAGTGGCCGGCCACCACAGATTGGTGGCCTCCCATGTGTGCTCAACACAGGTATGTGGTCAAAAATTGGCAACTGTAAACCAGGAGAGAGAACAAGCCATTTTTCAGAGGGGTTCAAAAGGTCCAACAACAATTACTGGCCGGCCACCAAATATTGGTGGCCTCCCAGATGTGTATATCACAAATATGGGGGTTAGGGTTGAAGAAAGTGACCCTAGGGTGGTCAACATTGGCTTTGAAGTGTGAAAAACGGGCGTCGGAGGGCGATGAAGGAAATATAACTGGTTGCTGGAACAATTACTGGCCTCCCACCCTTCTACGGCCTTCCTGGTGATGAAACAGAGGTCCCTGCCAAAAATGAACGAAAACCGATGCAAAATGAAGGTTCGGGGGCCGAGACGCGCAGTCCGAGGCCCCAAAAACTGCCTGTTGGGCACCGGGAGTGGTGTTTGACCACGAAGTGGGTCTCTCAGGCCACAGTGTCCCTCAAAAGGGAGTAAATAAGATGCATGCCAAAAACCGGAGCAAACGGAGGTAGTTAGGCGGTCCCGAACCGAGGCACACGGCCTGACTGCTCCGAAAACCGGGAACCGGGCTCCGAATTGGGCAAAATGGCCTGTGACCACAGAACGTAGCCTACGGCTAGTGAGAGATGACCTACTAGACCTCTCCCTCCCCTCAGGGAAAAGAAACAGAGAAAACCGAGCCTGGTTCGCAAACTGAAGCAAAGTATAGAAAAGCCCGGAAGTCCGGAGGCAAGGCTCACGGCCGAGACTCTGAAACCTCTGGACGAGCACGATATGCAATATCACCAAGCGCTCGATCGGTGACGTCTGAGTCTTAAGGTCGGTCAAAAATGGGGTGTCTACAAGATTATGTACTGATTTTTTAAGTTCTTTGTGATAGGATGAAAGTTCTTTGTGATAGGATTTTTTAAACATGTACAGATTATGTATTGATTTTTTAAGTTCTTTGTGATAGGATGAAAGTTCTTTTAATTTTAAAACATGTACAGATTCTTAATAGGATGTTTAAAATTGTTTTTTGAAAAAAAAAAATACTGTAATTCGCTCGGGGAATTTACGGGGTCGGGGATACCCGATCCCCGATCAGGAGAAGGGGCGAGGGGAGGGATATGGGGTCCCCGTTGGGGATCGGGGACGGGGACGGGGACGGGGAATTTCTCACTATCGGGGATCGAGGACGGGGAGTGTGGCCCCCGCCCCCGCCCCGCCCTGTTGCCATTCCTAACTGTGGTTTCCCACCCCAACAATGCCCTTCTCCTTAATCTACCGCTTCAGTGCTTCCATCTTCGCCGTCATCTTCTGAATGATGGTGTCCTGGTCTGTTAGCTCGTGCTCTAGATGTTGAGTGCGCAACCCTCTACGTCGCCGGTGCCCTTCAGGGCTCTACGAGTGCTCAGAACTCCTCGCGTATTTGTCTTGTACGTCTCTGGTTAGCCCCCTGGTGGAAGACTCTAGACCGGCCATGTTCGGAATAGTGGGCAAGTTGTCTCGCCTCTGAACAGACTCTAAAGCGATGCTATCACTGACAGATAGCAAAATCTCATCGTTATTTACCATTGTAGATGGTCGAAAAAGCTTGGAGAACAAGGTTTTACATATCAAGATTCCCACAGACGACGCCAATTGTACAGCGGAGAAATATTCATCGTGTCACGAACCAAACCCGCCCCTATAGGTTTAGCATCGTAACCGGCCAGTAATCCATGATTACCAAAGGCTTTCCTGTACAAATCAAATAATCGGGGCTAGCAGAAGCTAATACATAAGAAAATAAAACATCCAACGAGCTGTGAAGACTTAAATGAGACAAAATGAACTTTTATATATACACATATATACATCAAAGCATAACAAGTTTGCCAAAACACAAACAAAAGAGGCATTACATTCCTATCATTAACAGATACACAATCAAAGTAAAACCATTCATAACATATGAGTGACGGCCAAAAGGGTGATCTCGAGGCCACCCAAAAGCCTCGACAAATGGGAACCTCACAGTGAGGCACAAAAGCTAGCTCAACAAAACTAAGGCAAGGTCGACGCCACTACGTCCCTTCCTGCACTGGATCACCTACATTTATATAAATTAAAAGATGAACAAGAGCCCAGTGAATAACAACAGTGTAAAGAGGTTATGAATGATGTCCTTATAGTAAGTCAAATTGAATAATTACCCCACTAACAAAAAATCGGAATCATAGGCTTATCAGATATATATTTCATACAGAAAGTTATACGTGGTGCATCCAATAGCAGAACAGTATAGACGGTCATGAGGACCGAATAGACATATATGATGGCCATCAATGCAGTAAATAGAAGTTTCAAGAATTGGAACTGACAGTGATCTCTGGAACAGTAACAGTAACAAATGCTAAGGATGTCATGACCCGAACCCGCCCCCATGGGTTAAGGACATAACCGGCCAGTAATCAAGGGATTACCTACAGCCTTAAACCAAACAAGACATATCTTATCAGAGTAAAGGGGCCAAACGGAAGCAAATTTAAAACTTTTGTCCATAGAGATGTACTTACATGGCATGTCATAACAGTCCACATATATATCTCCGTTAATAACTCACATCAAAGGGGTAATAGCACAAAGTTCTATACATACACAGGATCATTCAAGTCTAAGTCAGTCAAACCCAAGATTTATACACAAAAGTAATCCGATGTTTTCGCCAATACAACAAAACTATATCAAAAGAACAAAAGAGGCGAAAACAAGTCTTGTGCGTGAGACATTTGGCCTGACTCTCCAAAACCTTAACTGTTTTTCAAGTATTTCACCGAGGTTGGGTTTGGACGTCCCTTGGCTCACCTACATAGACATGAATAAGCGTGAGCGAAAGCCCAGTGAATAATATCAAATAAGGAAGATACATGAACAATCTTTGAAACAGTCACATCAAACGGCCTTGGGCCCAATTCATGTTTCTATTTAATGTATCAATCGACTAAAGTTCTAGACGTATCAAACGGCCTCGGGCCCAATTAACTCATACCCTACGGCCTTTGGCCCATCCATTCATGTCTAACGTCCTTTTGGCCCAATCGTTCGTATCCGATGGCTTTTGGCCCAATCGTTCAAATCTGACGGCCTTCGGCCCAATCGTTCAGATCCGACGGCCTTTGGCCCACTCGTTCATACCAAACTATCATTCATGTTAGACGGACTTTGGCCCAATCATTCATATGTCAAACTATCATTCATATCAGACTATCAGTCGTGTCAGACTATCATTCATGTCAAACTATCATTCGTGTCAGACGGCCTTCGGCCCATTCATTCATTCGTTCATGTCAAACGGCCTTCGGCCCATTCATTCATGTCATACGGCCTTTGGCCCATTCGTATGGCATAGCAAACATTTGTCCACAATTCAAAGTAACAAACTTATAAGACTTATATGGAAGTAAACAATTGGACAAATAACATACTTCAGATATCTTTATTAAGATATTACTCACAGTGATCTGCCGGTGGATTTGCCCTCGCGCTTGACCCTACACATTTCATGAACACAATGGGTCCCAAACAATTCAATCCGATCTTAATTCATATATTCCTCTTAGGCTTCGTTCTTATCCTTTTAACTCATTTACAATGCTTAATGCATACCTAAGAGTGCTCAGAAATGAAAGAGAACGGAAAATGAAATACAGAACACCTTTACAAAATTTCTAACACAGGGATCCCCGCTCGAGCGTGGGTTACGCCGCTCGAGCAGACCCTTATGGTCTGCAAAAGTACTAGTTACCTCATTTTTACGCTCGAGCATGAATTCGGACGCTCAAGCTGAAGGTCACATTACATGGCTCCCCGCTCGAGCGGACATCCATGTCTGCAAAAAGTTCTAGGAGCTTGCATTTCACGCTCGAGCGGCGCTTTCCCCGCTCGAGCGGACATGCCGAATTCTGGGTTTTCCAGAACTGTTCTTCAAGTCCAAACTCGACCTCCAAGGGTCCAAAACTCACAATTTTGGTTCAACACATGCAAATACATTATATATCATGAGTATACAAGCAATATGAGGCCAATTGCTCAAAATCATGGTCACACTCTCAAATTATTCAACATTTATTTTGTGTAATCAAAACTCATGCATTCAAACCTTACATAAGCTCCATACCTTCAATAATCAAGCATGCATGTCAAAAATATGGTGCAAATGGTGTTTATTCTCATGAAACTCAACAAAACCATGCTTGCATGTATGATCCAACTCTCAATCTTTTTTAATTGACATGCTACATGTTAGATTATGCAAATTCATGGCAATTCTATGCATGCATGTGCATATAGACTTCAATCTCATCAAAATCAACACAACTCATGTTCTTGATCACCATTAATCTTGAATTCACAAAATCACAAGCTCAAACTCATGAATTTACTCACCTAGGAGCTTTAATCTTCATAAATTCTAGTTAAATCTTGAGTATATCTTCAAGATTCTCAAGCCTCTTGATCAAACCTTCAATTTGAGCTCCCTCTCTCACTCTAAGTTCGGTCCTCTCTCTCTCTAGAGAGCAAAATCTGATTTGAGTCTCAAATAAATGAATATAAGTGTATATTGGTCCCTTTTATACAAACTCCCTTAATCACACTTATTAATACTAATTAATTAAGCACTATAGCATCAATTTAATCTATTTAATTTGATCCAAATAAATTTTCAATTAAATTTCACCGTAGGCTCTAAAAATTACGCCAATCACAATGGCATAATCAATTTCGGTTTCTGTGGCCGATAGGGCCTTCAATTTAAATTCTAAAGCAGATAATCAAACAGTTTTTCCTACGGTGAATAGATAGAAATTCAAAACCGCATATATTCATATAAATGGCACTCAGAATCATATCGAACACATAATCACATTCATCATAAGGATCAATTAGCATAATACGGGGTAGGGTTATCCTAAAGGATGCCACAAATACAATTAATAAAATAGGACAATCATTCAAGCAGTCAGAAAATAGCGTTTCAGAAACAAAGCACTTTATAAGCAGAAAATTCTTATAATTAAAACATATCGTTACAAGGTTGTTACTTACAATTGGCTCCACGAAACACATGGTTAGAATGCGGCGTTTGACCTACACAAACACATACAAGCATAACACGTTCAATTCACAGTCCAACCAACTAATTGTTCTCATTACTTGTTTGATTGGTTAGCTTAATTGTTTTGTATTCTCTTTTAATGCTTGTAATGCCCGTGCAATGCATATGAACGTCAAATATATGTGAAAACCATGCTAACGGAGGCTTGGAAGATGAAAAAATGAAGCAGAAGAATGAAACTATGCCTGCCTAAAAACCGCACGTACGGTGTGCCTTGGCCGCATGTGTGAAACTCTCACCACACGTGCACTGGCACGTGCAATTATTTCAGAATGTACGGCCTCCTCTAACCTATTTTTCGCATGTGTGGTCCTCTCCGCCACATGTGTGGTTATGTTTTCCGCACGTGCGGTTCTGTGTGTTTCAGAACCGAAAATCTGCTATGTTTTTGAACTCCAACCCTTCCAAAAACCAACTCCATTTTTGTACAAATCAAGGCCCAAAACTTACTAAAACATGGTGAATGAGGAAATTCTAAGTTCAAACCAAAATCATAACTTTCAACCTAATCTCAATTTTCCATTCATAAAACCAAAACTTGAAATAGAGGAGGACAAACAAGAGTTATGCATATGGGAGTCCTGTGTTTCAAAAATCCATGAAATTCATTCATCAACTTCAAACTCATGCAAGAACAAGTGAATAATTATGAAAGATGTCATGCGCGACAAGGTTTTAAGCTATTTCCTATAATTTCCCTCTTCAGGGTTTATAACTTGACATATACTACTCCATTCCCTACTTTAACTCAAACTCTCCATTCTCATGTGTAATTTTACTCAAGTTTAACATTCTAGAGAAAATTTCTTACCTTCTATGGTTGATTTGGTGAAGTTGCTCCAATCTCCCTTCTTTCCCCTTTCCTTCTCCTCTTTTCCTCTTTATTCTCTAAGGCTCTAGAATGCTTTCTCTATCTCAGATTATATCTCTCTCCTTCTCACTTGAGTTCAAACATATAAAAAAAATCTATCTTTAATTTGTCTTGATCATTTTTAATTAGCATAAAACTTAAATTAGATTAATCCTCATTATAGCATAATCTAGCTCAACCCAACTTAACTCATGAGGGTGAATTAGGCTCTAATCTCCTAGGCCAACATTCAATTTTAAGTTTATGGTTTAACGATTCAGACATTTCTTTTCACATTCTAACCTACCTGTCAATCAAAACATAATTCAAATAGCACATGGCATATACTTAACACACATATAAGTATATAACTCACATATAAACACATAATTAAGGTAAACCACAGAATTAATAGCTAATTAAAGGGGAGACTGTTACAGTCTCTCCCTCTTAAAACGTTTGGTCCTCCAAACTCAATTACCTTCTTCCATGAGAAGTGTAGGGTCTAATGGGAAAAGCTTAGGGTATTTCTTCTGCATATCTTCTTCTCTTTCCCAAGTTGTGTAGCTTCCGCTGTGGTTTTGGCAATCCACTTTGACCAACGAAATTTCTTTATTTCTCAACTTCTTGATACGGTGGTTAACAATCCGAATGGGCTATTCGTTATATGTATAGTCATCATTTACAAGTACCTGAGTAGGCTCAATGACATGTAAAGGATCTTGAAGATATTCTCTCAACATGGAAACATGAAAAACATTATGCATGTGTTCCATATCAGAAGGTAAGGCTACTCGATGTGCCACTGGATTAATTTTCTCAATGATCTCATATGGTCTGATATACCGAGGTGCTAACTTGCCCTTGGCTCCAAAACAAGTTTGCTATTTCATCAGAGTGACTTTGATAAAGACATGGTTGCCCACTTCATATTCTCTCTCCCGTCTACGCAAATCCGCGTAGCTTTGCTATCAACTTTGCACTGCTTTTAACCGTTGCTGGATCAACTTCACTTTCTCAATGGTTTCTTGCACAATTTCAGGTCCCAACAAAGGTCTATCTCCAACCTCAGCCCAACAAATCGGTGACCGACATTTTCAGCCATATAAAGCCTCGTATAGTGCCATGCCAATGCTTGAATGAAAGCTATTGTTGTATGCAAATTCAACTAAAGACATATGAGTCTCTTAACTCCCCAAAAAGTCCAGTACACACATACGTAACATATCATTCAACGTCTGTATTGTCCTTTCTGATTGGCCATCTGTTTGTGAATAGTATGCACTGCTCAATCTTAATTCGGTCCCTAATGCCTTTTGTAGACTTTACCAAAACCTCGAAGTGAACTTCAGATCCCTATCAGATACAATTGATACAGGCACTCCATGTAATTTCATAATTTCATTAATATACAATGTATCCAACTTATCCGCATTATAAATTGTTTTGTTAGGTAAGAAATGAGCAAATTTTGTCAATCGGTCAACAATTACCCAAATTGAATCCATACCTTTATTGGAGCGAGGTAATCCAACCACAAAGTCCATTGTGATGTGTTCCCATTTCCACTCTGGTATTGGTAACGATTGAAGTAATCTTACGGGTCGTTGATGTTCTGCTTTAACTTGTTGGCAGTGTAAATATTTGGACACGAACTCAGCAGTTTCTCTTTTCATTCCTGACCACCAGAAATTTTTCTTTAAGTCTTGGTACATTTTTGTATTTCCCGGATGAATTGAGAATTTTGAACTGTAAGCTTCTTGCAGAATCCACTTCTTCAAGTCACTATCATTTAGTACACACAACCTTATCTGAAATTCGAGCATATCATTCTAAAAAATGAAACCCGATCTTGGTTTGAAATCCCGTTTGTCCACAATTTTCTTCAGGAATTCATCTTATAATTGTTTTTCTTTAATTTCTTCAAAGATTGCTGATTGTACAGAAATAGCAGCTAAAACCCCGCCTTGTTCACGTAAAACAATAGCAAGTTCAAATTTTTCCACTTCATGTAGTAATGTCTTTTGTCTGGTAAGTAAGCAAGCCAAGGTTCCAATTTATTTCTGACTGAGGGCATCGGCAATGGTGTTGGCCTTTCTCGGACGGTACAAAATTTGCAAATCATAGTCCTCAATCAACTCCAACCACCTACGTTGTCTCATGTTCAGCTCTTTTTCGATAAAGAAGTACTTGAGACTCTTGTGATCCGTATACACCTTACATGTTGCCCCATATAGATAGTGGAGCTAAATTTTTAATGCAAAAACTACAGCGGCAAGTTCCAAATCACGAGTTAGGTAATTCTTTTCATGCAGTCTTAATTGACGGAAAGCATATGTAATTACTTTTCTATTCTGCATCAACACACACCCCAAACCTTTATAAGATGCATCACTGAAAATAGTAAAGCCATCCGTACCTAAAGGTAAGGTGAGAATCGGTGCGGTCACAAGTCGAGTCTTCAATTCTTGAAAAGCTGACTCTCTCTGTTCAGTCCATTTGAATGGTACCCCCTTTTGCATCAACTGTGTAAGTGGCAAGGCAATTTTAGAGAAGTCTTTCACAAATCTGCGATAGTACCCCTCCAAACCCAAGAAACTGTGAACTTCAGGACGTTTGTTG
This sequence comes from Camellia granthamiana, assembly GCA_036172215.1. NCBI lineage: Eukaryota > Viridiplantae > Streptophyta > Magnoliopsida > Ericales > Theaceae > Camellia > Camellia granthamiana. The sequence goes on along the minus strand of CM069915.1, from coordinate 54,766,126 downwards.
GTCTAGGTCAATTTATAACTGTCTCTATCTTTTGTGGATCAACAGAAATGCCATCTTTCGTTATCACATGTCCGAAGAACATCACACTATCAGCCAAAACTCACACTTAGATAATTTAGCATGCAGTTTCTTCTCCCTCAACCTTTGTAAAGAAAGTCTTAAGTGATGTTCATGTTCCTCTCTACTTTTGGAATAAACTAAAATGTCATCGATAAAAACCACAACAAATTCATCTATGAACGACTTGAAAATTTTGTTCATTATATCCATAAAAGCAGCTGGTGCGTTAGTAACCCCGAAAGGTATAACAAGGAATTCAAAGTGTCCATACCTTATTCAGAAGGCATTCTTTTCCATGTCCTTGGCTTTAACTTTTAATTGACGATATCCAAATCAAAGATCAATTTTTGAAAACACTTGCGCCCCTTGCAGTTGATCAAACAAATCATCCATGCGAGGTAGTGGGTACTTGTTCTTCATTGTCACCTTGTTTAACTCTCGGTAATCAATACAAAGCCTTAAGGACCCATCATTCTTTTTCAGAAATGACACTAGAGCACCCCACAATGACGTACTAGGCCTGATAAATTTCTTGTCCAACAACTCTTGTAACTTGACTTTTCAACTCTTTCAATTCAGTAATCAACATCCGGTATGGGGTTTTGGAAATTGTTATGCCCTCAGCACTATCTCGATAGTGAATTCAATTTCTCTGTCAATCAAATTCCCCAGCAAATCATCTAGAAAAACATCTGGGAAGTCTCTGACTATAGGAATGCTATCCATATTAGGTTTAGCAGCAGTTGACACAATTACTACAAAGCATAAAAAGCCCTTACAACCTTTGTTAATCAACCTATTTGCTTTCATTAAGGAAATCAAATATGGGGGAGATATGAAACCAATTCCGTTAAATGTAAATTTAGGTACTTCAGGTAGTTGAAACACAACTTGTTTAGTCAAACAATCAATGGTAGCACAATATTTCGCTAACCAGTCCAGCCCCAAGATTACGTCAAAATGTGATATCTTTAAAGGTAGCAAATCAACATACAAAATCATGTCCCCAACGATAATCTCACATACAAGATACATACACGCACAAGTCATAGACCCCCCAGTTGGAGACAATACAGCTAACAGATAATTCTTCGGTTCCAAGGGTCTAGTTAATTTTAGAGCAAAAGCATAGGACACAAAAGAGTGTGTAGAACCCGAGTCAATCAACACATAAGCATTCTAGGAACAGATAGGAAAGATACCTGACAAAACTGTCTCTGTATTCTGCATATCACCCGGTACTAACGTAAAAACCCGTCTTTGCTTCAAAGTTTCTTTCCCTGCAGTCGATTTCAAATTAGCCCTTGGTGTTGAAGCTGATACGGCTGAACTTGCCATAGGTCGAATTGTGCTTTGGGATACCAATGGGCAATCCTTAATCATGTGGCCTGTTTTGCCGCACCGGAAACATGCACAAGAAATTCGGCGGCAAACTCCCTTATGTCTTTTTCCACATTCTAGGCAGAAGGGTGTATCATTCCCTTGGCCAGAGCTATTTGATGATCCTGTATTCTGTCTCTTGTTCTGTGAATTGTTTGAGTTGTTTCAGCCCTTCTTAAAGTTCAATCTCTATATCTTACCCTTCCATTCGGTCACCAGTGTCTTCACTTGTTTTAGTGCAGCAATATTCGCCTCAGCCATAAGGGCCCTATCTAGGACATCAACATATTTTACCAACTTTAGTACATTGATCTAGTCAAGGACCTCAACATCAAGTTCGCCTCCAAATTTCCTAGCTTTCTTGTAATCGGTATCTACTATGTGTGGCACATATCGTGCAAACTCGGTGAATTTGGCTTCGTACTTCGCTATTGACATAGTACCCAACTTTAACTACTCAAATTTTGTTACTTTGCGGTCTCTTACACACTATGGGAAATATTTTTCATAGAATGCCTCTTTAAACTGTGCCGAAGTCATAGTAGTATTCTGATCACGGATAAGCATCCACCACATTCTAGCTTCTTCTTGCAAGGTGAAAGTTGCCAGCAAAACCTTTTGCTTTTCCGAACATGGAAAAACTTCAAACAACTTTTCAATCTCTAAGATCCATGCCTCGGCCTTTAGTGGTTCAAGCTCCCCTTGAAATGTAGGTGGTTTCATTTTGTTAAACTTCTGCGTCAAGGCAATACTATCACCATTGTTAGGTGGCTTAACAAGAATTGGTGGCGAAGGAGGAGGTAGGAATGGTTGTCTCTTGTTCTCTCAAAGTTTTTGTCAATAGTTCTACCATTCTTTCTAATCGACCCATTCTAGCATCAGAAGTTTCAGATGCATTTGTAGATCTTGCGTTCTCCATTGGTGTATATGTAAACAAAATGATAACAAACATAGGACACATAGGTTTCACATTTCCATTTTCATCACATAGGCACATAAGAAACCCACACACACTCACACTTGCAAGTAAAAAGCCCTAATTTCTTTTCTATGACATCCTATAGCTCATTTGGATGTGTGCGTGTGTGTGGTATAACTCGTGCTCTGGTACCACTCTATCACAACCCAAACCCGTTCCTATAGGTTTAGTGTCGTAACTGGCCAGTAATCCACGATTACCAAAGGCCTTCTTATACAAATCAAATAATCGAGGCTAACGAAAGCTAATGCATAAGAACATAAAATGTCCAACGAGCTATGAAGACTTACATGAGACAAAATGAACTTTTATATATACACATATATACATCAAAGCATAACAAGTTTGCCAAAAAATAAACAAAAGAGGCATTACATTCCCATCATTAACAGATACACAATCAAAGTAAAACCATTCATAACATGTAAGTGACGGCCAAAAGCGTGATCTCGGGGCCACCCAAAAGCCTCGACAAATGGGAACCTCACAGTGAGGCACAAAAGCTAGCTCAACAAAACTGAGGTAAAGTCGACGCCACTATGTCCCTTCCTGCACTGGATCACCTACATTTATATAAATTAAAAGATGAGCAAGAGCCCAGTGAATAACAATAGTGTAAAGAGGTTATGAATGATGTCCTTATAGTAAGTCAAATTGAATAATTACCCCAGTAACAGAAAATCGGAATCATAGGCTTATCAGATATATATTTCATACAGAAAGTTATACATGGTGCATCCAATAGCAAAACAGTATAGACGGTCATGCGGACCGAATAGACATATATGATAGCCATCAATACAGTAAATAGAAGTTTCAAGAATTGGAACTAACAGTGATCTCAGGAACAGTAGCAGTAATAGATGATAAGGATGCCACAAATACAATTCATAAAACAGGACAATCATTCAAGCAATCAGAAAATAGCATTTCAGAAACAAAGCATTTTATAAACATAAAATACTTATAATTCAAACATATCGTTACAAGGTTGTTACTCACAGTTGGCTCCGCGAAACATGTGGTTGGAACGCAGTGTTTGACCTACATAGACACATACAAGCATAACATGTTCAACTCACAATCCAACCAACTAGTTGTTCTCATTACTGGTTTGATTAGTTAGCTTAATTGTTCTTTATTTTCTTTTAATGCCCGTAATGCCCGTGCAATGCATATGAACATCAAATATATGTGAAAACCATGCTAACAGAGACCCGGAAGATGGAAAAATGAAGTAGAAAAATGAAACCAAGCTTGCCTAAAAACTGCACATGCGGTGTGCCTTGGCCACACGTATGGAACTCCCACTGCACGTGCGCCCGCATGTGCAATTATTTCAGAATGTGCGGCCTCCTCTACCCTGTTTTCCACACGTGTAGTCCTCCCCGCCACAAGTGCGGTTCTGTTTTCCACACGTGCAGTCCTTCCCGTCGCACGTGCGGTTCTGGGTGTTTCAGAACCGAAAATCTGCTATGTTTTTGAACTCCAACCCTTCCAAAAACCAACTCCATTTTTGTACAAATCAAGGCCCAAAACTTACTAAAACATGGTGAATGAGCAAATTCTAAGTTCAAACCAAAATTACAACTTTCAACCCAATCCCAATTTTCTATTCATAAAATCAAAACTTCAAATGGAGGACAAACAAGAGTTATGCATATTGGAGTCCTATGTTTCAAACATCCATGAAATTCCTTCATCAACTTCACACTCATGCAAGAACAAGTGAATAATTATGAAAGATGTCATGTGTGACAAGGTTTTAAGCTATTTCCTACAATTTCCCTCTTTAGGGTGTATAACTTGATATATACTACTCCATTCCCTACTTTAACTCAAACTCTCCATTCTCATGTGTAATTTTACTCAAGTTTAACATTCTAGAGAAAATTTCTTACCTTCTATGGTTGATTTGGTGAAGTTGCTCCAATCTCCCTTCTTTCCCCTTTTCTTCTCCTCTTTTCCTCCTTGTTCTCTAAGGCTCTAGAATGCTCTCTCATTCTCTCTCTCAAATTATATCTCTCTCCTTCTCATTGAGTTCAAACATATAAAAAAAATCTATCTTTAATTTGTCTCAATCATTTTTTTTTTTAAATTGTTGGGAAAAAAAATAAAAAATATAGAATGAAAATGCATCAAACACTTGGTACTATTTGCTTAGCGCACACTAAAAGAAAAGGATAAATTACAAACACACCCTCTTAGATTTATTTAAATTACAAATTATCCCTTGTAATTTTAAAAACTACATTATACCCTTAAGGTTTCTAATTTCATAACAAATAGGTCCTTTTATTAATAAATCATCAAGTTAATTAATAGTTTTTAATAATATTAAAATTTTATTTCGATTAATAATTCAGATAATTTTATTATTGTATAAGTGAACAATTAGAAATTTTACTTTTTCAATTAATTCTGTTAAATAAAAAATTCTAACAAGGAGGTATTTGTAATTTTTCAAATCACAGGAGACAATTCGTATTTTAAGCAAATCTCGAGAGGTGTATTTGTAATTTACCCTAAGGAAAAAGTATTTTGATTTGGGTTGTTTTGGAAAAATAGATTAAAAGTTAGTTTTTTAGTTTTATTGTGACTTTTTTTTTGACTTTTTTTTTTAAAATATATTAAAAAAAAGTAAAAATGTGATGTTACCCAAAAGAGGTTAAAGTCAAAAATTCTTTTAACTTCGTCCCCAAAGAGGCCAAAATGTGTATTTACTAAAAACAAAATACCATTCATCAAAGTCTTTTCATCTATCAAATGAGGTCTCTATAATATACACCCTTTTGAAAAAAGTGTACCATATGCATTTCTAATTATGTCATTTTCTTCTTTAGTTATGACTAATTTTTTTTTCTTTAGTTATGACATTATTTAGTTACGACTCATTAGTTATTTAGTTATGTCTCATGTTGGACTTAATTATGACATTTTTTATTTTTTTTAGTTATAACTTAAAAAATTGAAATTATATCATTTGTCTTTTTGGTTATAAGATGCATGTGCACCATAGTGTTTCCCATCAAACGAACGTTGTCAATTTGAAGCTTTAAATGCAAAAGAGATTTGCTTCTCTCCAATCTTCTATGGAATTGGAGAGATACTGTTAGGCTAAGTGGACTTACTTTTGGACCTCATTTCGATGATTCGAACTATTCATATTTTAGAGTTCATTGAGTATATTATTCGTACAAAAAATTAAGTCGATCGGATAACAACAATCACGTATTTGGATTAAGTTTGTATGAACCGTTTATTTTTTCACCATCCATTTTTTCATACAAAATTAATTTGAACACGTAGTTGCCGTTATCCGATTGATTTAATTTTTTGCAAGGATGATATATTCGACAAATCCTAAAGTATAAACGGTTCGAATTATCAAAACGGAGTCCAAAAGTGAGCCGAATAAACCTAATAGTACCTCTTCAATCCGATGAAGGACTAGAGAGAAGCCAATCTCAATGTGAAAAAACATTATAAATTTAGCGTTGTCAATTTCTAGGAAACAAATTTTTATTTTTAATATTATCATTATATATATATATATATTTTTTGATAAGAAGCAAAAACTAAAATTTGTTTGGTATAGAAAAATATTTTGAAAATAAAAATAAATAAACATTTTTGGTAAGTGGCTTGTGATATGATCAAAATATGAAATATTATTGTAGTATATCCTACATCAATCAAGTAATTTGGGTTTAAATTTTATAGTAATGTTGGTAGACCAACTCCATTCAAAAAAATAAAACTACTTGGATTGTGACAAATAGTATTAGAGCTCCATCAATAGCGACTTAAGATTTTGTGAGTTTTTAAGCTAAACATTAAAATGAGGCTTCTGTGAAAATTTAATACCTTCTACAATAAGATTTATAAATAAAAAAAAAATGGAAGCCTTAGGTGATGGGCTTAGTGACCTAATAGTTAAGCCATCTTTGAGCTTCACATTGGTCCCGTGAGGAGGTGGTGGTTGTGTGTTACTACCCTACTTGCGTCCCACACGGAAAATTGATTATGAAATATTAGTATCATACATAACTAATCAAGTAAGCTACTATGAAGGTCATATTTGTCTCACACTAATTAATCAAGAGATTAATGGAAAGATGAGTTATACTGTTTTAAATCTGCAAAAAAATAAATAAATCAACAAACTGTTAATGCCACTCGATTGGCGATTGCCGACATTATCTTTTGCCACACCAAATGAGTATGCTATGTAGGCCCACCTCACATAGGTTGATTTATTTTTTCCTCCACAGCTATTATTAATAACTTTTTAGGTTTGGACTTAGTAGGCTTAGTAATTGATTGCCAAGTATTTTGTTAACTTTCTAGTTATTATAAACTCGTAATCTAATTGATAATATAATATTTTTTATATTTATAATTATTCTCCTATTAATTGGCAAAAAATAATAAAAATAATAAAAACTTTGATTTAAACTTTTAAATCATATTGACAAATTCATTTCATTTAAATTGCTGGATTAATAAGCTAGTTGAATTGTGACATTATTGAAATTGGTGGTGCAAGGACAACACAAGGTGTTGGAGGCCAATGGCGACCATGGGTGGTAACCAATGGTAATTGGAGATGAAAACAATGTGCAAATTTATTTTAAAAACATATTTTTCTTGTTTTTTAAAAATTATTGAATCAATTTTACTACTCTTAATAACAAAAATAAGTATAATTATGGGAGCCGAGTAAAAATAACTCTAAATCGACAAACAAAATACATCCAAGTCCATTTTTGATGGGCCAAATGCAACCAAAGTCATTGCCGAATAGATACAAAAAATAGGATGACGAATGCGCCGAATTAAGGGTATCTGGGCCACACATCTTAGCTGAGTCCATCAGATAAGTCGACACAATCTCATTAGGTGAACCCAAGTTGTCCCTTTCTAAAGAATATAGTAAGGAGATGGTCCTGACAAAGAGATAATGAGAACCTACGCTATAAGAGAAAGTATCAAGAAGGACTCCATAAAATGAGGAAGAGGTTGGAGAGAGAGGTATGTCCCAAAAAACTTGCACTTATAAAACAAAAGATTCTTTTTCATACAAAAGTTAACTTGTTCGTCAGAATGCTAATTTCGGTACTACTAACCGAAGTTGTTCTTTGTTTCTGGTGACATCTCAAGGACCTTTCAAGGACTCATCTGGATTAAAGGAATATTCCAAGCCATACCACACGATAACAAATAAATTTTATTTTAATTTTTTTTAAAATAGAAAACAGGAAAGAGAACCTCTGCTTCCTTCTTCAGAAACACTACTCAATTTATTACTATTTTTTGGTTTTGTGTAGGTGGATTAGAGACCTTGACATGCTAAATATGATTGAGTAAATCTGACAAGAAGTCTTGGAGAGTTTAAGATATATTTAATTCCCTATAAATTAATTATGCATTATCACAAGTTTGAAAAATTGCACAAATCTGCATATAAACTAATACATTATGGTCTTATAACAATTTTTAATAATCTTCTACCACAAACTATACAATGCATGAAATGATACTCACCATTGTTTACATCCAATTAATTATTTTCTCTAGTTTATATATAAAACTCCGTCAATTATGTGTATCTATTTGTCATGGACGGCCGTTGAATCTAATTTTCAACTTTAATAGCAATAATTAAAAAAGGCATTGGTTTCTCCTAAGTTGAGAATCTCAATGGGATCGTATTGTTTGGATTTGTGGAGTCTATTATAGATTTTATTTCAATAATTTTAATAATTCATTCGAAAATGACCCAGACCCCCACCACCCCATTGTTTTTTGATTGGTGGAAATTTTTATTTTTATTTTTTTATTAAGTCTTGCTATCACAGTCCCCCACGTAGAGATGAGAATGCTGGGGGTCACCCCCCACTAGAGGTCTCTAGCAGTACTGTAATTCATTTTGTAATATCTTTCATGTATATCATTTATAAAAAAATGAGGCCAATTAGATAATCATAACTTTTTTTATTTTATTGAACTCTTCTAAAAAAAATAGACGGTTATTTTCAAAAATACATTTATAATTCATTTTTTTGGAGACAAACGTCAAAAAATAAAGAGACTAGAATTATTGAATTAATTTAATTTTTTTATAAATAAATATATATAAAAAAAATCTTACAAAATAAATTATTTTAATCACCAAAATAAAATTCGTAACAAATCTCACAAACTTGAATAGCGTATAGTCCAGTTAAGATCTCTACTTATGATAAGTCAGTCCCTTGAAAAAAAAAACAGGCGATCAAGTGCACGATTGAGGATGATATGTTATACGCAATCACCACCAAACCCTATAAGTCGTTGTTATCGGGTCAAATCACCTTTTAAATGGACCTTTTAACTTTCTTGGATTAATATAACAATAATATTAAAAAGAGGAGGATTTTCTTTTGTCCAAATTTGGACCAGAAGATATTGTTTAAGCCCGTAAGCTTTACTATAGGTTTTATTTTAATAATTTAAATTGTTTATTTTATTAAATTTTTTTTGTGTATTTCATTCACACACAAAAATTAAATCGATCTAATAATTATAACTTATTTAATTTATTACGTTTCTCGTTAAAAAAATATATAGTTTATTTTAAAAAACACAATTATTGTTTATTTTTTAAGTAAAAAATTGAACAAGTTACAATTATCAGATCGACCTAATTTTTTCTATAGATGAAACAAACAAAGTGTCTAATAAAATGAACGGTTTGAATTATCAAAATAGGACTCGTGATGGGCTCCACGGGCCCAAACAGTGCCCTCCAATATTAGAGGGAATCCTCCAGATTAAAAATATAAAAATTAAACACAAAATAAGATATACAAAATATATAAATGAACAAGATTTTATAAAAAGAGCAGTGATACATCCATACAATTTCTACCCTACAATTTTCACAAATGAGGTGAAGTTGACCCACATAATAATTGATATAAAATTTATATTATGTCTTATTATCTCATTTGTGGAGATTATGAGAAGAAAATTATGTAAATGAAACATTTTTCTTATAAGAATTTGTTTGTGGTGGTACATTTCTCCAAAATTCTTTCCATCCATCGCTTCTCTAAAATTCTTTTTATTCATTTACTTTTTGTATTTGATTTGGTGTTTAATTTATGATCACTTGTTTGGTGTCACAACAGCTCATGCGTGCACCAAAGTGTTTTATTATATTATTAAAATAAAATCAAAGGACTGCATACCCATCGAATTTCTAAATTCTTACCTAAGCATTATCATAAATCCTTTAATCATATCAAAATAAAATATAAATTCATTAGTATCTACCGAGGATGAGTATGATTGAAACACCAACTATAACTTTTATATTTTAATGATGAAGAACTTTCAAAACAAATCACGCTAGACCCATCATTGTGAAGTAAATGCAATTCTTTTTGTCTTTTCTTTTTTCATCATGCATAATTCAGAAATTAAAATAATATTGTTGACTTGCAATTTTTGATGTTTTCTATTTGTTAATTTTTGGCAGTTCCAATTGTAGGTTTATCATTAGCAAGTTTTTATCCTAGAATTTAAAAAAAAAAAAAATGTATTCTCCAAATTCTATATAAAAAAAAAGGGGGTAAATTACACTGACACCCCATGAAGTTTATGTTTATTACAATTCCTCCCCTCACATTTGGAAATTTACACTGACCCCCCTTGTTAATTTAATTTTATTTATGATGATCATTACGATGAGGGGGGAACTGTTATGAAACTTTAAACCTCATGGAGCAATCTGTAATGAAACTTTAAACCTCAGGAAGGGGGATGTAATTTTCAAAAAGTGAGAAGGATAATTGAAATAAATATAAATCTCAGGGGGTGTCAATGTAATTATATATGGTAAAAATAAGAACAACCAAGAGAATTTAATAATGTAGTTAAAAAATTGTTCATATATGGTGGGAGATGCAGGGGGCGACGGCATGCTGATGGGGTTTCATGCCCCCAACAAGCAAACAAAAACTCTCCGGAAAAAAAAAAAACGAGGTTATTTGTATTATTAATATTTTATTTAATATAGTTTGATGCTTTTAAAAAATTAAAGGGTCCATTAAATAGAACTGTATACCCATTAAAGGGCAAATTACATGGGTAATTCTTATATTTTTGTTGTTTGTATAATTTTGATCTCTATATTTTTAATTGTTTTAATTTTGATCATTAATTTTAAATTTTACCTTAATTTGATCCAAGTGATAATGCTATTAGGGTTTTGATGAAAAATTATAATCGAGTTAGTTGAGATTAATTCAATAAATTGATCACGTTTACAATTTTACCCTTAAAAGAACAATATATGTTTATGTACACATTTTTCATTAAACAAATTACTAATAATTAGAATCAATTTGACTAATTTGAAACCACGTAAAAACTTTAGGGTCAAAATAGAGCGTCGAAGTACAGGAACTAGCAATATAAATTGTCCATGTTTAAATTACTTTGTTTGGTTAGCAGTTTTCAATAAAAAATAGTTTTTGAATTTTTTGTTTTATGTGTTTCTTTTGCACTTGGTGAATTTTTTAAATGTTTTAAGAATTTTTTTTTTTTTTTTAAGATTTACTTAATCTTTGTATACTTAAGAATCAAGATATTTGTGAATTTTTTTTATTTATATTAAAAATCACTAAATACAAAAATTTAATATATCTTTCATAAATATTTTACTTTTTAGGTATATCTAAAAAATAATTAAAAAATTTTAAAAATTCACTTAAGACAGCAAAACACGAAAAATAAAAAATAAAAACTCAAAAAACTGTTTTTGAAATTCAAAAACAAACAAAGTAAATGTTATTTAGTTTTTTTTTTTTTTAATAAATAGATTTTGTAAAACTTAAGCTTATAAACCATCTATAAAAATTTCTGAGGTCGTGGGTACCTTTTTTCATCTATACCTTGAATTTGATCTTGAACATAACATTTTCAACAATACAGGCCGAATTTTCTTGGCTCGAATGTCACAAAATGACGTCGTTTTGGGTACAAAACGACGTCATTTTGACATATTTGAGTCATTTAGGCGACACAAATTCAGATCACCAAACATTTTTCTAACATTTTATACCCTTGACTAAATGGAAGTTTGATCAATAATTGTATATAATAAATTATACATTAAGATCTGATATTATATTTGAGACAATTCTATTAGAGGTAAGTGTTGTTTAGGGAAGTAACATTTTTTATAAGAAGCTCAACTTTCCGCCTGACCATGTTTGTGACTGACTGTCCCGGTTGACCTGGTGAGAGGTCCATTACAATACGAGTTCTAACATGATAATTCAATTCGTTTAAATTGTAAATTCCTATGTCAAGATTGCTCCCAAAAAAAAAAATTTTAATTGATCAAATAATTATAGTCAAATTTTTCTTCAGAACAATGAATGATAAGAACGATTTTAAAAATAAATTATTTATTTTTATGTTGAGAAACGTACTGAAATAATATGATTAAAATTATCAAATCAATTTGATATTTTTTATGAATGAACAACAAAAAAAACCTACAAGATAAACAAATCAAATTATTAAAATCGAGTCTGTGATGAACCCCGCAGCCCATTTGAACAGTCCAATTCACAAATCTGAACCAAAAGAAAAATGTGGGGTGATTCTATTTGCACCAAATAATAACTTAGGACATTCAATTAAAATTTTAAAATTTTAATTCTTATTATACTTTAATGTAAATTTATTAATAAGAACAATACACATTAAACTTTAAAATAAATATTTTTTTTTAATATATTCAAACCATTTATACATATTCTTTATATTCAACTCTTTTCATCTTCTTCACTAAGTTTTAAATATTATCTTTTTGTTTTCTTTTTCATTTCAAAACTCCCATTTACTTCACCAAAACTCCCTATTATCCTCAGTATCATTATTATATGGATATTTTATTTTTGTCCTTTAGGATGGTTGTATGATTTTGGGTTATGCAAAGGAATGAGAGTCACGACTATGTTATAGAGACACACAAGATGATTCAGAAGAAACCCAGTTGGGTTCAAAAGCTGTAAATCAGAGAAAAACAATGCATTGAATAGAAAACCCTAATGCTATGTTTAGTTGAGAGATTTGGGAAGAGATTTGGAAAGGGAAAGGAAAAGGAAAAAAGTGTGTGAAACTATGTGAAATGTAGGTATATTTTTTTCACATTTTACCTACCTTTTCCATTTCTATTTCCAAATCCCTCCTCAAATCCCTCAACCAAACACAGCATAAGAATGTGAAGGTTTATATACAAAAACCTCGAGAAAATGCTATATGATTTGTTGCTTTGGCCAAAAAACAAAATGTGGAGAAACCAAAGCCCTCTGCCTCTGTAATCGAATCTCTGTTTATATATATGCGCTTTATTTGAACTTGTGATTTGAGTTTGTTGTTTCTCTCTCCTCACTTTCTCTCTCTTCTTTGTTTGAGTTTTTGTGAAGCCATAGAAATTCTTGAACTACCAAGACGTTGAAATTGATGAATTTTTAAAATGGTGTAATTTGGAATTTTTAATTTGTTTTTTATTTGGCTGTATTTTAAAGGATAATTTGAGAAAAAACATAAAGTGTATTAAGAGTAAATTGTAATCTTAAATAATTTAATAATGTATTAAAAAATTAGATGTACCTAATGATTTTTTTAATATAAATAGAATCTCAAAAATGTGATATTTGATTATTTGCCTAATTCTTATGGGAGGTAGGTAGGTTAACATGTGGTGAAGCTTTAATTAATGGGTTTGATTAAAAAAGGCATAGTCTTTGACCTGCAATTACTTAGAGTTGAGGTCACTCTATATCTATGATGAGATTGTCATGAAAAGCAACCCTCTTTAGACCCTAATTTTGCTAATATTCATGTACTCTTCTCATTAGAAATATTAAAATGTTCAAGTGACCATTTCAAATCCAAGTTTGGGGCTTCTTTTCTTTTTTTTTTTCCTAGGGAGCTCCTCTATAGTTGGTGGTACTGTTGGGCTTGGTGGATCTACTTTAGGTCCACTTCAAACAGCTTATATGACAAGATCCATCTTGGTGGGTATTGGTAAGTACTGAGACTTTGAATGGTTGAAACCATTCATTTTCAATTTTGCCAGATCCATTAATTGAAACATTGATGCAAAATATCAAGTTGATCAAACATTAATAGCTAGACTATTCTCAAAATCATATTTTATGAGACAAATATGATTCAATCATGTAATTACTAATATCTAATAAACTTAATTTTCTATATTGATAATCTTCTCAACAGGCCTTAAAACAAATCAGATCATCAAAATTGGCCCTAGAGTGGACCCAATGAGCCCAAGAACATCTCTCTCCAATCGGATCAACAACCAAAGAGAAGCCCTCACAATCGACAGGAGGGGAAAAACAAAAAGGAGAGATTCGAACTGAGCATTAAATCCATAAACTCATCCACCTAGCCTCCAAAAAAAAAAAAAAAAATTGTATAACCCACCCAGTAAAGAAATACTTCATTGTCCCTTCGGGGACACCCGATAAAATTGGAAAGAAAAACTTCATTTACCTAGCCAACATAAATTCAAGGTCCTGTACCCAAAACACAAAACAAAAAACACGAGTTCAAGATCTCCAACAGCAGTTATATAAAGAACTGAACAGCAAATGAGTGTATAGCTAACATTCATCACACATTATCCCTAATATAGCAAGGCAAACAAATCACCCAATTGTCAGTTTCCAAAATAAAGTCTAACCCGCACCACCAATGTTACCACCACCACTACTATCACCATCCCTCCCCACCACCACCTCTACCACAACCATTAGCACGTCAGTTTCAGGATCAAACCAAATACAGAAAACAGTTTTTGTGAAAAACATTCTTCATAAAAAACACGAAAATGTTTTGTACCAAACTATTGGAATGCTAATTTGCAATTTAAAGATGACTTGGTGGCTTCATAGACCAAAGTGTATATATTCTATATATGGTTGGTTTCTCAACCTTAAATTCAAGGTTCAAGTTCAGTTTTTGTCTTGCTGATTGAATACACAAACATACATAGAATACGTCAGTCCATGTTTTAACACTTTATTGAAAAAAAGAAAAAAAAAATGTGAAAATGGAATAGATTCATAGAAGTTAACAATAAATGAGAGCAAACATAAGTTGATAAAGACAACATGACTATGCAACACCTACTATATAAGCATTCCATGAATCTTGTTGCTCAAAACTGGAGACCTCTTCATATTTCACATCTCGTCCCGAACCGAATCCCTCCATGCTTCTGATTTCTCCAGCATTTGGCATCTCTCGAATCCAAAAATGGACAGACCGAAACCCCGCCTCTTCCAAGCAGTCTTTGATCTCAGGCAATGACCACCTGTGAAAACAGAAAACATTTTTTAAGCTTTTCAGATATTATCATAAACATGAGTAATCACCATCTGGTACAACAACAAAGACAAAAATATAAAATCTATAATAAAGAATACACATTGATGGGGAAGGCAACAAACTTACAGCCTCCAGCTGTATGAAAATGCGTGACGAAGTTTTTTCTGCTGCTTTTGGAGATGAAAATGGAGGCTAATTCTTGTTTTGCGTTGAATGATGTCAAATCCAGCTTGCTCCCAAACATACTAGAAGAAGTTGAAAGCATAACCCAAGTAAGAATGCAAAATTTCAAACCAATTTTAATTTAGAAACTGTGAATAAAGAGGTTTCTTGTGTTCAAAGAGCAACAGGGATTGGTCAATGAATTTAAATTGTTCTATGTTTAGGAGGGAAGAGATGCAAACAATTTAAGAAGTACGGACATGACGCGGCAACATGGAAATTTTCAAAAAATGTCAGACACGACACGTGAATGAGATGCGCAAAATATAGTTTTATACATTTATTATTTATCATATTTAGGGATAAGTGTTAAAGTCTAAAGGAGAAGACTAAATGTAAATTTACATTATTTTTTTTTTATCATTGGATTCCAAATTATTTTATTTAAACTTGTAATGCGCTTCATATGTATATAAGCAATGGACACATGTAACGTGTGTTTCTCAAGTGCCTAAAACGTGTTTGAGTCTAAAAATATTTTAAAATATGGCACGTGGCATATGTCTGGTAGGTGTTGAGAAGTGTTCGATGAATGTAGTGTTATATCGGTATCTGACATGACACACCACTTTCTTAAAAGTGTTCATGTTTCTTAGCAAACAATAAATATTCTTGCATGCTTCTACTAATACCAGCACTCCGTTTGGATCGAGAGATGAGAAAAGAAAAGAAATGATTAGAGTTTTCACCTAGGTGAGAGAAGAAAAAAAATGATTGTGATTTCTCACATTCTTGTTTGGATGGGCTATGATTAAAAGAGTAATTTTGGTTTCTCACCAAATCTCACCACTTTTGGTGAGAAACAAAATTTAAGTTTGGTGTGATTTGTGTTTCTCACCATGTCTCTTCATTTCTCACCATTACTCACCTCATTAATCATCTAAATAAGTGATGAGAAACTTCATTCTCTTCATTTTTTTTCTTTTCTCACCAAACCCCTCGATCCAAACGGAGTGAAAAGTTAGTGGGGTGCTTCCAACACCTTAATTTTAGAGTCTATATAAGCACTAGTCCTAAGCAAATTCAGGATACGTGTGAACCTCTGGTTGGCTTGGTGCACATGCATGTTATTGTGCCACAGAGAGATCAAGATTTCATGCTAGGGGCTCACTTGTTTAAAAGTTCTAGGGGATACTTGATAGTTAAGTATAGTTTGGTCTAATCAATTTGCCTCAATAGTTTGGACTTATTGCATAGTCAGATAAAGAGAACAACCCAAAAACGAGGAGTGTTGGTAGGAGAACAAGTATGAACTTCAGCATGTGTAATGCTAGAACATTATAATTTATAAGAACAGATTCATGTTTGCATCAATAGATATCCAAAACATCCAGATTCAGAAATGAAAGTCTATACTGGTGATTGTGATTTGCGACAAGTCAATGGATGCATCCTAATTGTTGATGCCTGCATAAAAGAGGAACTTTATTGATATGAAGCTCCTTAGAGAAAAAAATGTAAATATTTAGACCACTTGATTTCTGTCTTCATGTTTGGTAAAAAGTAGGTCCCCTTTCAATCATGAGTGTTTTGAAAAGATGGTGACAAATGGAAATCAGTCTCATCGGTACATCATGAGCTCAAGACATGGCCATATCTAAAATGTTTTCAAAGCAAAAAGAGCACACCGTGAAATTGGGAAACTTCCTCTGCATCCGAAGCTCACACTCTGATGATGTGCCACCATATAAATCCATCACAAATATACCACCTTTTCTAGACAAAGCATTACGGGCATGCTTGAAATATGAAAGCAGCTCTATGCGACTATGTAGACAGCAACAACTGTAGTTAAAAGCACATACAATATCTCTTGCTGGCAACGGGAAATCCTTCATTAATTTACCGTTGTTAAAACCACTGGGGCTTTCTTGCACAGTAGAATCCGGCGGAGCTGTCTCCGAACCATCATCTTCATTATCATTTGGAGTAATGTTTCCCACAAGGTATTGGTTGTCAAACTTGACTAATTGAGACTCATGAGGATGCAAGACATTTCCATGAAACAGAGATATTCTTGAATACCCATCAGCCCCAATTTTGTTAATGTTTTCTTCCATACACCAATTAAGCGCCTCGAGGTCCAAATCTAATCCTACAGCAGTCCTTCTGGAGTCACTTCGGAGCCATTCTGTACTGCCAAGTACATAAAAGTATAATGTCAGCACTTCAAATTGGACATGGAGATTGCCTGTGAGAGGGAAGTTAAAGACTTTTGGTTGGCACTTTTAAGCTTTATACACAACAAAAACCCTAATAACAAGCAACCTAAAGTCAGTTGCCACATGCCAATCAATTCCCAACCATATTTTGAGCTTGAAAAAGATGAAGTTATCGTAGCTGTATTTCCATAATTGAAATTCAGAAATATGTATTACTAACTCGAAAACGCGAAAATGCAAAGGGTTGCTAAAGCCACGTTGACTACATAAGCAAACTCTGCAAACCAAAAACTGTAAGACCACTTTTTCATAAAATGGATCACCTGCATTTCATACAGGCAGACTAATTCAGTGTCGATAGCTATCTCAAGCATTTCCACAAACAGCTAACCTTCAATTTTTTTTCTAACACAACTGTGGACAACAAATTAATCCAAAAACCATTCTAAATCACCAAATTGTTATAGGAAGTACCCAATAAAACTACTTTTACAAGTATTTCCTTTTTGTTAGTGTCTCAATTTTCTCTTGCTGCTGCAAAGTTAGCATAAATGGATGGAATACCCATATCATGACAAAACAAAATGATTACATAAACACAGCACCATTATATGAAGAGAGAAGGGAAAAAAAAATGACAAAAGGATCTAATAAGTGTAGTAATCCTTACCTAAGAAGAGCAGTGCCACAGAAATCTTCCTGGAGATGAAGGGGTAACCTCCCACCCACATACATCAGAAAGAACTTCTGCAGATAACTTATGTCTCCCTTTGGGGACTGCAATCAAGAACACAAACACCCACCATCACAATTGTATACATAGAAACAACAGAAACTGGAAGTTTTGGGGAGAATTTAGAGATTGCGGTAAATGGGTTCACCTCACCTGCACAGATTGTTGATAGAGTGAAAACTTTGATGGGATATCACCATTTGATGGGTTTTGATCATTTTGGGTTTCTTCCTCTGCTTCTGCTTCTGCTTCTTCTTCTTCGGATTGTTTATCGTCATCAGAGAGGGTGAGTTTGGAAGCAGAAGAGGAAGGTGGACCAAGTGGGTATTGTTGATCTTCGTCATCTTCAGGGTTGAAGAAGGCACCTCCTCTGCGAGAAGCCTTGTTTTGGTGATGGTGCCGCTGCTTCTTTCCTTGCTTCCCCATTTCACTCCTCCCTTCCCACTGCCGTCGCCTGCAATACGACACAGATCCTGCAAACTTTACACTCCACAGTTTTTTTTTTTTTTGGTAAATTACATTATGTTCCTGTTGGCTACATATTTTGTATAAGTTAATTACAATTTGAAGTATGGCACAATAAGAGTAATACAGAAAGACTATTCAAGTCTTTGATCCTAATCATACACGTGGCAGTTAGTATTGGTTATTACGATATCTGAGCAGCAGTGGATCAACAAAGAGATGCAAGGTGATGTGGCTTCAACAGTTACTCACATTTAAATTCAAATTTGGCAGAGAAGTCTAACTGCAAGTGATGGCACAATGGAGCTAATTATAAGGCAACATAATCAGCGATCATGGAGGAGCAGTTCGACAGTTAGAAATACAGTTCGATAGTCATCCTCGAGAAGTATAAATAGCAGAGAAGGCTCAGAAAAAGACCCCAAACTCAGATCCAAAAAACTAGTCTTATTATACTTATTTTCCTTTCCAGTTTTACATTTCCAGTCTTTCATTTCATGTACTTTAAATTCCTGCACGGCACGTCGTTCATAGGAGTAGTTTCAAGTATATTATGGCTGTAAACCTCTACGAGGCTGAGTTTGGATCATTGTAAGTTTTTCATTTTAATGAAATATTTCAACTGTTCTTCATTTAATTGTTATTTTACTTAATTCTCCTAAATCAAGCCACCAGTAAAAGCCCTCTTCATTGAGGCTGAAAGAACTAAAACACAATCGTCTAATAATTAGTTGGCAATTAATTTTCTGTAAGGACTGATTGATCCTTGCTGGCACACTCGCAATTACAATAATAACCTTCGAAAGCCAAAAAGTCAACATATATTTTTCAATTGTTCTTCATTTAATTGTTATTTTGCTTAATTCTCCTAAATCAAGTCACCATTAAAAGTCCTCTTCATTGAGGCTGAAAGAATTAAAATACAATCGTCTGATAATTGGTTGGCAATTAATTTTCTGTAAGGACTGATTGATCATTGCTGACACGCTCGCAGTTACAATAATAACCTTCGAAAGCTAAAAAGCCAACATATATTTTTGGCACGCCCGGTGGGACAAATTGAAATGGCTAGACATATGAGACAAGGAGAAAATGAACGCTTGGAAGAAGGCGTGGAAGGAGAAATAGAAATACCTAATTTAGAGGATAATGTGATAACACATCCTGTGGAAGCACCCAGTTCATCAGAACCTATGGTCGAACAGACCAGCACTTCGGAACAATTACCACATGTTCAGAATATTGGACGAGGCCAAGGAATTGGACCATCCACTGTTCCATCCACTCAGCCAATAAATCCATGGGGTGGCCTAGTAGATGCTATGGGACAGCAATTAATGAACACAATGGAAAGATGGGCAATATCCTTCTTGGATCGAATGAATACCCACCAACCAACAAATGCAAGACACATGGAGGAAGTTTCAAATATCCCTCAGCAAAAGATTGGCTAGAGATAAACAGCCTATGCAAGTTAATGGACATTCTAATGGTCAAACTAGTAATCAAAACTATGAAAGA
The DNA here is from genome assembly GCA_036172215.1 of Camellia granthamiana. Classification (NCBI taxonomy): domain Eukaryota; kingdom Viridiplantae; phylum Streptophyta; class Magnoliopsida; order Ericales; family Theaceae; genus Camellia; species Camellia granthamiana. Next base: position 54,746,187 of record CM069915.1, on the reverse strand, counting down.
CCATCACCTCACTCTTGGTACGAACCTATTTTGAGGCCTATAGCAGGTCAAAATGCCTCAGTGCTTAACAGTGAAGCCATGCAAATTGGTGGATCTGACCCAGTACAAGAAAATGGCATAAGACTGGCTCCAAATCCAATGTTCGAAGCCATACTTGGCACGAGGGGGTTCACTAATCCCTTATTCGAATTTATACCCGGGAGGTTGGAAGGTTTTCCTACAAATAGAAGAGACACAACACCAGTTCCAACACCTTTCGCAGGACAGGCTCAAAGGGGTTACCCACACCCCCAACAGCAACCTGCACCACAGGGACAACCAATCCCAAATATACCACCTTATAGACCAAGAGGACCACAGGCACAAGTTTGCCCACCAAATCCTGTGTTTGTTCTTCTAGTAGTGGTTCAGCAGGCACAAAATATGGTCCCTAGGGACCAAATTGCTGATATTGTTAGAGAGATGTGTGGGCCGATGGCTCAGGAGATCCAGACTCCTGTGTACAGAAAACCATACCCAGAATGGGTAGACAGGGTACATGAATACCCAAGAGGTTTCAGGATACCAGATTTTGCCCTTTTTTATGGGAATGGAAACCAATCAACAGTGGAGCACATTGCTAGGTTTGCTGCTCAATGCGGTGAATTTACTAATAATGACTATATGAAGTTAAAGTTATTTCCAAATTCCCTAACTGGGAGAGCATTTGTATGGTATGTTAACCTTACACCTGGCTCTATCCAGACTTGGCAACAAATGGAAAAGGCTTTTCATGCTCAATTCTTCCAATCGGAGCTAGAGGTTTCCATGGCAAACTTGGCAAGGTTGAGTCAAAGGCCTGATGAGAAGACTACTCAGTTTATTGCCAGATTTAAAAGGGCTCGAAATAAATGTAGAGTCATCTTACCAGAGCCAGAATTCGTGAGATTGGCTCAGAATGGTTTAGAGTTTAGGCTTCGAAAGAAATTTGACTCAACTGAGTTCAGGGACTTAGTGGAACTCACTTAAAAGGTGTCTAGGTACGAAGCATTATTAGAGGAGGAGCAAGATCAAAATAATGCATCGTACAAGACATATTATAGAGATCCTAATTATGAGATCGATGCAGCAGAGATTGTGGGGAAAGAACTTGTGATCTGTGAAGCATTAATTCATAAGGATACAACAATTGACCAACAGTTTAAAAAGAAAGACCTTCATAGGAAATACTCTTTCGATTTAACTAAGCAGATGACATTTTTAATCATTTGTTTGCTGCCAACTTCCTTAAGTTACCAAAAGGAGTCAAAATTCCATCTCCAGATGAACTTAAAGGAAAAATATATTGTAAATGGCATAATTCTTGGTCTCACTCGACTAAAAACTGTATTGTTGTTCAAGACAAGATCCAAAAACAAATTCGGAAAGGAAGTCTAAAATTCCCAACTAAAGCAGAAAAGGCCATGGGGATCGACAGTAATCCATTTCCAGAACTTGGAGAAAGTGCAGCTAATGTTGTTGTACCAGACTTCCAGAATTTATCTCTGCAGGAATTGGAAGAGGTCAATGTGCAAATGCATGTTGCCAGCCAGGCTACTGTTAAGAAAGACACTAGAAGTCTGCTAGTTGTTGGACAAGGCTCTACAAGTCAGAGAAAAGACTCTGATGAATAAACACTGGATGATGATTCCTTGGAGGCAGCAATTATCCAAAGAATGTGTCACAGGTGTAGGTTGAGCTATAAGTGGCTGAAAGGGCTCCCGATTGATGGGAAATAATATTACAGGGATGTGCAGAGACGTCCTAAACCAACCAGTGCTCACAACAAAAGGCCATACCCAACTAGTGTTAGACAGCAGCCATGTTGAGCCAACAACTGATAGAATGCATTCTAAAGGCAAAAGGCCTTTATATGAGTCCAGGCCACCTAACTATTATAGAATGGAGAGCAGTCATTCTGAAAGGAGGTCAGAAAGGGGCTCAGTTTGTGGGATCAGAGCCAGAGATTGGCCCCCTAGACCAGCATCACGCAGGACAGAAAGTGGCTACCTTCATCAAAGGTCTGAGTTAGGCCCAAAACATGAAGCCAAGGCCAAGTAGTGGCCTTCGCAGCCAACTTCGAAGATGGCCTCGAAGGAGGAAAGAAACAGTTCAACAGCTGAGTTAGTAAGTTCGTGGGTACCTGGAGTTCCAGATTGGTTTATGATGCAGAACAAACCTAGGGAAGTGTCCACCCAGAGAGATGTTGTTGGAAACCAAGGTAGGATGGTAAAACCTCCTTTAGTGGCTCCAAACAATTGGGTATTGCTTAAACACCCGAAAACAAAGGAACTAGATATGGTCCCCGTAATTTCTAGATCACAAAGAAGGAAGATTCAGCGTAGGTACACTCAGTACCAGAAAGACCTGAAAGAAAGTGGAGAAAGCTCCTCATTGGTCCAGATAGAAGGAAAGAAGAATCCAAAGTTAGACCATACTCCAAAACCAACTCTACAAGACAAAATGGGTTGTAGCAGAGAACAATTGGCCAAAGTTCACTCTGAACTAAAAGCCAGAGAGAAGTCCAGTCTAGCAGGATTGGAGAAGGCTTTAATGGAGAGTAATAGCGAGACAGAAGAAGAAGTTGGCTTAGGCCAAAAGAAATGAATGGTTGAGGAAGAAATGCTCGAAGCCTTCATGGCTGAACAAACATTTTTGGTTGAAAAGCCAATCGGAAAAGACCATTCAAAGGAGTCTGTTAGTAATGAGGTGCCAGAATGCAGCATGGAAGATGCTTCTAAAGTGACTGAACAAGGTGGCCAAAAGAAAAAACAGGCACAGCCGACCATTCAATTTGGCTCAGTATCAGTGAATATGGTACACATACTACCACATGAATTCCAAGCTGGAGATGAGGACCAAGAGGGGCAATAAATTGACCCAATTTTAGTCTCTAGCGAAGACTCACAAGTGAGTATGGTGCAAGATAATTCCGGAATGGCTACCCCAATGAAAATTGAATATGAGAGTGAAGAAGAGGTGAGTATTAACTTCTCATATCCTTTTGAGTATCCCTCGAACTCTATGACACAGCATGTCAAGCCTTTGTATATCAAGGCCTTCTTCGATGGGATACAATTGAACCGAGTCTTGGTGGATAATGGGGCAGCGGTGAACTTACTACCGAAATCTTCCTTGAAGAAACTAGGGAAAAGGAAACCCAGATTAATCCCGACCAGCACAACCATTGCTGGCTTCGCTGGAGACAAACAGATGGCTTAGGGAATTCTGCCCATCAACCTGAGTGTGGGAACTAGGGACTGCATGACGACATTCTTTGTGATCAACAGCAACGCTAAGTACAATGCTTTACTTGGCAGAGATTGGATCCACACTAACAAATGTGTGCCTTCCTCTTTGCATCAGAAAATAATGATGGCCTTGGGCAATGGAGAAACAGAGGAAATTGATGCAGATCCTCAACCCTTCATAGCTTGTGCAGACTTTGCAAAGGCCAAATTGTATATTGAGAGAGTGACACCACTCAGTATACTGAGGAAACCTGATGGCTCAGCCGAAGTGACGGTTGATGAGGAGGTGACACACCTGAATCACTTAGTCCAGGAAAGTGCTGATGAAGAGGTTGTCGTTAAGGATGACAATGATGCCTGGTTGTAGGCAAAGAGATGAAGCACAAGAAGCCAAGTCTTTGGCTCTAATTAAGTTTTCAATATTGGATGTAAAATCAATAGTCCAGAAAGTGCAAGAGCAAAAGAAAGAAGCCATGATAATTGGCTGCAAGCAGAAGCAGCAACAGGCCAGAGTTTTGGCCCTTGATAAATACTGTGTATTGGACATTGAAACAAAAGTCCAGGAAATACAGGAAGAAGAAGCCTTATGGACAGACTTTGTCTATGAGGAGGAGGGTAAAGATGTTGAATCAAAGAATCTGGGAGTAGAACAAAGCAAGGAGATTGCTTCGAAACCAGAAGGGATCAAAGAAGAAGCTTCAGTAAGTTCTTAGATACAAGACCCCTTAGAAGAAGTAAATTTAGGGGAATGTTCTATACAACAGCCCATCTATATAAGTGTTTGTTTGAATGCTTTGGACAGGGACCAGTTGTTAGTTGTTCTGAAGAAATATAAAGATTGTTTTGCATGGTCTTATAATGAACTACCAGGATTGGATAGGTCATTAGTGGAACATAGGCTCCCTATGAGGCTTAACTTCAAGCCATACAAGCAAAAACCAAGAAGAATGAGTCCGGAAATGACTCAGAAAGTTAAGGAGGAAATTCTTAGACTACTCAAGGCAAGCTTTATTAGGACAGCCAAGCATGTTGAATGGCTATACAATATTGTGCCTGTAGTTAAGAAAAATGATAAAATGAGGGTATGCATTGATTTCAGAAACTTAAATCTAGCAACTTCCAAAGATGAATATCCTATGCCTATAGTGGATTTGTTGGTAGACAGTTCGGCAGTGCATCAAATTTTATCATTGATGGATGGGCACTCTGGTTATAACCAAATCTGCATTACAGAAGAAGATGTTCACAAGACAGCATTCAGATGTTCTGGGAATATTGGCACCTTTGAATGGGTTAAAATGCCATTTGGCCTGAAGAACGCTGGAGCTACATATCAGAGGGCTATGAACACTATCTTTCATGACCTCATTGGAGGGTATTTAGAGTGTTATATTGATGACGTTGTAGTGAAATCCCAATCCATGGAGGAGCATCTGTTTCACTTAGAAGCAGCTTTTGAAAGAATGAAAAAGTTCAAATTGAAACTCAATCCTCTTAAGTGTGCTTTTGGTGTATCATTTGGAAACTTCTTGGGCTATGTAGTACACAAGAAAGGAATACAGATTGACCAGAATAAAGCCAAAGCCATCATTGAAGCCAGACCTCCATCAAGTAAGAAAGAATTACAAAAGTTCCTTGGACAGGTTAATTTTCTTCGAAGATTCATTTCTAACACTACAGGAAAAACTAAAGTCTTTTCTTCCTTGTTAAGGCTAAAAGATGAAGAAGAATTTGTGTGGACAGCAGAGCATCAAATTGCTTTCGAAGGAGTCAAAGCCTACTTGACCAACCCTCCAGTGCTGATGCCACCAAAGGGTGAGAAGCCCTTGAAGTTATACATAGCTGCAGTAGAGGATTCATTGGGAGCTTTCTTAGCCTAAGACAATGAAGAAGGCAAGGAGCAAGCTGTTTGTTATTTTAGTAGGTTTTTAAATTCTTGTGAATGTAAATACTCAGCTGTAGAAAAGCCGTGCCTTGCATTGTATTTTGCTGCAATAAAATTAAGATATTATCTTTTGCCTACAACTGTCTTGGTAATTGCAACCACAGATTTGGTTAAGTATATGTTATCTAGACCTATGTTGAGGGGAAGAATTGGCAAATGGATACTAGCCTTATCAGAATTTCATTTAGAATATGTTCCCTAAAAGGCAGTAAAATGATAAGTTTTAGCTAATTTTTTGATAGACCATCCATCTCAAATAGAAAGCCAAGAAATAATGGAACTTGGTATGGCTAGTGTTGAGCCATGGCAAATGTGGTTCGATGGATCAAAAGCCAATGGCCTAATTGGAATTAGTATAGTGATTAAATCACCACAAAGAGTAGAAACCATACATGGTTTCAGAGTGGATGAGATTACTTGTTCTAATAATCAAGCTGAATATGAAGCCTTAATAGTGGGACTGGAAATTCTTATTGGATTGCAAGTTCATGCAGTTGACATATTTGGAGATTCTCAATTGGTGGTTAACCAAGTGAAAGGGATTTTCAAATGTCAAAGTATAAGCATATTGCCATACTATATTGTTGCATTACATCTGCTTTCTCAATTTCAAATAGTAAATGTAACTCATGTCCCAAGATTTTTGAATAATAGAGTTAATGATGTGGCTCAGAAAGATTCGAATTTCAAGAGAAGGGATAATGTTCAAAGGGACATAAGCCAAACAACATTTCAAAAATTAATACCACCCTTAAATAAAAGGAATGTAGTGCTGGAAGTCAATCATAATGACTTACAAGAACAAGATTGGAGGCATCCAATAATGCAGTATCTGGCTGGCCCATCTTTAAAGGCCAGTAGAAAAATTAAATTGCAATCTATGCAATACATGATATATGGTAATGCTCTCTACAAAAGGGGGGGAGATGGTCTATTGTTGGAATGTTTAGGCCCAAAAGAAGCATTGACAGCTATGGCTGAGGTTTATGAAGGCATCTGTGGTGCTCATCAGCCTGGTGTGAAGATGAGATGGTTGCTTCGAAGGCATTCCTACTATTGGCCAACTATCCTTAAAGACTGCATAGAATATGCAAGAGGTTGTCAGGCATGTCAAAAGCATGGCACAATAAGGCATGTGCCCATAACTGACTTGCATGTAGTAGTGAAGCCTTGGCCATTTAGAGGATGGGCCATAGACATGATGGGGAAAATACACCCACCTTATTTGAAGCACCATTGTTTCATTTTGGTGGCCACTGATTATTTCACTAAGTGGGTCGAAGCTAAGCCATACAAAACTGTAGACCAAACTAAGGTCATTGGATTCATTAAGGATTTAATCCATAGATTTAGTATCCCACAAACTGTAACTGTTGATAATGGGACGGTATTCGATGGGAAAATGGTGAAGTCTTTTGTGGCAGAGTTTGGAATTAGCCTTGTTAATTCCACCCCCTATTATGCACAAGCCAATGGTCAAGCTGAATCATCCAATAAATCCTTGAAAAAAGGAATATAAAAGGTTGTGGAAGACAATTCTAGGGATTGGCATAACTTATTGTTGGATGTATTATGGGCTTATAGAACTTCCCCAAGGTCAAGCACAGGAGTTACTCCTTATGGCTTAGTATATGGGCATGATGCAGTGTTACCTGTGGAAATTAATGTTAAGTCCTTGAGGGTAAGATGCCAAGACCAGTTAGATCTTGAGCAATACCATCAGAGTATGTGCTTGGATTTAGAAATCATAGATGAAGTTAGAATTCTGGCATTAAATAACATTCTTTTTCAAAAGAAGAAAGCAGCCAAAAACTATAATAAAAAAGTCAAATACATTGGTTTTGAAGAAGGTGATTTGGTATGGAAGACAATACTCCCAATAGGGATTAAAAGCCATAAGTTTGGCAAATGGTCACCTAATTGGGAAGGATCATATCAAATTCATAGAGTCCTGCCTTTTGGAGCATACCATTTGAGAAATTTAAATGGATACATACATCCTAAAAAGATTAATGACAGATATTTGAAGCCTTATTTTCCAACCATTTGGGAAACACAAGGAATAAAATAAACACTAAGTACAAGAACACGAGAATACCTAAATGATAAATAAGAATTTGTTCTTCATAAACAGTTGAATACATTCTGCCATAAATTGGCCCAGAAATCATTACAATGTCTCAGTTGTTCTTTTACATTGGATGTTTTATTCTTAAATGATGAGAACAACTGGATGGTTGTGGTCATTTCCTGCTTTCGGTCAGCCAGTCCTTGGTTGGTGATCTGCAGTTTGGTGTCAGTTCGGATTAAGGCCTAGTTCACTGCAGATAGCTCCTCCTCAAGTCGAACTTTCCTCTCCAGTAGTTGAGTTCGAAAGTGGGAGACAGAAGAATATTGTTCCTTTAGTTCTGATACCTCAGTATGCACTGTGGAAACAAAACTCTGATCTTCAACCAATTTCTCCTCTGCAGCCTTGGCAGCATGGCAAATGTTGATATAGAAGTCAATAGTGGCTGTTGCCTGAGATAAATGACTTGAGACAGTCATGCCAGATTGCTCAACAATCTTGCAGCACTGAAGGAAGCTATTTCTTATTATAGGTCTCTCTAAGGCCTCGAAGGGAATCCTCGAAAAGGATGTCAATAGCTCCAGGCAGTTGTTTAAGTCTATCAAAGGTGAAGAAGGCTTACTACTGGAGAAAGAGCTCTAAAAAATTTCTAGTAAGGAATCAGCTAAAACTAATGGCTCAGTCTCATCACTAGCTATTGGAGAGGTAAAAGGCAGGTCGAAGAGACTAGCTAGCCTTGTTTCAAAAATGTCTACCTCATCTGTGGACATGAAGAGGGCAGAAAGGGCTTTAGTGGAAGGCACAAAGGACTGCATAGGGATATGAGAAATGGATAGAGCATCTTCAGCAGTCTCTATGGTTCTACCCACCAATAAATCAAGGGAAGAAGGGCTGGAACTAGGCAAAGGTAATAAACTACGAGTTGGAGAGCTGCCAACACCCTCTATAGGGGAATCAGCTACCATCGAAGAGAAGGTAATAGCTGGAACTTCCTTAAGAGGAGAAGGAAGAGCAAGGCTCGAAAGAGAATTAAATTGAGATAGATCAAAAGACAAGTAAGGAAGATATGGAGTTAAGCCAAAAGAAAGTGATGCATGAATACTTGGCCTTAGGAAGGGTATAGGAAATATAGGGCCTAGAAGTGGCAGAATTATTTGAATGGTCTCCACATCTTGAGTTTGTTCCACTTCAACTGAAACTGAGGGAGTCCTTATTGGAAGAATAGGCTCAGTAGTTGTTGCTGCAAAAGAAGAAGTACAAAGTAATGTCAAGTCTCAAATACCAAGAAATGGACAAGGGAAAAGAATAGAGACATGAAAGAAGTTACTTGTTTTAGAAGTGGTAACAACAATGGGAGGGCTGCGAAGAGAATAGTGCTTAGCAATATGCTGCCTCCTTACAGTTTCTCTTTGGATTGTATCAGCAGCAGCAGCTTCATCTCTTAAGAATTGCTGCTGTCATCTCTTCTCAGCTCTCTCAAAAACAATTATGGCCTTAGAATGTTCCTGCTCTACTGCCTTGGCAGTTGCTTCATGAATAGGGTCTTTGACTAAATCAAAAGAGGAAACAGTCATCTTCCTTCTCTTTTTTCCCTGTATTGGTATTGCCTGCTCCTTCTCAATTTCTCTCTCTTTAATCTGGGATTCAGATTCCTCAAAAGTGAGTTCCTCTGCTACTACTCTGGCAGTTGTCTCATGAGTGGGATCTTGAGCCAAATCAGAAGAAGAGACAATTGCTCTCTTTCTTCTTTGTAAGAGTGTCTCTTACTCTTGATCTTCTTCTTCTTCTTCTTCTTCTTCTTCTTCTTCTTCTTCTTCTTCTGCTACTGATTGAACTTCAGGTGCTCCATTTTCAGGATCAGGCAAGAGTTTCCTTTTCTTCTTTTGCTGTTTGCTCCTGAGGAGATGTAAAGCTTGGGTCTTCCAAGGAGAATCTCCCTGTAAAGCACCCGCACCACCTTCACAAAAGAAGAACTAAAGATAAGGCTAAGAAGCATTATAAAAAAGGCAAAAAGGAGAAGAAACAAGGGTATATACCTTTCTTGGAAGCAGCCCGGGTAACTCTAGGAGGAGTGGAAGCAGCAGAAATAGACTGTGTGGTGGCAGGCACAGGAACTGAAATGGTAAGAACAGCGGAAGAAGTGGCAACTCCAGCTCCTTTGGGCTTAGATTGGGGCACATCCAGCACCATTAATAAGTCTTAAGGAGCAATGGCCAAGTATACTTTCATGTTGGTCACCCACCAGTTTTGGTACCTCTTCAATAGGTTACTTTGAGGAATAAAAGGGATATATTCAAAATCGATCAAGTCCTGTATAAACTTAGAAGTTGCCTCTTCTAGTCTGGACCTTCGAACCTTTAAATCCCTGCTAGTAAAACTCAGATTGGTGTTACTGCAGAGAGGTATTGGGACCCCTTGTGAGAAGCCAAATTGTTTAGCAAATTGAGCAGGACAATAAGGCTCAGCAATGCATTTGTAGGCTCTGGGGTTCATAGTCCCAATAAATAGCTCTCTGAGGATCAGAATAGAAGCTCATATATCTTTATGAGGAGGTGAAACATAGAGTCTATCACTTAGAAAATTCTTCAACCAAGATGGGCCAATAGTAATGGGTTCGAAGGGACGAAAGCTGAAAGAAGGAAGGGAAGCTGGAAGTTGGTGGAAGAAAGAGAAGTAAAAAGCAAAGGTAGAAGGATAAAGTGAAGCATTGGCTAGCCTCATACCATGAGCAGGAGGGTTTGGCTCGAAAAATTTAAGGCTGTAGCTCAGTAAAATAAGCAAAAAGCCAAAGCTGAAGTATCCAAAATGGACCTCCTTGATTAGCATCTAAAGGCTTCTCGCAGAAAAGAGAACAAGCTCTATATACATGACCTAGAACATATGGGGCTAAGGCCACCTTTTTCTGTAGGACAAGGGCTTTGGCGAGGGGCAAATTCAGGCATGATTCTTTGAGAAGAAGTGCAAAAAAGGAATTTACAAAGCCAATGTAGTATGAAAGAAAAAAAATTCCCTATCAGTTACAGGGCCCTCCCTTCTATTCTCAGCCTTGACAAAGTCATTGTAAGATGAGTTAAAGGAGGGGAGGGAAAAGGGGACTGGTAAGTCAGGATAATTTGGTCCAATAGGGATACCAATGGGAGACAATCCTAATAGATGGCAAATATCAAGAACAGTAAGGGCCATCATTCCACATCTGAATTGGAAAAAATTAAAAGCAGAATTCTAGAAGCAAAGAGCAGCAGGAATTAGGAAAGGGTCCTCTGAGATGGTAAACCAGGATAGTCGAAAGGCATCGAGAAGGCAGAGCTCTTGAAGGTCCAAAGTCCTAGCAGGGACAACCCGATCATACCATTCTTGCCACTCCGGTCTCACCGTGGGCCAGCATCGGTGGGGGCGGTTCATCCTCCAGGTTCCCCAGTCAAGACCACCTTCGTAAAGGAGACAGTGGTCTTCTAGACGTAGATATAACGCTGGAAGCTCAGTAAGAATCTCCTTGAAGATGGGCCCAAGCACATAGTCCTGTTGCTTATGACGTCGAGGGATGAAGATGAGTCCATCGATGGCGCTTTTCTCACCAGCCTTGTACTTTTCACATTCTGCCTGAATGATCCTTTTCAGGGTTACAGACGGGCTCGCGCGCTCTACAACTGGTACTTTCAATGAAGAAGAAGCCATTGATTGAAAGCTTTCTCAGAGAACGAAGTTGGAAAAGGGGGTAGAGAGTCAATAGAGATAAAGGGTTTGTGTATTAAACGTGCGAGTGATTTCAAAACACGAAATAAAAGGGTTTTAAAAACCTCTGTGTCTCGCGTGATTCGTTAAGTACTAAAAGTACAGATACGAAGAGTTTCCTTCAATATTGATACTTTTGGAGGGAAAAACACATCCCAGATGTTGATGCCAGCTTCGAAGTAAAATATTTGGCTTCGAAACCAGATTTTGGCGTCAAAAGTCAAATAACAACGGATTCGAAACAGAGAAGCCAACTTCGAAACATTCCATACCTAAGGATGTAAGAATGCTCAAGTATTTGTTTACTTCAAAGGGATTAAAGACCTATTTTAGGTTTCTTAAATGAGAGTGATGTCCTTCGAAGCAAAACTTGAGACCCCTTAAGGATGGGAATTAGTATTCGAAACATCAAAACCATTAGTTGGTTTATATATATATACAAAAAGAGATTGTCTTTTCAAACTAAAATAGTGCAGCTCTCAAAAGGAGCTTCCATATTTTTGAAAGTATGGACTGTTGTTCGAAGGAAAGAAGGTCTATTTAAAATTGATTGATTATGCTAACCATGGCCATATGTTGGTTATGATTAAAACAAGCTTTAAGGGGTAAGATTGTCAAAATTCGAAGCACTGATTCCAAATAAAATCAGCAAAACTATCAACTTTATTTCATAAATTGGAAAAGTTCATGTTGGTTTTTTGTAGTGTTTCATTTAAAACGATTGAGTCCAGATTCGAAGGATAAGATTGTCCAGTTCAAAGCCCTAAATTTGCTTTTAAAGACAAATGGAGACAAGATGAAACAATGCTGAACAAAGAAAAGTATTAGTTGCATTAAAGCAAAAGCAATTACATTGAATGGCCCTCTTTGGGTACAAATTCAAGCTCATAAAAGTAGAGAATAGAATAAATAACAAGATCATGAAATTTGGTCCAACTATGATCAATGAATTTCTGTTCTTTCTTTATTCTATCCTCTATTTCTTCTAGGATTGTCTGCATAAGTTGATGTGCTCTCACTTCATAAAAGAGCTCTTCAGCCTTTATTTCGAATGTTATTTCTCTCAATCCTTGTTCTAACTCGTCTATATCCAAGTCATCCCAGTACGCAGAATCTTTATTCTTGAAGCTTTCAAATTCTTCAATGAAGTTCTCTGCTTCGTACTACGCATGAACTTGAAGGGATGAGAGTTGGTCCAAAGATTGAGTAGTGGCCACAGAGGTCCGATGCCAGTGGAGGAGCAATGGAAATTGGTCCAAAAACATGTGAAGCTCTGCTTGGGCAAGAGGGTTGAGGACGTGACCCCGAGTCAGAATGTCACAAGTCCATCGAAGGTTCTTGAGAGGGATGTCGTCCTCAAGGACATTAAAAGGCAAGTAAGAGAAGGCCGCAAGTAGAAGTTGGGCTTGCTTCCGCTCAGCTGGAGTAGGAGAAGGTGGAGGCTTGTAAGGAGGAAATATCTTATCCTCAGAGAGGGCAAGCCTCAGTCTCTCTGTCCAACAAGGAGTTGGCGGAGGAGAAGGTATGGAAGCCTCCACTTCAGGAGGAGGAGCAAGGGCAGAAGGAACAAGGACATTAATATAATCGAGCTAGTCAAAAGAGCAAAGCTTCGCCTTCTGGGCTAAGAACGACGGATTGTACCATTGTGCCTCTTCGGAGCGTCGGGTAGTGTGCACTATCTTTGTAGGCATGGAGGATGTGTACCATGCTACAAGTAGATTCTCTTCCAAACTGCGTCGATGGTCGATAGGCACGTAAGGATAGACCACTGAGCTTCGCACATAAGAAGGGAACTCTAATGGGTTAGTAAACTCGACAAAGTGATGGTTGATTCGCTCCCTTAAATCACAGACCTCAGGTTTTGACCAGCTTGTCCAGTCAGAAGCCCCAGATGAAGAAGAAGCTGCAGCCTTATCCCTTGCAGAGGGTTGTGAAGAAGAACTTCCCATGTTCATATTTGCGACTTTCTGAATCAAAGGATTGAAAGTAGTTTGTTCGTAGTCCAAGAGTGAGGCAGAAGAAGAACTTCCCATGTCCATATTTGTAAGTTTCTGAATCAAAGGATTAAAGGCAATGTGTTCGTAGTCCAAAGGTTGATAATTTGCAAAGGCATCCATGACCTGAATATAGAAAGGTGGGTAAAGGTGGCTAATTAATGCATGGAGGTTCTTTCGAGGAGGAACAGCATCATCAGATGACTCTTCGTGTGCTCAATCAATGGAGGAGAAAATTGATTCGGCCATAAAAAATGTATCAGTCTATTCGAATACTAAGGTGGTGGGGATGTTCAAAAGATTGAAGGAGAGTTTAATGCAGATGATGAATGACAGTTGCATTTCTAGAAGAATGCAAAGCCCATGCATGTTCTAAGACGTGGATAAAAAACCTTGATCTATTAATATCACCAAGTATTGGGTATATTAGTGTGGGAGGTAATGTTGGCTATATATTTTGTACAAGCCAATTACAATTCAACGCGTGGCAGAATAAGGGTAATACAGGAAGACTATTCAAGTCTTCGATCCTGATCGTACACGTGGCAGTTAGTATTGGTTATTACGAGATCTGAGTAGCAGTGGATCAACAAAGAGATGTAAGGTGATGTGGCTTCAACGGTTACTCACATTTAAATTCAAATTTATGAGGGAAGCCTAACTGCAAGTGATGGCACAGTGGAGCTAATTATAAGGCAACATGATCAGCGATCATGGAGGAGCAGTTCGACGGTTGGAAATACAGTTCGATGGTCATCCTCGAGAAGTATAAATAGCAGAGAAGGCCCAGAAAAAGGCCCCAGACTTAGATCCAAAAAACCAGTCTTATTATACTTATTTTCCTTTCCAGTTTTACATTTCTAGTATTTCATTTCCTGTACTTTAAATTCCTGCACTGCATGTCGTTTATAGGAGTAGTTTCAAGTAGATTGTTGCTGTAAACCTCTACGAGGCTGAGTTTAGATCATTGTAAGTTTTTCATTTTAATGAAATACTTCAACTGTTCTTCATTTAATTATTATTTTGTTTAATTCTCCTAAATCAAGCCACCAATAAAAGTCCTCTTCATTGAGGCTGAAAGAACTAAAACACAATCGTCTGATAATTAGTTGGCAATTAATTTTCTGTAAGGACTGATTGATCCTTACTGACACGCTCGCAATTACAATAATAACCTTCGAAAGCCAAAAAGCCAACATGTATTTTTCAACTATTCTTCATTTAATTGTTATCTTGCTTAATTCTCCTAAATCAAGCCACCAGTAAAGTTCTCTTCATTGAGGCTGAAAGAACTAAAACACAATCGTCTGATAATTGGTTGACAATTAATTTTCTGTAAGGACTGATTGATCCTTGCTGGCATGCTCGCAATTACAATAATAACCTTCGAAAGCCAAAAAGCCAACACTTCCCTCAAATTTCAATATTTTTTCATTTTAGTTTTTTTTTTTTTTTTTTTTTTTCAATTGGCTCCAATGGTTAATGTTCATTAATTAGTTAAAAAAATTTCGTGTTGACAATCATGCTGTGCCATGTGACAAAATGAATAATACATTATTATATAAATTTAGACTAATCCTATATTACATGGACTTGGATACGAGTGTCAAGTGCTAGTATGTATGTAGATATTTAACTCATCAAACAATAAATTTAAGGATATGTGGACTTGGCAAAAAAATATCATACTTTTATAACTTCAATCAAATATATGTGAGATAAAATAGTACTATATGTAATTTATAATATCAAAAAAACATTTATAATAATACGTGCATATAACAATATTTATATAAAAAGTATATGTTACAAATTATTTGACACTATCAAATGTCCGACACGTGTATTTAATTTATTTTAAAAATTCCATATAATATAAGACTAATCTTTTTAATTACTCCTATAAATTTTAAACCAAAATTATAACACATCTTCTTTTTTCTTTTTCTCTAAGTTTTGTAAACTTATACTTGAAACCCTTTTTATTGTCCTCTTTCACTGCCAACCTCCACCTTCTCCATATATCTTCAGTTCTCTAATCTTTAAATTTTCTTTCAACTTTTATTCCTTCGATTTACCTCCACTACTCCTTTTGCCCCCAAGTCTCATATACTAATTCCAATCACCAACATATTCTACTATCGAAACCTTTTACATGCCTCTTCCTTCAATTCCTACTTCGTCTATCACGAACCTCATCTTATACCTAAGCTATCACTGCAACGTTTCTACCTCATCTACCATTCATCTCTTCCACCTCCAAAATTTCCCTTACCTTTATTGACACAACATCTAACCTCTCACTAGTTTGATAAGGTTTTCACAATGTCCAGTTATGGTTAAAGACGCTGATAGTTACAATGGTTAATGAATTCACTAGTGCTTTTGGGATAGTGAAAAGTTTTAAGGATCATGGCAATGTAATAAATTTGGGATGCGTTAACAACAACTTGAGGGTATTAATGGGGATTACCAGAAGTATGCGGTAAATTAGAAAAAAAAAAAAAAAAAAAAAAGAAGAAGAAGAGAGAGAGAGAGAGAAAAAATATATTCTTGAAAATTTCAAAATCAAATAGATTGATAATTACTCTCAATTTTAAAACAACAAAATCACCATTATATGAATTAAAAAATTTACATAATTTTATGGATTTATCCCAATCAATTAGTATCACCATATTAATATACAACAAACGTAATTTGTTTTATATCTCCAACTTATATCAATTGACTATTCACTACAAGAATTAACACTTTTGCCGACCAAAAAATTGATTGCTAAAAGCCCATTTTTGGTCGGCAAAAGTTATCCGCAACCAATTTTTTTGATCGCTACTTTGGTCGCCAATTGAGGGTCGGCAAAAGTAATTCGCGACCAAAATTTTGGTTGGTCGAGAAAAGTTGGATTTGCCAACTAAATTTTTGATCGCTAAATATATCATTACTGCGACAAATCCATTTTGTTGCTAAAACATTTTGGTCGCGAAAAATGACATTTTGCCGACCATATATCTTAGTCGCCAAAAAGTAAGAAATTACCGACCAATGATTTTAGTCGCAAAAGTGTAGAATTTGCAACAAATTTTTTAGTCGCCAAATCTCTTTTTTTTTTTTTTTTTTTTTTTGGGGGGGGGGGGGGGGGGGGGGGGAGAACAGAGCGTGGTTCACTAGTTATGTCTTCACTACCATGGAAACTGTGGAAGCAGCTACTTATGTCTTCACTACCATGGTTCAAATAACAAACAAAGCATATAAAGCCTGGAAATCACAAAATGTTCCTTCATCTAATTTTCTATTTCAAGTGCCAAAAGAATCAATTAACATAGTAAAAATGTTCACAAAAGCGCCTAAATCATATCACAAAAGCACCTAAATCATATCAACACAGTAAAAATATTCTATTTCAAGTGCCAAAAGAATCAATTAACATATATAATCATATGTAATACACAATTATGCATATATATATATATACGTTCTTCATTCGTCCATTCTTGCGTTCCCTACAGAACTCCAGATACTGAAACCAGAGCTCAATATCGGCCTTAAACCGGTTCGTTGCGAGCCGATAAATCTCCAGAATCCTCGAAACTCCAGCAAAATCGGAAACTGATTTCTTCATCTTCTTGTTCTGCTTCTTCAGCTCCCGAGCCACAGCCTTCTTGCGGAGTAGCCAGAGAGCTTTAAGCTGCTTCTCGTAGTCTATGTAGGCTATGAAGTCTTGCTTGAGAGGGCTCGGACGCTTGAACCTGTACTCGAACTTCCTTCTCTGCTTCACAATCTCTGCAATCTCGCGTCGCAATTAGATGTCCTCGACGCTCGAGGTCGTCGAGCTCGTCCACCATGCGCTCGAGCTTGTACTGAACCGCGTCCGCCATTGTTAGAGAGAGAGAGAGAGAGAGAGAGAGAGAGAATGAGAGGACCTGTAAGTAAGGATGATGGAGAGTTAAAGATGGATTGGTGGTGGTGGTGGTGGTTTTGCCTGAGACAGATTTTATGTTTTGGCGGAAATTTTCAAAATTTAAGTGGAGTCAAAATTTTCAAAATTTATGTTTTACCACGTCCGCTCTGTTTCTTGTTTCAAAATTTTTGTTTTGGCGGAAATTTTCAAAATTTAAGTGGAGTCCTGTGCTTTGCCTAGTTGAAAAGTACAAATACAGATTTTATTTCATTTTTAAACAAGAAAAATATTTTTTTATTGATGTTCTTTATTTTTAAATATAGATCAGTCTTTGTTCTATTGATGTTATTTACAGATTAGCCATTATTTTTTATTGATGTTCTATTTTATTTCTAAATACAGATTAGTCTTTTATTGATGTTCTTTATTTTTAAAAGCACAAATACAGATTAGTCTTTGTTCTATTTTTTATTGATTTTATTTTTAAGCACAAATACAAATATTTTTTATTGAAAAGCACAAATATTTTTTTAGTCGACCAAATTTTTGGCGACCAAAAGACCATATTAGTCGCAGAAAAAGTACCTTCGCCGACAAACTTTTTTAGTCGCCAAATCTCAATCAACGACGACTAAAATATTAGTCGCTAAAAATACAAATTTGGCGACTAATTTTTTTTGATTGCTGAAAATAAGTTTTTGGCGACCAAATTTGTGGTTGCCAAAAAATACTGGACCTTCCGCGACCAAATTTGTAGTTGGTCGGCAAAAGCATACCACTTTCTGCGACCAATTCTTTTTTTGGTCGCCAAAATATAACCTTCTGCGACCAAGAATATTTGGTCGCCAAAAATAATGATCATTCGCGACTAATTAATATTTGGTCGCCAAATGTCATTTTTTTGCGACCAAAATTTTTTTGGTCGGCAAATGTGTGAATTCTTGTAGTGATTTTAGCTAGTTTTTTTAATTTTTTTACAAAAAGATGTGCAAAAAAAATAGATAAAATAATGTGATAACTTATAATATTTTTTAACTTTTTGACTTTTTTTAGTTGGTTGCATGCATTAAAAAAGTGCACTTTTTTTTTGCATACATACACTTATTTGGGTTACATCAATCAATATATTCTCTCTACTTTTTATCCACTTTCTCTACTTTTCTACACATTTTTTTTTTTATAAAAAGTCAAAAAGTGCAAACATCGCAAACCGTCCCTTAATCTCATCTTCTAATACTATCTAACTTAATCCAACAAACAAACATGACCTCATGTAATTGACTATTTTGACCTTTTAGTTTTCTTTGAAAAGATCTAAAAATTGTTTTGAGAATAAACTATTTTAGTAATTTTATTAAAATAGTAAAAAAAATTAATATGGTTGTGATGATTTTTTGACTTTTTATGAAGAAAAAAAAAGTATAAAAAGTAAATAGAAAATGAAATCGTTAACTTCTTTTTTTTTTTGTGGTAAAATTCTTTGACGTTTATTAATAATTTTTTGACTTCAACTATTATCCAAACTTCCCAAACTTGTCTTAAATAAGTAATTTTTTGAGAAAATTGTTGAAAAGTTCAAGCTAAGGAAGGTATAAGACATTAGGTCCAATGGATATTTTTTGGGGGTACTTACGTGTAGGTCCTATTAACTAGACTTATTTACTTACAGGTCCTAACTAATAAATTTAACACTATAAAAATAAGAGATTGATAAATTTATCACTATAAATTTATTCATAAAAATAAAGAGACTGATAAATTTATCACTATAAATTTTTTCATAAAAAAAAAGACTGATAAATTTATCTTTATCACTTAATAAATTTATCAAATAGGACTTAATGGGTAATAAGTCTCCAAAGTAGGACATATTGGGTAATAAGTCTCCAAAGTAGGACCTATTGGTATTTTACCCTATTTTTTGTTGGTAAGGAGATCCACCATTTGTGAAATAGTTTAGTGATAAGTACTTTTGTTTGTTTTGAAGGATATTTTGTTTTCAATTTTATCCCTTAATTTATCTGTTGACTTTTTTAAAATTTTTTTAACCTATCTGTTGAATTTTTATAATCTATTTTTTCTATTTGTTCAGATTCACACCATTTTCAGTTATCTATTTAAATCGACTTGTACAAATTTTATTATTTGTTCAATTTTTTCCCTTAAATTTTGTTCCACTATCTATTCAAATTTTACAACAATAATTTTTTATATGTTCACTTTTAAATTTTTTTATCTGTTCACTTTACAATCTGTTTCATCATCATCGTCAACAACCTTCTAAAAAAAAAATCATCATCAACAACAACTATCAAAAGAAAAAGAAAAAAAAGAAATAGAGGATCTGTTTCATATCTCAGATCTAAAACTACTACTAAAAGAAAAAAATAAAATAAAAGAGAAGATAGGAGGAGAAAGAGAGGATTTGCTTCAGATCTCAAACTTGTACAATATATATACATGTCTCTGTGAGTATATAGATTAGATATGGAAAGAATGGCTGAGAATATAAATATCTAATAATCAAAAACATGATACTGAAATTCAATTGCTAAAATCATATAGTATATATATATACATCACAAAGCTCTCAATGGATACTCTCTCTCTCTCTATATATATAGTATATATATACATCACAAAGTTTCAAAATCTTCAAAATCTCTGGTCCATGGATACATATATATATAAATTTAACAAAACTCTCACTGGATATCACCACTGTCAGTCTCATGCCCCTCCATTAGATTGAGAATATAAGTTCATTATAACCATATATCAATCAATATACACAAAACAGAAGACACTTTTGCTTCTGTTCATTATTACCAACACACAAATGGCAATCTTCCAACACACAAATGGACTAGCATGCACATAAATTCGTTCACGTTTGTACAAGATCTGATGAAACAAATATGTGTTTTTGAGCTTTGAAGATGATGTTGATGTTGGTACTTTTCCATAATAATATTAAAAATATATATAAAATAAATTAAGTAGAAATGACAAAATATTATTTAAAAAAAAAAAAATTAAAGAATGAAATACATAATAAATTACAAAACTAAAAATATATCAATGAACTATATTACATCATGAAACATATTACAAGATGGATCCATATAGACGTACAAAATAATATACAAGAAATAGTTTAAATCTTAAAGTTTGAAGAACAAAAGATAAGAGATGCAAACCGAAACTTGTGTGATATGACAGTTTCCTTAAAATATATTCACTGCCTCCTGATGGGTGTTAGAGGTACGCTAACGTCTGTCTTCTGATGGTCAAAACCAGTTAATACCGAAGCACCTTCTAAATAGTTTCGGCGAACTTAGCACTCTCTCTCTAACAGGAGCCAAATGAGGGGCTAGCAAAGAAGATAGAAAAAATTTTCTTCAGTTTAAAAATCATCTCTAACTTTATTATCTCAAAATACCATCTCATTTTCCATCAAAAATCTCTCCAAAAATTATTCTACTAAGTTGGAGGGAAAGCTTCTATTTATACTTATAGGAGAGAACCTTAGCCATGAAGGCTGACATCAATAGGATTATCAAATTATCCTTAACTAAGGCTATCAACTCTAGCCATTAGGGCTAGAGTTACAAAAGTTAAAAACTCATGGCCACTAATATGGTCATTAACTCTATCATCAAAAGATGAGAGTAACAAAAGTCTAAACCTCCCATGTGTTTAATATGTACAAATAACTATGTATATAATGATACACATTTGTATCTTACTCATACTTCTTAAGGTTCTTATCAAAATGATGAGACCGAGAAAATACACTACCAGCAGATGTTCAAGAAATCTTAATTCTCAGATAAATATTTGCAAGACCCGTGTCAAACTTAGAGTCCAACATCCACTTGGTAGTATTGAACATCTTCTCATAATTACCAACAATGAGTATGCCACCTACACACGGACACAAAATGACATATACTATTGTCAGTGTCTTTGACATAAACACATTTGTCAATACCTATTGATTATAAAAACTCACTTGACAGCATAGTGTAGTCAAATTTCTCATGTCATTGTTTCGGTGCTTGTTTCGAATCATATAATGACTTTTCAAGCTTACAGACCTTCTTTATCCTAGAATTGACAAACCCTCCGGGTTGCTCCATAAACATTTATTCAACTAAATCTTCATATAGGAAAGCTATCTGACCATCTATTTCGATGTATCACCAGACTTCGCACAATTGCGATCATACTCACCATAACTGGTGATCACATATTAAAGTAATCCATGCCTTCTTTTCGTAGGTATCCTTTGATAACAATCATGTCTTATCGACTTTCATTCACTTGCATCCTATGGCTTACTACTTATGCAAGATCAAGTTAATTTAATTACTTCTTTCTAGAGAAATCACAGTTTCGAAGAAGTTTTTAGCCTCACTAGCCACCATATAGGTTTACGAACATTAGGCAGAAGAACTTTAAAGTCCTAACCTTTTAACATCTTCTAGGCTCATCTATTTTCTCGTGAAAACCGCTTCCTCAATTCCATGATGGTATTTTTGTGTAAATCTGAATATCAGATTCATTCACAGGAAATCAATATGCATTACTATATTGTGCATAATCGTTGAACACAAAGGCAATGGATTTTTAGGTCTCCTACTCGCTTAGGTTTAGGTATTTCCATCTTTTTCATGACACCCCCACATTTGTAGAATTTAAACGAAGGCTTTCGGCCTTTCTAAAAATTCATACATGGTCTTTAACCAATTCTTTGTGTCACAATGATTATGAAACTCTCAAAATTATATCACAGAAAATATATTCTTAGACTGCCATCAACCGAATTAGGTCTTTTTCAAATTCAAGGCATCAAACAAGTTTGGTCCAATAAGTCACTTTAAAGTCAATAGACTTACTATTAGGAATCACAAACCTAATGATCAATAATCTACTATTCGGAACTTCATAATATGGCCAATAGTCTTATCACTAGGAGTCATTAATTTCTCAGCATGTGGTCAGTATACTTTTCACTACTAGGAATCATAATGTTTTAATCTATGATCGGTAGTCACTTCACTACTAGGAATCACAATGTCTTAACATATGATCAGTAAACTCTTTCATTACTAGGAATCATTATGTCTTAACATGTGATCAGTAATCTATTCACTATTAGAAACCACAATCTCGTAATTGTGTAGCTAGTGGTCTAACACTCTTAGGAACCACTAGTTTTCTATCTCTGTGATGAACGATCTTGCACTCAATAGGAACCACCAATTTAAGAATATATTCTGAATTCTAAAAATTCTAAAAATATATTTATATACCTTAACGAGTTGTCTCATCTTCGCTTTTAAGCAAAGTCACATAGTAATCACACATGCTATATTTGACACAAGGATAGCATATTAATCGCCTTTGATTAATTTACAGATATTATCATGCAATCTTATGATTTTCTCTAATCACACTTGATCTCTTTTGATTTTCCTTTAAGAACCTCGCAAGGCTTAAAGTTGTCAGGTGGAACAATATTTCCTATTGTCACCTTTGAAGCCATTTTTGAAAATTATAACAGAATTTCAACTATTTTGTTTCTCCAAAAACCAAATTAACACTAGGAAATCCCAAAGACTAAAATTTAATTCAAAACTTATCTCACCACTAACTTCAAAATCGAACAAGGTCAGGAAAGTTTCCAGGAAGACTGGAGGGGTGACAAGGGTCTCACTTAAAACCCAATTAACCTTGGACAAAACTTTCAAGAGCTTGTTGACTCATTGTCAATGTGAAACAAATTCAAAATTAAGTTTCTAGGGGATAAACCAGGTTAAAAATCAATTTCCAATCATATAAAAATTGCTACCAGAATTACACTACTCATAAAAATTAACTCGTACTTCCAGAACCAAGCCCATTATTTCTGAATAAAAATCAAAAATATTTTAGCTATGCAAAATTTTTTGTTTCTTTTCCCAAAACCAAAATACTTTGGAAATAATCAAATTATAACCAAAACCTTTCTCAAAACTTGGTTTTCTAACACTTGGGAATAAAAAATAGTACTTCCTCAAACCCCAAAGGTTTGAAATCAAATTCGTTTCAATTGCCATTTTTGAACATAAATCAGAAATACTCTTTAGCAAAGACTAAACTTCGGTTTCTATTACAAAAAATCAAAACACTTTGGACATAATAAAATTAATCCCAAAGATTTTCTCTAAACCCGAAGATTTATAATTTCTTTCATTCTTCATTTTCTTTCACTATGGCGAAACTATTACAAATTAGAAATTAAAACGATTACAAATTGAAATACAACTGTTACAATTCTAAATTGTCCAAATTTGCAAAAATGGAGTTCAGGAATTTCTTGATGTTTTTGCTAAAGAATTTCCTGGTACCTTAGTTGACCAAGAAGTCGAATTCACCATTAAAACTCAACCTGGTACACAACCAATATCAAAAACTCCTTATCGCATGTCAATGGTGAAATTAAAAGAATTGAAAACATAACTTCAATTGCTTGACAAGAGTTTCATACGACCAAGTACCTCACTATAGGGAGCTCTAGTATTGTTCGTAAAAAAAAGGAATGGTACAATAAGATTGTGTATTGATTATCGAGAATTGAACAAAGTTACCATCAAGAATTGGTACCCTTTGCTGCAAATCGATGACTCTTCAAGGCACTCAAGTTTTTTCAAAGATTGACTTGCGGTTTGGTTATTAACAAGTGAAGGGCGATGAGGGAAGTATTGAGAAGACTGCCTTCAGAACACGTTACAGACACTACAAATTCCTTGTCATTTGGCATCATAAGCGTTCCAGCGGCTTTTTATGGACCTCATGAGTCGACTGTTCAAACCATATGAATTTGTCATTGCTTTCATTGACGACATTCTCATATACTCTAAAACACCAGAAGACCATGAGCAACACTTATGATCAGCTCTGCAGACACCACGTGATCACAAACTTTATGCCAAGTTGAAGAAATGTGAATTCTGGATCACTAGTGTATACTTCCTCGGCCACGTCAATGAAAAATATGGCATCTCTGTCGATCTATAAAAGATTGCAGTAATCGTGGATTGGTCGCGACCTACTAATGTATTTAAAGTCTGGAGTTTTTTGGGATTGGCTGAATATTATCGACGTTTTGTCCAGGATTTCTCAAAGATTGCATCGCCATTGACTTGATTGACCTAGAAAAATACACCCGTTCGAGTGGACCGCCAAATGAGAATGTTGCTTCCAGGAGTTAAAAAGTAGACTTGTGACAACTCCTATATTAACACTCCTTAGACGAATGGGTTTGTAATTTATAGCGATGCCTTGTATAATTGACTAGGTTACGTTCTTATGCAAGATGGGAAGGTTATTACGTATGCTTCACGCCAACTGAAGACTCATAATAAGACTACCTAACCCACAATCTGGAATTGGTTGCGGTGATTTTTGCTCTCAAAATCTGGCGTCATTATCTTTGCGGAGTAACATGCAAAATTTACACCGACTACAAGAGTCTTAAGTATTTATTTATACCAAAAAAATTGAACATGAGGCAATGACGGTGTTTAGAATTTATGAAAGATTATGATGTGAAGATTTAGCACCACCGCAACGAGGCTAATGAGGTAACAGACGCATTAAGCTGGGAGACCACTAGAAGTTTGGCTTGCATCTTCATTGACAAAAACCCATTTATATGGGAGTTAGAAAAACTAGATTTGGAGTTGGTTGTACATAAGACTGATGGATTTCTTGCCAATATAATCATAGAACCCACTTTAATCGATGAAATTAAAGCACATCAATGTGAGGATAAACTTTTAGAGAAAAGATATGATGAGCAAGGAAGTACGCCCAATCCCGATTTTACCATATGCAATGGTATACTACGGTTTTGAAACTAAATTTGTATACTTGACATTCCAGAGGTCAACAAGAAGATATTGATAGAAGCCCATAGCTCAAGATTCGCAACTCATCCTGGGAAGACAAAGATGTATCGCGATATGAAGGAGCATTATTGATGGATGGGAATGCAAAAAGACATAGCAAGCTATGTTTTGAAATGCTTTCAATGTCAACGAGTTAAGACAGAGCATCAGAGATCTGTGGGGCTATAGCAACCACTCCTTATTACTGAATGGAAATAAAAGCACATTACCATAGATTTCGTTATTGGTTACTACGATCAGCCTCTAAGAAAGATGCGATATGGGTTATAGTAGACCGACTAATGAAGTCAGCTCATTTTCTACCTGTCAAGAGTCATGTACTCTCTTAACGAATTTGCCATTTTATGCATCAAAAAGATCATTTGATTGCATGGTGTCCTGGTATCAATTGTATCTGATCGAGACCCTCATTTTGTGTCTCAATTTTGGAACAAATTACAGACAACTTTAGGAACAACACTAAAGTTTAGCACTGCTTATCACCTGCAAACTGATGGACAATCCGAAAGAACGATTTAGACATTAGAGGACATGTTGTACGTATGCGTACTAGACCTTAAGGGTAATTCGGAGTATCTGCCATTAGTAGAGTTTGCCTATAACAACGGTTACCAAGCGAGCATCATGATGGCACTATATGAAGCACTATATGGAAGGAAATGTTTATCGCTTGTATGTTGGACGAAGGTTGGAGACAAGAGGTTGTTAGGTCCCGAAATTGCGTAGATGACAAGTGATAAAATTCAACTTATTCAACAGTGAATCGGCACTATCTAGAGCCACCAGAAAAGTTATGCAGATACATAGTCTCCCTCTCACTCTCTTAGTCTATCTTCCCCTTCTCTTTGTTTTCACTCTTCCTCTCCCTCTCCTCAAACCAATCCCTTCTCTTCCTCTATGATCGAAACGTCTCTCTCTCTCTCTCTCTCTCTCTCTCTCTCTCTCTACCTATGAAGCTCCGATCTGTCTCCCTCTCAATCTTTACCTCCGATCTATGTACTCTCTGTCTCTAGTACGATCTCCATCTATATACATACTCATATATATATATACGTTTTGATCTGTCTCCCTCTCAGTCTTCATGTGTTGATTTTTGCTTTATTTTTCTAGTTGTTGATGTGGATTTGAAGTGATCGTGATTTTTGAAACTCAAAGTTGGCGATGGATTCAAACTGGATCTTCAAAGAACTCAAATCTGGTATGTTTTTTTTCAAATTTTCTTAATTATTTTTTTTTGATCAATTTTTGTTCATCCATCCATCAAAGACCAAATTCTTTTTTTGTTTTTTTTCATCTGTACTATTTTGTTTAATTAAATTTATTAGCTACTCATTTTTTTTCATTAATTATTTTTGAACATATATTAGTTATTATTTTTTTATTCATTATTGTTATTCATTATTTAAATTAATTGTTAGTTCTTATATATTATTTTACTTACATTACTATGCATCATAATATTCTTAATGTTTATGCAACACTTGCCTCCTTAATTAATTGTTAAAATATGTGATTTGCCTTAATTATGTGTTTATATGCAAAATTATATGTCATGTGTTCTTTGTGCCATGTGTTCATTGCATTGGATTAATGAAAACAGATAGAGAGAATTGAGAAATATACCTGTTTGAATCAGTAAGCCATGCGCTTAAACTTAAATATTTGTGATATGCAATTAGAGCCTGAATCACTGTAGTATGGTTAGATTTGGTGTAAATTTAGATGGTGTGAGATGAGAATTACACTAATTAAGAGCATATGCTTTATTAAGCTAATTTAAGATTAATTAGAATTTAGTAGTGCTAGGCAACAAAATAAGAGAAAGCGATAGAGATAGATATTTGTAGAGAGACTTGGGAAGAGGTCTAGAACAAAAGGAAGAGAAAGGGAGAAAAACTCTAGGGCAAGAAAGAAGTAGGGAAATTGAGCAATCTTCACCAAATCAACAATTTAAGGTAAGAATCTTTTTTAAACTCATGATATGAAGTTGTATTCTCCATGAAATGATAGAATCTAAGGTGAATCAAAAACAAAAGTGGTGCAAATTAGTGGTAAGAACCCAAAGAGGAAAAATATAGAAACTAGCTCAAGATGTGACTCCACATGGCATTCTTTATGTCTAACCACTTGCTTTTTGCATGATTTATGAGAAATATGGAGAAAACTCCATGAATTAGAAGGATTGGAACTTAACCCCCCCTATGTTCTATGAGTTATAATTTCATTTTAGTAATGGACAACTCAAGTTTGATTTGAGTTTATGTATTATATTTGAGGTTAGATATGGTGAATTCAAGTTGTTTTGATGCATTTTGGGCCTTGATTTA
Organism: Camellia granthamiana; assembly: GCA_036172215.1. Lineage (NCBI taxonomy): Eukaryota > Viridiplantae > Streptophyta > Magnoliopsida > Ericales > Theaceae > Camellia > Camellia granthamiana. Next base: position 54,718,993 of record CM069915.1, on the reverse strand, counting down.
TATAAAATTGAACTTGGTTTTGAAAGGGGGAAAGTTTCATTTTTTAGCAAAATTTTTGAACTGTTTTTCACCCAGACCGCTTGAGTGGCCTGGGCCACAGCACGAGCGACCAGGCCTCCTTTGCCCAAAATTGCATTCTAAAATCATCACTCGTGCGGCCAAGGCCACTGCAAAAGCGGCCAAACCAACGCACGTACAACTAATAAGGCAGGTTCTATTTGATTTTCTTTCCACTTTTCGGACTTCTGGGCCTCTATTTACATGGTTTTTAAGTGGTTTTCATGTGCATTCGCATTTCATAACTATAACAGGGATTAAGGAATGAAAAAGAGAGATTTAGAGATGAAGTAATGAGTAAACTGACCCATTGAGACTATATGTTGAACCATTGTGCTTGTATGTGTTTATGTAGGTCAGACGTCGCATCCGAGCCATATGTTACATGGAGCCAACTGTAAGTAACAATATTGTAAAGATATGTTTAAGCTATATTTCTTTATGACTGTTATTGTTAAGGACTGTTTCTAAAGCGATATGATTTACTGAATGAATGAGTATTCCACCTCTTGCAACATGCTCACGTGGCCCTTACCCAAGGGTAACAATATCGTGGTTATGTTCACATGGCCTTTATCCGAGGGTAACAATACCGTGGTTATGTTTATGTGGCCCTTACCCGAGTGTAATAATACCGCAGTCTATGTTCACGTGGCCCTTGGCCGGGGCTAACAATACTGTGGCCTATATTTATGTGGCCCTTTCTTGGGGGTAGTAATACCATGGCCCCATGTGTACAAGACATTGAGTTATATGATCGTCTGTATCGACTATGATCTTAAAGACCGCTACATGTGCACGTGGATCCTTATGATTACTATGATTTTCTTTAATGAACATGATATTGCTATGTGAATGGACTTGTTACTGTAACTGCTTGACCTTAATGTCTAAATGGACATCATTCATAACTGCTTTACACATTTGTTATTCACTGGACTTTAGCTCACAGTTTATATTTATTATCTAGGTGATCAAGCTCAAGAAATGACCTAAGGGGGTCAACCTACCCTCTGTTTTGTAAAGCCAACCGTTATGCCTCCCTTCGATTTTTTTTTAAAACTAACTCCAAGGCTTCAGGGTGACTACGAGTTCACACTTTTGACTGTGATCTGCAATGGTTTTTGAATTAAGATCTTTTGTTTTATGCACTTTGGTTTTTGAGACCAATTCTTAGATGACGTAAATGTTTTGTACATAAATATGAGGTAGACTATGTACATATCTGTATAAGTTAAATGAAGGCGTTTCCTTTCATGTATGTCACACAACTCATTGGACGAGTTTACTTTATTATTAATGGCTTCCACCAGCCCCTTTTTCTATTTACTGTTAAGCAGGCTTGTGGTAATCTCGGATTAATGGCCGGTCTTTAACCCCGTGGAGCGGGGAGTGGGTTGTGACAGAGTGGTATCAGAGCACGAGTTGTACCACACACACGCGTCCAAATGAGCTATAGGATGTCCTAGAAAATAAATTAGGTCATTATATTTCATATGTGAGTGTGTGTGGACTTAATATATATGCATAAATGACATGAATATGAGAACTGTCTTGCCTATGTTTATTATTTTCTATTTTATATAGACAAATAGAGAATGCAAGAAATGTAGATGACTCAGAGTCGTTGGATGCTAGAATAGATAGGCAGGAAAGAATGGTAGAATTATTGATTGAATCTTTGAGGCAAAGAGAGTAAGTCCCACCTCCTCTTTCACCTCCGATGTAACTTGAAGCAATCAACAATAACGACATTATAGCCCTAACACAAAAGTATAATAAAATGAAGCCGCCAACTTTCCAAGGAGGTCTTGATCCGTTGAAAGCCAAGGCTTGGATCCTGGAAATAGAAAAGTTGTTTGAAGTTTTTCCATGTTCAGTGGTACAAAAGGTTTTGTTAGCTACCTTTACTCTTTAAGAGGAAGCAAGGCGGTGGTGGATGCTAGTCTAAGAGGGCAATAATTCCATGACATGGGCTCAATTTAAGGAGGTTTTTTATGAAAAATATTTCCTTCAATGTGTCTGTGGCCATAAAGTATCGGAGTTTGAACAATTGAAGAAAGGTAAGATGACAGTGGTTGAATATGAAGCGAAATTCATAGAACTTGCATGCGATGCGCCATACATGGTAGATACCGACTATAAGAAGGCTCGCAAGTTTGAAGGCGGACTTGATGTGGAAGTGTTGGACCGGGTGAATGTTCTTCATCTAACAAAGTATGTAGATGTTCTTAATTGCGCTCTCATGGCCGAGGCCAATATTACGGCACTTAAGCAAGCTAAGACACCAGTGAGTGAGTGGAAGGGAAAGAGACAAAGGTTTAATTTTAAGAAGGGCCAGACTAATTTTTAGAATAAAAAGTAGAATACAGGGTCAACAACGAGTTCTAATCAAGGAAATAATTATATACCGCCATGCCCAAAATGTGGAAGAAGGCACAAGGGGGTGTGTTATGAAATTTTCGGGGCTTGTTTTCGGTGTGGCAAAACGGGCCACATGATTAAATAATGTCCTCTCTTATCCCAAGGCACAAACAGACCACTAGCAAGTTCTGTAGCATCCGTCTCTATACCGAGATCAACTCTAAAAGCTACTACAAGAAAAGAAACCTTGAGGCAAGGTCAGGTTTTTGCTCTTGTATTGGGAGACGCTTAGAACACAGAGACAGTAGTGTCACGTATACTCCCTATCTGTGCCCAGAATACTTATGTTTTGATTGACTCGGGGTCTACGCATTCGTTTGTTTCATATGCTTTCTCTTGAAAATTAACTAGACCCTTGGAACTGATGAATTATTTGTTAGTTGTATCATCTCCAACCGGAGGGTCTATGACATGTGCATATATGTATCTTGCATGTGACCTTGTTGTTGGGGATATGCATTTATATGTTGATTTGTTGCCCCTGAATATTGATCATTTCGATGTAATTTTGGGGATGATTAGCTATCGAAATATCATGCTACGATTGACTGTGTAACTAAGCAAGTTATTTTTTGTCCACCTAATTTGCCTGAATCTACCTTTAACGGTGTTGGTGTTGTGACTCCCTCTTATTTGATTTAATCTATGAAGGCATGTAAACTAATTGGAAAAGGCTGTAAAGGATATTTGTGTTATGTATTGCATACGCCTATTATTGATAAACAAAAGGTAGACAATATTCCTATAGTTAGAGAATTCCCAAATGTATTTCCCGATGATTTGCCAGGGGATTTGATTGATAGGAAAGTAGAGTTCACTATTGAGATAGTACCAGGTACACAGTCGATTTCCAAGACTCCGTACCGAATGTCAACTACCGAATTGAAGGAATTAAAAATTCAATTGCAAGAGTTGTTGGATAAGAAATTTATCATGCCTAGTACCTCACCATGGGGCGCTCCGACTTTATTTGTGAAAAAAGAAGGATGGCTCATTGAGACTCTGCATTGACTATCGTGAATTGAATAAGGTGACTGTGAAGAACAAGTGTCTATTGCCTTACATTGACGACCTATTTGACCAATTACAAGGGGACCAATTATAAGGGGCGCAAGTTTTCTCCAAAATTGATCTTAGATCAGAATATCACCAATTGAAAGTCAAAGTGGAAGATATAGAAAAGACTACTTTCCAGACAAGGTACAACTACTATGAATTTCTTGTTATGCCTTTCAAAGTAACTAATGCGCCTGCTGCATTTACGGATTTAATGAATAGAGTCTTCAAGCCGTTCCTAGTCGAGTTTGTTGTTGTTTTTATAGACGACATTTTGATTTTTTCCAAAAGTAAGGAGGAACATGAACGACACTTAAGACTTGCTTTACAAACTTTGAGAGAGAAGAGATTGTACGCTAAATTGTCTAAGTGTGAATTTTGGCTTGCTAGTGTTACATTCTTAGGGCATGTTATAACTAAAAATGGCATTTCTGTTGATCCACAAAAGATAGAGGCAGTTGTTAATTGGCCTAGACCAACTAGTGTTACTGAAGTCTGAAGTTTCTTGGGTTTGGCCGGGTTTTGTCAAAGATTTTTCTAAGATTGCTTTGCCTCTTACACAGTTAATACAAAAAGGGGTACCATTTAATTGGACTAATCGGAGGGAGTCAACCTTTCAAGAATTAAAGACTCGACTTGTGACTCTACCAATTCTCACCTTACCCTCAAGTACAAATGGTTTTACTATTTTCAGTGATGCCTCTTATAAAGGTTTGGGATGTGTGTTGATACAAAATGGAAAGGTGAATGCATATGCTTCCCGCCAACTGAGGCCACATGAAAAGAATTACCCAACTCATGATTTGGAGCTCGTCACAGTAATTTTTGCATTGAAGATTTGGCGCCATTACCTGTATGGGGCAACATGTGAAGTTTATACGAATTACAAGAGTCTCAAGTACTTTTTCACCCAAAAAGAGTTGAATATGATACAACGGCGATGGCTGGAATTAATTAAAGACTATGATTTACAAATCTTATACCATCCGGGGAAAGCAAATACTGTTACCGATGCCCTCAGCCAGAAATAAATTGAGAACTTGGCTTGTTTACTCACCGGACAAAGAGAATTGCTCCAAGATTTAGAAAGAAGTGAAGTTGAGATTGTTTTACGAGAACAAGGCGGGACTTTAGCTACTATTACTGCACAACCGACACTCATTGAGGAAATTAAAGAGAAAAAGCAACAAAATGAATTTCTAAAGAAAGTGATTAATGAAAGAGAATCCAAACCAAGACCGGGTTTCATTTTTGAAAATGAAGCATTGAAATGTCAAAGGAGGTTATGTATGCCCAATGACGTTGACTTAAAGAAACGAATTCTGCACGAAGCCCACAGGTCAAAATTCTCCATCCATCTGAGGAATACAAAAATTTATAAGCTAAATTTTTGGTGGCATGGAATGAAGAAGGATATTGCCGAATTTGTGACACCAACAAGTCAAAGCCGAGCACAAACGACCCGCAGGATTGCTCCAGCCACTTCCAATACTGGAGTGGAAATGGGAGCACATTACTATGGATTTTATAGTTGGACTACCTCACTCCATTAGAGGTATGGATTCAATTTGGGTTATTGTTGACCGTTTAACAAAATCTACTCATTTCTTACCTGTGAAGACGTTGTATAATGAAGATAAGTTGGCTACAATTTATATTAATGAAGTTGTGAGATTGCACAGAGTTACTGTGTCCATTGTTTCTGATAGGGATCTGAAGTTTACTTCGAGATTTTGGTAAAGCTTGCAAAAGGCATTGGGGACCAAATTGTGACTGAGTAGTGCGTATCATCCACAGACCGATGGGCAATCCAAAAGGACAATACAAATGTTGGAGGATATGTTACATATGTGTGTGCTAGATTTCCAAGGAAATTGGTAGACTCATTTGCCCTTAGCCGAATTTGCTTATAACAACAGTTTTCACTCAAGCATTAGCATGGCGCCTTACGAGGCTTTATATGGCAAAAAATGTCGGTCACCGATTTACTGGGCTAAGGTTGGCGATAGACCTTTGTTGGGGCCCGAAATTGTGCAAGAAACAACGAAAAAAGTGAAGTTGATTCATCAATGGTTAAAGATAGCACAAAGTCGGTAGAAAAACTGCACAATGTTTGACGGGATAGAGAATATGAAGTGGGCGATCATGTTTTCATAAAGGTGACACCGATAAAAGGGCAAACTCGTTTTGGAGCCAAAGGTAAGTTAGCACTTTGATGCATTGGGCCATATGAGATTATTGAATAGATTAATCTAGTAGTGTACCAAGTGGCTTTTCCTCCAAGTATGGAGCACATGCTCAATGTGTTTCATGTGTTCATTTTATGGGATTATCTTTGAGATCCTTTCCATGTGATTGAGCTGACTCATGTCCTTTTGACTGATGATTATACATATGAAGAACGGCCCATTCAAATTGGTAACTATCGGATCAAGAAGTTGAGGAACAAGGAAATACCGTTAGTAAAAGTGGATTGGCAAAATCACGGTGGCATATATGCAACTTGGGAAAGAGAAGATGATATGAAAAGAAGATACCCAGATCTCTTTCCATTAGACCTTACATTTTTTATGGAAGAAAGAATTTAAGTTTGGAGGACCAAACATCCTAAGGGGGAGAGAATGTGACACCCGCCTCCTTAATTAATTGTTAAATTATGTGATTTGCCTTAATTATGTGTTTATATACAAAATTATATGTCATGTGTTCTTTATGCCATGTGTTCATTGTATCGGATTAATGAGAACATATAGAGAGATTTGGGAAATAAACCTGTCTGAATCAGTAAACCATACGCTTAAACTTAAATATTTGTGATATGTAATTAGAACCTGAATCACTGTAGTATTGTTAGATTTGGTGTAAATTTAGATGGTGTGAGATGAGAATTACACTAATTAAGAGCATATGCTTTATTAAGCTAATTTAATATTAATTAGAATTTAGTAGTGCTAGGCAACAAAATAAGAGAAAGAGATAGAGATAGATATTTGTAGAGAGACTTGGGGAGAGGTCTAGAACAAAAGGAAGAGAAAGGGAGAAAAACTCTAGGGCAAGAAAGAAGAAGGGAAATTGAGCAATCTTCACCAAATCAACAATTTAAGTCGGTAGGATCAAGTTGTTTTGATGCATTTTGGGCCTTGATTTATATAAAATTGAACTTGGTTTTGAAAAGGGGAAGTTCCATTTTTCTGTAGAATTTTTGAACTATTTTTCACCCAGACCGCTCGAGCGGCCTAGGCCACTGCACGAGCGGCCGGGTCTCCACTGCCCAAAATTGCATTCTAAAATCACCACTCGTGCGGCCAACAGGGCAGGTTCCATTTGATTTTCTTTCCACTTTTTGGACTTCCGGGCCTCTGTTTACATGGTTTTCAAGTGGTTTTCATGTGTATTCGCATTTCATAACTATGACGGGGATTAAGGAATGAAAATGAGAGATTTAGAGATAAAGTAACGAGTAAACCGACCCATTGAGACTATATGTTGAACCATTGTGCTTCTATGTGTTTATGTAGGTCAGACGCCGCATCCTAGCCACGTGTTACACGGAGTCAACTGTGAGTAACAATGTTGTAAAGATATGTTTAAGCTATATTTCTTTCTGACTGTTATTGTTAAGGACTGTTTCTAAAGCGATATGATTTACTAAATGAATAAGTATTCCACCTCTTGCAACATGCTCACATGGCCCTTACCCCGGGGTAACAATACTGTGGTTATATTCACGTGGCCCTTACCCTGGGGTAATAATACCATGGTCTATGTTCACGTGGCCATTGCTCGGGGGTAACAATATTGTGGCCTATATTCATGTGGCATTTGTCTGGGGGTAATAATATCATGGCCCCATGTGTACAAGACATTGAGTTATATAATCGTTTGTACCGATTATGATCTTAAAGACCGTTACATGTGCACGTGGATCCTTATGATTGCTATGCTTTTCTTTAACGAATATGATATTGCTATGTGAATGGACTTATTACTGTAACTGCTTGGCCTTAATGTCTAAACGGGCATCATTCATAACCTCTTTACACATTTGTTATTTACCGGGCATTAGCTCACAGTTTATATTTATTATGTAGGTGATCAAGCTCAATAAAGGACCTAAGGGCGTCAACCTACCCTCTGTTTTGTAAAGCCAACCATTATGCCTCCATTCGAGGTTTCTTTTAAACTAACTCCAAGGCTTCAGGGTGATTACGAGTTCACCCTTTTGATTGTGATCTGCAATGGTTTTTGAATTAAGATCTTTTGTTTTATGCACTTTGGTTTTTGGGACCAATTCCTAGATGACGTAAATGTTTTGTACATAAATATGAGATGGACTATGTGCATATCTGTATAAGTTAAATGAAGGTGTTTCGTTTCACGTATGTCACACAGCTCATTGGATGAGTTTACTTTATTATTAATGGCTTCCGCCAACCCCTTTTCCTATTTACTATTAAGCAGGCCTGTGGTAATCTCAGATTACTAGTTGGTTACGACTTTAATCCCGTGGGGCGGGGAGTGGGTCGTCACAGTTTATGTTGATGTTGATACATATACTACACAACATGAATCTGTTGATTCTCCTTCTAATATCCCTCTTCTAACAGTTGGATCATCATCTAAGGGCATAACTAATAGTGTTTGGGAATATTTTTTAAAAAAATATCTATAAATAATCATGATAGTACAATTACATTTAAAGCAAAATATAAATATTGTGCACATTTACTTAGTGCTGCATCTACAAGGGGTACTAGTCATCTAAAAAGACATACTAACAAATATTTACAAAGCCAACAACCTAATATTAGAAGTCAAATGCAATTAGGAACTTCATTAACCGGAAATTTACAAACATTTTCATATGATCCTATACATGCACAAAATTCTGTAGTTGACTATATTATTAAAAAAGAACAACCTTTTACTACTAGTGAATGTCCCGATTTTACTGAAATGATTCACGAAAATTTTGTACTGCAATATCAAAGTTTTTCAAGAAATACAACTAGAAACAAGATTTTAAAGTAATTTGAGAATGTTAAAAATGAATTATTTGACATCTTTAAAAAATTTAATGGAAGAGTTTGTTTGACATATGATTTGTGGTCAAATAATGGTTTAGAATATCATTGTATCACTACATATTTTATTGATAATGATTGGAAATTAAATAAAAAGAATTATTTCATTTAAATTAGTTGAATTTTCATATACTGGTCATTTGCTTGGTGTAGAAACAAGAAATGTATTATATGAGTAAGATTTACAAAATAAAATATTTACAATTAGTTTAGATAATGCAGCATATTATAATTGTCACGACCTAAACCCACCCCTATAGGTTTAGTATCATAACCGGCCAGTAATCCGTAGATTACCGAAAGCCTCTTAAACAGAAATCAAATTATTAGGGACTAGCGGAAGCAAATAACAAATATACAATGTCCATTGAGCAATGCAGCAATATATGGGACATAAAATTTTTAAACTTTATGTACATATATCATGCATCACCCTTAAGTCATCGCATTTATACAGATAAGACAAAAAGGGACTTAGCCCTAATTACAGAATAAACAAAAACTTAAACTTTAATCACATTGCCGTGACCACTTGACATATTCGGAACCTCCACGGGAGGCACATAGGTTGGCTAACAAGACATAGTCCAAACAGAAGCTCTTGGCCTGGTCACGCGCCTGATCACCTACATTCATAAATAATACAATGAGCTGGAGCTCAGTGAATAACAACAGAGTAAAGACTTTTATAAATGATGTCCATAACAGATTCAGAAATCAGAGTTCATATCAGAAACATATTCAGATTCACATACTTATATAGATTTCAAAAACAGTTATACGTAGTACATCTATTAGCTAACAGATCAGATTGGTCATAAAGACCTAGGTGCATAGTTGGTACTGACGACTATAAAGGTCAATATCTTTGTGCACAAATAGCCATAGTATTGTTATCCCCAGGCGAGGGTCATGTGAACATAGGCCACTGTATTGTTTCCCCCGGGCAAGGGCTACGTGCATATTGACTATGGTATTGTTACCCCTGGACAAGGGCCATGTGAACATAAGCCACGGTATTGCTTCCCTTGGGCGAGGGCCACATGAACTAAGAATGCCACAAATACATTTTACAAAAATAAACATTCATTCATGATTCATAAAATATCATTTCAGAAAAAAGATCATGTCATTTCAGTCAGAAAATACTTATAATCAAACATAACTTTACAAAGTTGTTACTCACAGATATCTCTAGAAATAGAACAGACAGATCAGACAAACGATAACACATGACCTACACAAACACATAACATACACATTGAAGCACAATATCCCTTCCTTGATCAAACTTGACTTCTCTTGTCTTTTTCTGTCTAAATAATCTGACCTACACAAACACATAACATATACACATTGAAGCACAATATCACTTCCTTGATCAAACTTGACTTCTCTTGTCTTTTTCTGTCTAAATAATCCGAAGTTCTACTACGCTTATTCTTTCTTGATTCAAATGAATCACATTCTCATTTCAGCTTGTTTATTCTACAATTCTACCATTCTTTCCAGCCTGTCTATTCTAGCATTCAACGACTTCGATTCATCTATATTTCTTGTATTCTCCATTTGTCTATATAAAACAGGAAATAATAAACATAGGCCAGCTAGTTCTCACATTCATATCATTTATGCATACATCAAGTTCACACACACTCACACATGCAATACAATGCCCTAATTTCTTTTCTAGGACATCCTATAGCTCATTTGGACGCGTGTGTGCGGTATAAATTGTGCTCTGATACCACTCTGTCATGACCCAACCCATTAGGGATGTAACTGGCCAGTAATCCGAGATTACCAAAGGCCTGCTTAACAGTAAATAGTATTAGAGGCCGGTGGAAGCCAATGATATTACATTACATCATCCAATGAGCGGTAAAACCAAAATGAATAAACAAATTTTTATATGCATTACTATACAATCACCTAATATTATATCATACACATGTACTAAAATCATATACAACACCTAGGGAATTAATCCTTTAATTAAAATTCATAAAACAAAAGATCTTAACTATAAGTCACTTGACCACTTCACGAAAGGATGAACTCGTAATCACCCAAAAGCCTTGGAGTTAGTTCAAAAGAAACCTCGAAGGGAGGCACAATGGTTGGCTTTACAAAACAAAAAGTAGGTTGACGCCCTTAGGTCCTTTCTTGAGCTTGATCACCTACATAATAAATATAAACTGTGAGCTAAAACCCAGTGAATAACAAATGTGTAAAGAGGTTATGAATGATGTCTGTTTAGACATTAAGGTCAAGCAATTACAGTAACAAGTCCATTCACATAGCAATATCATGTTCGTTAAATAAAAGCATAACAATCGTAAGGATCGACGTGCATATGTAGCAGTCTTAAGATCATAATCGGTAGGATCATAGTCGATACAGACGATCACATAACTCAATATCTTGTACACATTTGGCCATGGTATTATTACCCCCAGGCGAGGACCACATGAATATAGGCCACAGTATTGTTACCCCTGGGCAAGGGCCACATGAACATAGACCACGGTATTGTTACCCCCGGGTAAGGGCCACGTGAATATAAGCACGGTATTGTTACCCTCGGGTAAGGGCCACCTGAACATAAACCACGGTATTATTACCTCCGGGTAAGGGCCACGTGAACATATTGCATGAGGTGGAATACTCATTCATTCAGTAAATCATATCACTTTAGAAATAGTCCTTAACAATAACAGTCAGAAAAAAATATAGCTTAAACATATCTTTACAACATTGTCACTCATAGTTAGTTCCATAGAGCACGTGGCTAGGACACAGCGTCTGACCTATATAAATGCATACAAGTACATTGGTCAACATACAGTCTCACTGGTTCGATTACTCGTTACTTAGTCATTAAATCTCTCATTCTCGTTCCTTAATTTCCTTCATGTTTATAAGATGCGAATGCACATGAAAACCACTTGAAAACCATGCAAACGGAGGCCCAAAAGTTCGAAAAGTGGAAAGAAAATCAAACAGAACCTGCCCTGTTGTCCGCACTTGTGGTGGCCTTAGTTACACGCGCGGTAGTTAAGCAGTGTGCATTTTGGGGCAGAGGAGGCTCGGCCGCTCTTGTGGTGGCCTAGGCCGCTCAAGCGGTTTGGGTGAAATCTAGTTCGAAAAGTCTGCTAAAAATTGAACTCTTCCCTTTTTCCAAAACCAACTTCAATTTCATGCAAACAAGGCCCAAAACTCAGAAAAACATCTTCAATTCTATAACTCTAACTTCAAACAAAAACACAGCTTTAAAACAAAACCCATTTGGCCATTCATAAGATCTAAAAGCTTGGAGTTAAGAAGAAAAACAAAACTATGCATGTAGTGAGTTCCCAAATCAAAAGTCCATGAAGATTTCTTCTCAAATCTCACAACTCATGCTATAAACAAATGAATAAACAAGAATAATGCCATGGATGTAAACACCTTAAGCTATTTCCAAGAATTTTCCTCTTTAGGGTTCTAAACAATAACTTACACTCCTTTTCTTCATAATTTTATGATGAGGACAACTTAAATTCACGAGATTTAGGGAAAATTTCTTACCTTAAGTTGATAATTTGATAAAGATTTCTCAATTCCCTTTATTTTCCTTCTTACCCTAGAGTTTTTCCCCCTTTCTCTTCTTTTTGTTCTAGACCTCTCCCAAGGCTCTCTACAAATATCTTTCTCTTATTTTGTTGCCTAGCACTAATAAATTCTAATTAATCTTAAATTAGCTTAATAAAACATATGCTCTTAATTAGTGCAATTCTCATCTCATACTACCTCAAAACACATTAAATTTATCCATGCCACTGTGAATTATGCTCTAATTGCCTATTCTAAATATTTAATTTTAATCTTATGGTTTACTAATTCAAACAGATTTATTTCCCATTTCTATCTATCTGTTTCTATTAATTCAATACAATTAACACATGGCACAAAGAACACATGACACATATAACACATGGCATACAATTATGGCACACAATTTTGCTTAGAAACACATAATTAAGGCAAATCACATAATTTACCAATTAATCAAGGATTCGGTTGTTATATTGAAAACATTTAAACACAAATTCGACAATTTCCTTCTTCATTCCCGGCCACCAAAAATTTAGCTTTAAATCTTGATACATTTTTGTATTCCCCGGATGGATGGAGAATTTTGACCTGTGGGCTTCTTACATAATTTGCTTCTTCAAGTCAACGTCATTGGGCACACATAACCTCCATTGATATTTCAATACTTCATTTTCAAAAATGAAGCCCGGTCTCGGTTTAGATTCCCTTTCATCAACCACTTTCTTTAAGAATTCATCTTGTTACTGTTTCTCCTAAATCTCCTCAACGAGTGCCGGTTGTGCAGTAATAGTAGCTAAAGTCATGCCTTGTTCTCGCAAAACAATCTCAACTTCAATTCTTTCTAACTCTTGGAGCAATTCTCTTTGTCTGGTGAGTAAACAAGCCAATTTCCCAATTGATTTCCGGCTGAGGGCATCAGCAGCAGTATTTGTTTTCCCTAGACGGTACAAGATTTGTAAATCATAATCCTAGATTAATTCCAGCCATTGCCATTGTCCCATATTCAACTCTTTTTTGGTGAAAAAGTACTTGAGACTAATGTGATCCATATAAACTTCACATGTTGCCCTATACAGTTAATGACGTTAAATCTTCAAAGCAAAAATTACTGCGGCGAGCTCCAAATCATAAGTCGAGTAATTCTTTTCATGTGGCTTCAGCTAGCAAGAAGCATATGCAATCACCTTTCCATTCTACATCAACACACTCCCCAAACCTTTATAAGAGGCATCATTGAAAATAGTAAAACCATTCGTACCTAAGGATAAGGTGAGAATTGGTGTAGTCACACGCCGAGTCTTCAATTCTTGAAAAGGCTGACTCCCTCTGATTAGTCCAATCAAATGGTACCCCATTTTGTGTCAACTATATAAAAGGCAAAGCAATCTTAGAGAAATCTTTGGTAGTATCCGGCCAAACCCAAGAAACTTCAAACTTCAGTAACATTGGTCGGTCTAGGCCAATTAACAATTGCCTCTATCTTTTGCGGATCAACATAAATGCCATTTTTAGTTATGACATGCCCCAAAAATGTAACACTAGCAAGCCAGAATTCACACTTAGACAATTTAGAGTACAATTTCTTCTTCCTGAAAGTTTGTAAAACAAGTCTTAAGTGTCGTTCATGTTCCTCCTTACTTTTGAAATAAATCAAAATGTCGTCTATAAAAACAACAACAAACTCATCTAGGAACGGCTTGAAGACTCTATTCATTAAATCCATAAATGCAGTAGGCGCATTAGTTACTCCGAAAGGCATAACAAGAAATTCATAGTGGTTGTACCTTGTCCGGAAAGTAGTCTCTTCTACATCTTCCACTTTGACTTTTAATTGGTGATATCCGGATCTAAGATCAATTTTGGAGAAGACTTGAGCCCCTTGCAATTGGTCAAATAGGTCGTCAATGCAAGGCAACAGATACTTGTTCTTCATGGTCACCTTGTCCAATTCACGGTAGTCAATGTAGAGTCTCAATGAGCCATCCTTCTTTTTCACAAATAAAACCGGAGGGCCCCATGGTGAGGTACTAGGCCTGATAAATTTCTTATTCAACAACTCTTACAATTGAATTTTTAACTCCTTCAATTTAGTGGTCGACATTCGGTACGGAGTCTTGGAAATTGGCTGTGTAGCTAGTACTATCTCAATAGTGAACTTTGTTTCCCTATTAATCAAATCCCCTGGCAAATCATCGGGAAATACATCTGGGAATTCTCTAACGATAGGAATACTATCTACACAACACAAATATCCTCTACAACCTTTTTCTAATTAGTTTACACACCTTCATAGATGAAATCAAATAAGGGGGAGACACAACAACAACTCCGTTAAAGCTAAATTTAGGCAAATCAGGTGGGTGGAAAAATAACTTGCTTAGTTACACAGTCAATCGTAGCATGATATTTCGATAACCAATCCATCTCCAAAATTACATCGAAATGATCAATATTCAGGGGCAACAAATCAACATATAAATGCATATCCCCAACAACAAGGTCACATGTAGGATACATATATGCACACATCACCCTCCGGTTGGAGATGATACAACTAACAAATAATGCATTGGTTCCAATGGTCTAGTTAATTTTCGAGAAAAAGCATATGAGACAAACAAATGTGTAGACCCCAAGTCAATCAAAACATAAGCATTTTGGGCACAGATAAAGAGTATACCTAACACTACTGTCTTTGTGTTCTGGATGTCTCCTGGTATAAGAGCAAAAACCTGACCTTGCCTTAAAGTTTCCTTTCCTGTAACAGTTTAGGATTTGATCTCGATGTAGAGATGGATACTGCAAAACTTGCTAATAGTCTGTTTGTGCCTTGGGATAAAAGAGGATAGTCTTTAACCATGTGGCCTGTTTTGCCACACTGAAAACAAGCCTCTAAAATTTTATAACACACCCACTTATGCCTTCTTCCACATTTTGGGCATGGCGGTATAGAATTATTTCTTTGACTGGAACTCATTGTTGACCCTATATTCTGCTTCTTATTCTGAAAATTAGTTCGACTCTTCTTACAATTGAACCCTTGTCTTCTTCCCTTTAACTCAGTCACCAGTGCCTTGGCTTGCTTAAGAGCTGCAATGTTAGCTTCGGCCATGAGAGCGTGATCAAGAACATCTACATACTTTATTAGTTTAAGGACATTCACCCGGTCTAGCACTTTAACATCCAGTCCATCCTCGAATTTTCTGGCTTTCTTATAATCCGTGTCTACCATATGTGGTGCATACTGAGCAAGCTCTGTGAATTTAGCCTCATATTCAGCCACATACATGGTGTCCTGCTTTAACTGCTCAAACTTTGACACTTTACAGTCACAAACACATTGAGGGAAATATTTTTCATAAAAAGCCTCCTTAAATTGAGCCCATGTCATGGAATTATTGCCCTCTCAAACTAGTATCCACCACCGTCTTGCTTGCTCTTGAAGAGTAAAGGTAGCTAACAAAACCTTTTGTACCTTTGAACGTGGAAAAACTTCAAACAACTTTTCTATTTCGAGGATCCAAACCTTGGCTTTCAACGAATCAAGACCTCCTTGGAAAGTTGGCGGCTTTATTTTATTAAACTAATTCAACTCATCAATTTCATCTTTTTGAGCCACTTATGCTTTCACTTTCTAATCCCAACATAAATCCTTAATCAAATCGTATACAAATCAAACCGAATAATTCCATTGAATCAAAATAATGAACAATTAAAATTCAAATCCCCTTAATTAATTAAATACTAATTATTATACGTGGTGGGGTCGTCACAATAATCAAACTGTAGGCCATTTAAAATCAACTTTACAATAATTTGTTGATGGTGATTTATTTCTTGTTCGTTGTTGTACCCATATTTTAAACTTGATTGTTAAAGAAGCTATGCATGTATACGAGACTTCTTGTAACAAGCCCGCGGGGGGGACTTCGCTACAGCTCGGACTCGATTTGTGTCACGGTTCTTAATCTTGAACCAAAGAGTCCAAATCCGGCAAATCGTTTTGAGAAAATAGATTTTTGAAAGAGAAGTGCCAAACATGGACTACTTTGCCAGATACAGAGTCGCCACCTAAATATTTTGTTTTTGGGAAATTTAAGAAACCCTGACTCGTTTGCCTAAGGTCACGTGTCCGTCATTACCAAAGTTGCCTTGGCTCGGGAACTTGGGTACGATTGGAGAAGGTCACTTCGTGAGTACCCCCGCTCGCCCGATCAAAGATCGGCCTCTACTAACCATGATATCTATTTTTGAAAACATTGTGTGTTCTTATTCCGGTTATTAGCCTAGGTTACTATGTGATGCGCACAGCATACAAGTATAGACTGAGTCGTCTGAATTGGAACAAAACACTTCATGTTTGTTTGTGAAAATGGTTTACTACTCGCAAGTAGGCTTAAAATGCGAATTTTGCCACCCTCGGGTGGGCTTAGAAAACATGATTTTGCCACTGTCTAGTGGGCTTAAAACAAACATTTGATGAATTGTTCCAATCCAAATAACCCAACCTCCACCTACAGGCATCCAAGCAGGTATATCACATAAGCAGTTAGCCTCATGGTAAGCATGCTATCATGGCAGTCACTCACACGCATACAAGGATGCTAAAGCATAAAACTCACCGAGTACTCCAAGCCAAAACAGAAACCGATTAGAAATCCATGCATGATCCTAAGTATACAGAAATGCCTAATGCAACACATGCAAAAATGCAACTATAGCAGGCTCGGCTATTCTAAACATGGCATATGAGATGCAACAGCTATCAAGTATTCAACTCGGAATTGAAATACAGATGCAGTTAGTATGATGCGCCGAGCCCGGTGCATGCAAGACAGATGAATGGGTGCAAACATGCTATCATACTGTATGCTAATTGAAACATGCCCTAATCTAACCATCATAAGCAGGTAAATAAAAGGGAGAAAGACGTGGGGTTGGAAGACATACATCACACACACGCACACTTATTACAACATTGCCCTCGCACAGAGGGTCCAAATAAATAGTACAGTCCAAATAATACAGTCCAAATATGTACAAATCCCTAATTAATTTACAAATTAACTAAGAAAAATAATAAACTGGCATGCAAGCCAAGGACTGTCTTGACTCTTCTCCATATGATGAATGATGTATGTCCGGGTTGCCTTGTGCAGAAATCCACTGCGATGCCCCAATTAGCCTCTGTTTGCAATTGTTTTTGGAATGCGTGCCAAGCTCCGAAAGGCTGCTGATTCTTGATTTGCTGCAACAGAGAGCAAGAAAGGGGCATGGCAATGTATTTTCACATATGTATGCATACCTCGATCCTCGTGCCACCAATCACGCATCTCGATGCATGATGGCCGAGGAGTCGAATTGCACAACTCAATATGAAATGAATGCACATATGAACACAATAAGACCTAACTCCATCATGGATAATCCGGAGTGTTGGTGACTGGGAATTGAGACACGTTCCGTCACTCGGAGTACGAAACGTACCTCGTTTCCCGTGCTCGGGCTAACTCCTATCCCAAACACTATGCAAGATGCATGACATGCATGAATGCAACTAAGATACAACCTAACATGCACAATGCTATGAAATGGCATACACGATGCATGAGGTAACATGGCATACACAATGCGCTAATATACAACCTAACATACACAATGCTATGAAATGAAATGGCATACACAATGCATAATAGGCTTACACCAACACAAGTGGACCTCAGCCACACTCACATAGGAGGCCATTAGATGAAAATGAGACACTCGAAATGCGTGCACACGTGCACGCAAACCGAGGACCGACCTTAAGGCATGGAATGCCACTCTAACAAGACATGACAAGGCATGGAGTATGGCATACTAGCATGCAAATTTCAGAGGCAATAAGTGATGCAAAACAGCCCCGAAAGATGGCAAAATGACACCCGATGCATGGAATGAATCCCGAAACATGAAATTAAGCGCATGGAATGACCTATGGCTATGCAATGCATGCATTATTTGAACATGAAGTGTGAAGACAGAATCAAGACAGCCCCAAAAAAAGCATATTTACAGTTCTAAGCAAGGCCAAAAAGCGAGCGCAAATGGGGCTAAACTAGCATGCAAAAATGGCCCCGAAAGCAAGATAATGAAGCAAGTGACAGCTGCTGATCCTAAACAGAGAAGGGCCCTTCTAAAATGTCGAAGAGAGGTCCAAAATATGGTACTTTACAGTTTTCCACAAGCCACAAAAACAGACACAAGTATGGAAAAACTCTCATGCAAAAAGTGGGCCTAAAGGAGGACAAAGAAGTAAGTGATGCATGCTGGCCCCAAACAGATGAAGGTCCTTCAACAAAGTTGAAGAGGGACCTAAAATGTGACCTTTTACGGTTTATGGTCAAACCCAAAACAGTGCACAAGCATGCTCAAAATACTATGCAAGATAAGGCCAAAAAGAGAGCTATAACACTAAGTACAAAAGGGATGCCTCAAACAGTAAAAGAACTTTAATGAAACATGAAGAGGGGGTTAAAATAAGACCATTTACAGTTCGGACCAGAGCCTAAAAACAGAAGCACAAGGGGCTAACAAATCATGCAAAAATAAGGCCAAAAGAGGGATACAAAGGCAAGTGGCAAATGGAAACCTCAAACAGTGAGGATCCCTTCAACAATGTTGAAGAAGGGCTCAAAATAAGCCACTTTACAGTTTACAAAATGCCTCAAAACAGTTTATACATAGGCCTAAAATACTATGTAAGGAAATGGCATAAAAGAAAGGTAAAGAAGGAAGTGCTACAAGGAAGCCTCAAACAGTGAGAGGCCCTTAAACAAACATGAAATAGAGCTCAAAAAAATGCTATTTTCAGTTAGGGTCGGAGCTCAAAAAAGTAAGCACAAGGAGCTAGCATATGAACCAAGAAAAGGGTCAAAAAGGGGAGAAGAGGACTTACCCTTGAAGACTAATCTTTGACAACCTTTTGGACCAAAATGCAGCACTCCTAGGCTCTGAAGAACAACCTCAAGCTGCTGGAATGGAGGATGGAAGGGTGGGGCTATGGGTTGGTGAAGAACCAAGGGGGTTTTTAAGGCTTAGAGTAGAGAGAGAGAGAGATTTAATGTGAGAGCTCCAAACCAAAATTTTCTAACCCCTAAAACACAGCTAGGGGGTCTGTTATATAGACATAAGAGGGTGGAAAAGAGGGGGAAAAATGGGGGGGAAATGAAATTCAAATTTTCCCCCAAAATTGGCCTAAAAGAGAGATAAAGGGGCAAGTGATAGTAGAAGATCTCAAACCGAAGAGAGCCCTTCAACAAAGTTGAAGAGGGGCTCAAAATAAGATACTTTGTAGTTTATGACAAGCCACGAAAATAAATACAAGTAGGCCTAAACTATCATGCATGAAAAGGCCTAAAAGAGGGGTAAAGAAGCAAGTGGCAGTAGGAGATCTCAAAAAGTAAAAGGTCCTTAATCAAACATGAAAAGGACCTCAAAATATGACTATCTCAAGTTTGGGTCGGAGCCCAAAAATGCAGAATGAAGGTTCGGGAGTCAAAACACGCAGTTTGGGGCCCCGAAAGTGGGCTGTTAGGCACCAGAAGTGGTGTCCGACCATGAAGTTGGTCTCTCAGACCACAGTGTCCCTCAAAAGGGAGGAAATAAGGTGTGTGCCAAAAACCGGAGCAAACGGAGGTGGTTAAGCGGTCCCGAACCGAGGCACACGGCCGACAGCTCCGAAAAACCGGGAACCGGGCTCCAAACGGGAAAAATGGCCTACGACCACAAAACGTAGCCTACGGCCACTGAGAGATGGTCTACGAGACCTCTCCCTCCCTTCGGGAAGAGAAAACAGAGAAAACAGGGCCTGGTTCACAAACCGAGGCAAAGCACAAAAGAGTCCGGAAGTCTGGAGGCAAGGCTCGCAGCCGGGACTCCGCAACCTCAGAACGAGCACAATATGCAATATCACCGAGCGTTCAATCGGTGATGTCTGAGTCTTAAGGTCGGTCAAAAATGAGGTGTCTACACTTCTGTACTTGTAATAAAAATTATAGTTGTTACTATTATGTCTTCTGCTAATCAAATTTTGGAATATAGAAAAAACAGGTAATGAGAAAGTATGCCATTTAAAAATTAATTTTAGATATAGAGAGTAGGCGGAATCCAACATATAATATGTTAAAAAGAGCTTGTAAATAAAGAAGAGCAATAGATTTATTTTTTGTAACAACATCAATAGGAAGAATACTGACTCCCACAGAACTTAATTGATGCCAAGTAGCCTTGTATAAAGATTTTTTTAAAAATTTTTGATACTTCAACAAAATTATTTTCTTATATATATATATTCTTACTTCACCATTTGTTTTACATAGGCTAGCAGAAATAATTAAAGTTTTCGTAAAATATATGGGTAATGGATATTATGTAACCATTATTACTTCAATGAAAGTAAAATTTGATAAATATTTTGATCATTTGCCTCATCTTTTAGGTTTAGCCATAATAATTGATCCTAAGTGTAAAGCAGTTGGTTTACAAAAATTTTTAGAACGTATTTTCATTGATCAAGCACAGTTTGCCCCTATTATGCATACATGCAACAGATTATTTGAAGAATACAAGACAACTGTATCTGCAAATACAACTATACACATTACACTAGCAGTCTCATCTCGAGGCGGAAGATTATGTGTTTTTTCAGCAATAAAAAGTAAAAGAATATCTCAACATACAAGCGTAAGTAGTTCTGAACTACAACGTTATTTGGAAAGCCCCGTGAGTTGATGATTTCGATGATTTTGACATTTTGGATGGGTGGAAACAAAATGAAATTATGTGACCTGTGGTTTAATAAATAGCCCGTGATATACTAACCGTTTCTATTTCTACAGTTGCTTCGGAAACAACTTTTAGTGCAAGTGGACTGGTGCTAAGAGATTACCGTAGCAGGTTTTCACCCCAAATGATTGAGGCACTGATGATATCTAAAGATCATATGCATGTACTTATGAGAAGACAAAATTATAGTAAAAATAAGAGATTTCAAAATGATTTAGATGACGTATCCTCGGGCAACGTGACTGAAATGTCTGTCTCCTCCGATGATTGATCAACAATTTGTTTTTTACTATTTCATTTCGTTTTTTTGTTTGTTTGTTTGTAATATTAGATTATTGAGGTGGAGTATAATGCAAATGATTTGTGGGCTAATAATACGTGCCAACCTAATTCGGATGTACTTGACTTATAAGGATGCAATTGCTCTACCATCATCAATTATCTACACCTATTGTATTTAATAGTATAAATTTTTGTAATATTTTATTTCATTTTGAAATAAAAAATATTCATTCAATAAATGTTATATA
This sequence comes from Camellia granthamiana, assembly GCA_036172215.1. NCBI lineage: Eukaryota > Viridiplantae > Streptophyta > Magnoliopsida > Ericales > Theaceae > Camellia > Camellia granthamiana. Next base: position 54,697,419 of record CM069915.1, on the reverse strand, counting down.
ATTAATTTAATATTGTAATATTGAAAGTTTCATTTTCATATATATATAATTATTCATTTCAAAAGAAAAAAATTACATAATTGCACATTTTTTTAGTTATAAGTTCATAATTAAAAAAACATAAGTCATACATAATTAAATTTAAATACCACCATGAAACATAACTAAACAAAACATCTCATAAACTTAACTAAAATACACTAATATAAATTTTCTTTTATTTTTTTATCCGTAATAAATAATCTACATAAATAATGTATTTATTGTTCATTTTTCTATTTAAAAAAATAAAAAAGGCCCACCCAAGCTCGGCACGTGACCGAAGCCCAGGCCCTATTCTAAATGGGTCTGGGCTTGGGCCTGGGCCCCACTTTTCTACCCATAGGCCCAACCCGCCAAAAAATGAGAGCCTACGATGCATGTTTGGGCCGAACAGAGCTCGGGCCCGGATGGGTATCCATAGCGCGAATGCAGGATGGACAAAATTTTCGGCCTAACCGAAATGATGTTATTGCCCTTTTTTGCTCAAAGTCTCAAAATGACATCGTTTTAGACATAAATCTTTTGGCAAAAATAATAATGAGGAAAAAAAAATTCTTCTCAATTTGGGAACACACCCACGTAAAAGACAAAATTACTATCAATCATGTCATGTCATCTATTTTTTCTTTTCTTTTTTTCCTAGGTTCAGATAACATTTATGTTGTATTTAAATTATAAAATTGGATAGATTTTTCATAGATACGTATTGAAGATTTATAAATATCAATATACAACTCTAAACAGTACTTCACATCGTGAGTATTATAAATTTCTACAAACTAATACGAATAAATTTAAAAACATATAAAAAGGTCAAACCATAGAAACAACAATTAACATAACAACATAACATGAATATAATTTTTTGCTCACAACAACCTTACACTAAGTAAAAAAACAACTAAGAGCATCTCCAGCCCTTACCCGTTACTCATATAAGATTGAATTTCAGAATAAATACAATATTGACCCTAAAAAGAGCAGAACACCAATGTCAAACCAAACTTGGATGTAACATTTGCTAATTTACTGCTTGGGAGAAAAAAAAATAAAAACCAAACATAAACCCAAAAAAAAAAAAAAGAAAGAACAAGAAAAAAAAAATCAAAACATAAAAAATAAACAAAAAAACCAACAAAAATGAAGAAAATCAAACATCATTTTCCCCTTCAAAAGTAGAACAAGAGAGAAGTATTAAAAATATGATAAACACCATTTTTACGTTACTCAATAAATAATAATAATAATAATAATAATAACAGAACAAAATGATATACTTTACCTAAAGATATAAAGATGAAAAAATCCTAATTTTATTAGGCAAGATCCCAAAACAAATTTGCACGTATTTATTTATTTATTTATTTATTTATTTCTATTCCCCTTGCATCTTCTTTAGTCAATTTAGGATAAAACATCATATTATTCAGATGGGATTATGATTTGTGGCCCAAAAAAATGGGTAAAATTAGAATTTGGTCCTTGTAATTTTTTTTTACAACTCAGAAAAACTATTCCAAAAAAACTATTTTCACAAGAATAGAAAAATGATGAACAGGGAAAAAAAATTTAAAAACAAAAATAAGATATTGTATGTATGAAAACCATAACTTCTGAAAAACGAACCTGAACGATGGGAGAGGGGAGTGTGAGAACTTTGGCAGGAGAAAGAAGTACAAGAGCTCGTTCGCTGCTTAGCTGCTGTGGACGGATGTCTACAGTGGCGGTAGTCACCGGTGGGTCTCTCTCTCTCTCTCTCTCTCTAGGCAACACAAACGTGATTTGTGTTTTGTTGGTTTTGTGTTTAGGTTTTACTAGTAGTTGACCCGTACAATACATATGCTATTTTTTTTTTCAAAAAATATTTGATGGTATAATGTGTGTTATAAAAGAATAATTTTAATATAATTTTAATTATTTGTTTTGATAATGTTGGTGTTGTAACGCCCTCAAAATAATACATAGGCTCATCATAAAACAGCTCTATAAGCATGTTAGACAATTGCATTTCCATTCATTAGAGTCAATATTACAAAAGTAATTCATATAAGTTCCAGATATTTGCAACATTGTAAAATGCCCTACGGGCTTACATCTTTCCAAGTTGTCACTTGGTTACATCAAAAGAAGAGTTCTAACTCTTTTACAAGTAAAGCCCTCGGCTCAGATTTGCAATTAAATACAGGTAATAGCAAAACAACAAAATGAAGCCTTCAGCTCTTAAACCTTCCAAGCTAAGACCTTGGAGGTGGCATGACATCTGTACCTGAAAATGGTGTCCTAAGAAGGGTGAGTCAAAGCCCAGTAGAGATATGCTAAACAGAATACGAGAATTAACTAAAACCTTAGTATCTAATAAATGTTTAACACACGTAAACCAATTTACACCATTTCCATAATCCATCGACATTGATATTCATGTTTCAATCCGCTTTCATTTCTGCTTCCAATTCAATTCATTAACATGGTATGTTTATCTAAACAATTCAAATGAGATTACAACTCATATAACAACACTTCTATCAGAAAATCATTTGTACACTTTAGTTCATTAGCCATTTTACGGAACTAAGTCCGACGGAACCGGCACCCAAGCATAAATAAGGTTTCGGGACTTTCACCCTGGACACTCTGGTCAACTTAATTATCCATGGAGTCCATCCCCTATCTCCTTCCAAACACTAGAGTACATCCCCTATCTCCTCCCAAACAAATATACATATACAATGTATTTAAACATGTTGTCATATACAATGACCAAACAAATCACATATTTAATGTGTTAATCTATCTGTCATATTCAATGACTTAGTTCAGTTGATTAGTTTTAGTTTACCTAATTATCATGCAGTTTCTACAACAATCATGGTTATCCTCCACTGATAGCCCAAAACAGTTATTCCTAAACAAATAATTAAATCTATCAAACAAATAATTTATTACATTTTCCATAGGTGAGTGATTCATTAATCCAACTACACCATTTAATCACAATATTTCCCAATGTCATACTTTCAAGTCCAATTTCATGTTTCCACCCTTATTTTATCATTCATATCCATAACTTACACAATTTCAATTAGGGTATATTTCTCCATCTTCCCAAATGTTGAACCCAAGACCAAATCTTACTCATTATACGCAGATTTCCCCATTCTCAAGATCTCATATACATATAGAACCCCAAGAATAGAAAACCGCTCTTTATTATTTCAAATTCAAAACCCTAACTTTATCCAAACCAACCATTTATACAAAATGACCAACATTTAGGTTAAAACCCATAGAAGTGAGTAGATTATCCCTACCTCAAATGGAGATACTCAAAGGAGATGAAGAGAGAAAACCAAGATGCTCCAAATCCAAGCTTTTTCGGATCAAAATATAGCCCACGAGATTCTCCACCTTTTTAACAAAGAGACTAAGGTAGAAACTCTTTGATTCAAAGGGATTTGTAGAGAGAAATGGGGTATTTTAGAGAGAGAGACAGCCGATCTAGGGTTTGGAATAAAAAGAAGATCAAAAAGCGAAGAAGAAGATCGCTGCTGCGATCTGATATATGCGGGCTTGCTCGAGCGAAGGAGTCATTGCTCGAGCGACCAGACACAAATGAACCTCGCTCGAGCACACAATTCAAAACTTCAGGTTTGCAACACAGAAGCACGCTCGAGCGCAAGAGTTCTCGCTCGAGCGAAGGAACACAAAACATAGAGCTCGCTCGCTCGAGCGAAGAATACCAACCTTCAGGTTTTTCAAGGACACAGACGCACGCTCGAGCGCAAAAACGCTCGCTCGAGCGGAAGCTGAGTCTGAAAAGAAACCTGAAGACCCTCAAAACTCGCTCGAGCTCAAGAACCTTCGCTCGAGTGAAGAAGCAAGTCCCCAAGGCTCGCTCGAGCGAAGAAGCCAAAACCTAGGTAGCAACCATTTGTTTCAACATACAACCAACCTGTTTCAAACTTACCCAATACATCCCGAAACTCAATTACAAGGAATTAAAGGATGGAAACAAGATACAGACAACAACAAACAACCACGAAACCTAAGTCCGGAACACAATATATGACGGGGAAAAACCGGGATCGCTATAGGTGTTATTGTTCTATAAAATTGTTACTTGAATACTTATATATATTAATTTTAGTTAAATTATTTGTATATTTTGATAGTTTTAGTTCTATCATATTATAAAAGTGTAATTATCATATAATAATTTTGTATGATATATATTAAATTATAAAATAGTAAAATAAATACTCATTTTGATATTAAAAATAATAGTTAAATGAGAAGAAGAAATAGTAACATAAAATTAAAAGTAATTCTAACTATTTAATTTTCTTTTATATTCATGTGGAAAAAAAAAATACGTAGAAATAAAAATTATATAAAATTTATTTAAAAAATTAAATATAAATATGTTATAGTTGGATTATCATATAATGATTTTATATGATATAATTATAAGATTATAAATAAACACTCTTAATTAAATTAAAATATCAACTATATAAAAAAATTCAACAATGACTGAATAAGAAAGAATCACATAACAACATCTAATCTCAAAAAGGAAAAATAATAAAAACATTCAAACGATAGATACATCTCAGTAAATGAAGTGATTAATCATTTGTAATATGATGTCAAAACATAAAAGAATTTATTATTCAACAATTGAAAAAATAACTCAAGTAGTAAATCTAAACTTTAGAGATTTCTCGAGAGTATCATTATTGTACAGGTTTTTTCCCTGTAAGTTGTGATTATATAAAATAATGTAGGAAATTAAATATAATTTCATATATAGAATCACTATAAAATTTAAACGACAAATCCATAATACAAAATAATATAAAATTGGTATTGGTATAGAGTAATGCACGAAAAAATAAGAACAAAAAAAAGGCCATAGCATTAAAAAAAAATCCTAATATTCTTGAAAGATTTAAGAAGAAAAACGCAAAATGCAAAATTGGTATTGGATTTGTGGATTATTTCAATTTATCATGAAAAATACATGAAAACAAATATTTGTCAAATAGAGTCTATATAGAATAGGTGAAGTTAGTATAATTTAAATTATCTTTGGGTTTGTGTAGAACTCTATGTAATTAAGAAAATACATGCTAACGTGACTCTCTTAAAAAAAAGTAAACCCTTATAATGTGCCACCTAAGCACGAGAAAAACACTGTTCTTAATAATATATATTATTATAAGTAAAGATCAAGGGGCAAAACAGACATTTCAACACATGAGAGGTACTGTTCATCCGAGGCAGAAAACACTGTTCACTATACATTGATGCTTAATATATATTGTATAGACATTGACCAAGAGGCAAAACAAACATTTCAACACATGAAAGGCTACTATTTATCAGAGGCAGAAAACACTGGGAAATTCTATTTCCACACACATAGTTACCTCAGTGCACATCTTTTCTCAGTGTACACACTTAGTAGTTTGATTATTAATTTTTGTTCTCATTCCACACACCAATTATACCAATCATACCCTTAACTCATATATTGTACACACACCACATCAACCCTCTTTTCCACACACTAACCCTCTTTCTACACACCTATTCAAAGTTGAAGAGCAACATCTTTCCTATTTCGGTTTACAGTGAAGACTTCAACAATGAAGAAAAACTCTATTGAACCAAATGAAGACTTGAGAGAAAAAAAGAGCAAACACTGCAACAATGGCAGTCCAGGGGCTCCTAAATGGTTGCGCATCACTTCAAATATCCAGAATGTTATCCGAGTCTTCCCTTTGTGGCTGTGGTATTTTTCAATTCTAGACTTGGCCAAAAAATAAATTGTATCTCTACAATCTGGTATCAACCCAGTAGCCATTCCATGGATTACTTTCATAACTTTATCATCGTTCCTAAGAAAATTGCGGATGATACCTGCATATTTCAACTCCTTAACATCGTTAACAGCGTCAATGATCGAATCTAGAAAGCAAATATATAATTGGTCGCCCATAAGGGACGAGCACGGGTATCAGGGCAGTGTTCATAGGCAACCATGTTCTTAAGCAAAGAAATGGTTATGTCATCAATATTTATTTTACGAAGTGTCAGTATCCCACCATTCCATGTAGACTTGAATGCTATATATGATAAGTCTTCACCATGAGAGCAAGGCCTGAATTGGATCCCTATCATCATAAGGTCCATGCCTGAATGACATGCGAACCATTAAATGCTTTGAGTTTTAGATTTATGGGTATGACTGTTTAGAATTGAGCTGTAAGAGAGGGAGAGAGAGAGAGAGAGAAAATGGTGAGGGAAAATTTTCAGATAGAGCTATGTGATGTTCTTTGATTTGATTGCTACCCATGATGAAGTTAGGGTTTAGTTTAGTTTTTTTATTTTTATTTTAATTAATTCAAAAAGTGTATATTGATTTTTTTTATATTTTTAAAAGATGTGTATAGAAAATATTTTTATATAATATTATGGGTGTTGGTGGATGTCCAATTATGATCATTTTAATTTAGGATATAATTGTCATTAAAATAATATTTCATTAAGTGTGTGCACTAAGGTAACCAAGAGTGTGGAAATAGAATTTTCTAAAAATACTGTTCACTATACATTGATGCTTTATATATATTGTATAGACACTAGTGTCTGCCCGTGCCTGAAGGCACGATGTAAATAATATTGGGATCAAAATGTAACTGTAAATTATACGTATCATGTTAAAATTTGTAGAGTCTGTAACACTTGATAAAAGATCAAGTCAGCACTGTTACTATTAGTTTGTGGCTAACACCTGATACACTGGTGACTGTCATAGTACCCCAAACCACAAATATCTGACTGAAATAACATATTACAGACAACATAAATACCATAACTTGACAAATAGTAATCTTTAGAAATTGTTTACATATTAAGATACATAAAGCAAATATTTGAAATAATTTTCCAATCAATCTGAAGAAAGCATTGACACATCTTTACATCGCGGAGGGAGCCCCAATATTAAATTTTCTGCAACAAAGAATAGACAATCTATATAACAAAACACATGAATTGTCATCCTACATCAATGAATTTTGCAATCAACTATAAATTGAAAAACTAAATGCATCATATTATGAAGAAGAAATCAACTCTATGCCATAGCATCCCAACAATATAGCAATACATTTTTCATAAAATCGCTAAAATGGTGAAATTTAATTTTGTAAAAAAAATAATTCTTGCAACTCATTGGGTTTGTCAAATTAATGTGAAAATCATCAATTACATTAACTATAGAATAGAAATTGTTGCTTTACAAAATAGCCAAATTAAAAAGATTTTAAAGTCATCCAATAGCCATCAAGTATTGCTAGTATCAATACCTGAAAGAAAATGTATAGTAAAAAGAGTAAATTAAATAAGAAAAGTTATAAATAGGTGATAACTTCACAAAATATTTAAAAACTCACTGATTTGTAATTTTCCCGATGAAATAAGAAGATGAGTAAAGAGAGCCAATATTACAATTTGGTGCAAATCTCCATCATCCTATGAAAATAAAAGAGAACATAATTTTGTTAGAAGACAATTAGAGAGGGGAAAAGTGTATTTAAAAAGGAAAAAAATAAAAAGACAACTGACATGTCCAAAGTAGTGACAACTTACATGTCCAAAGTAATAAATCAATTCAATTCAAAAGAAAGACAATATTTTTTTGGTACCACGTGGAGAACTCAATTGTAATAAACTGATTTAAAATAAAAGATCAAGTCAACACCCTTATCATTAGTTTGTGGCTAACACCTGATAAATTGGTGAGTGTCACAGTACCTGGAATTACAAATATCTTATTGAAATAATATAAAACAAACAACATGGATTAGGCCAAATGCAAACTATAACCTGACAAATAAGAGTCTATAGAAATTGTTTACATATTAATATGAAAATCATCAATTACATCAACTATAGACAATTTTAGAATAGAAATTGTTGCTTTTAATAAATAGCCAAATTAAAAGATTTAAAATCATCCAATAGCCATCAACTGTTGCTAGTATCAATACCTGAAATGAAAATGATCTTAATATGTTTTCCTCTTATAGTTTTAACATAGTTCAGCTCCCCTGATCTTAACATGTTTTCCTCCTATAATCTTAACATAGTCTCGCTACCCTGATCTTAGCATGTTCTTTGCCTCTAGTTTTACTACCTTCTTCAAAGCACTTGACAAAAAATGAGCACAAGTAGAAAAAAACTCCCAAGTAAATAATCAACCTCCTCTAATTTTAAATAATCAACTCCCAAGTAGAAAAAAACAATAGGACAACTAAAGCAATATACTATGATTATGTTGTGTTTTCTTTTGATTGATAAAATAAAAGAAAGACATCCTAATAAAACGTCAATTTTCAGTTCATGCTATATCCATTTAACAATATCCAAGACACATGTCAAAACATAGAGTTGCAATTGAATATACCAATCAAGTAAAGGGTTGAACACATGACTTTCAGGTGTAATTAAAGCATGATCTCTTTCATAAACACTGCAAGTAAACCCAAACAAATTTGTCCCAAAAAAAAAAAACAAAAAACAAAACAAAAAAGTAAACTAACCAAAAACAGATCTCTCCTATTAAACTTTAAAAAAAAAAAATTTTTAAAAAATTCAAAAATAGAAGTAATAAATAGACCAAGCAACCATATGCCATATTGCAGTGCACCATAAACAAATGTTATGCAATAGGAAATGACTATTAAATCTTAGAAATGACAATATTAGAAAGGACAATATTAAATCTTAAAAAATTTCATGAACTAAAAAAAAACCTTACACAATTTCATTCTCAATGGAAGCCAATTACTCTATTAAAGAATTAGGATACCTTTAATGGGTTAACATGGTGTAATGAAATGCTACAAACATATTTTGCAACAAAAACAAAAAACAATTTAAATAAACATCAAATAGCTCCAACTATTAGTAGTTATCAAAAATATATTGCTCAAATCTGCCGTAGCACAATCTATAAATTGTGCATTTATAAGTACAAAAGGAAAACAAAAGGTATAGAGTTTCAAAAGCAGAATAATGTCAAACAATACTAAATTTTCAAAAGGAGCATGAGAAGTAGCTGACCTTACACGGCTGGAAATTAGGTTTTTAGTGGCGTTTAAAAAACGCCGCCATAGCTATCAAAAACGCCGCTAATTGTTTTTGTGACGTTTAGTACCAAATGTCGAAGATGCGGCCGTCGCTGTAGCTTTACGACGCTTTAAAAGCGTCGCTATATTAGTATAGGCGGCGTTTTTGAAAACGTTGCCAAATGTGCTGCATAACGTTACAGTGATGTCACACCACATTTACCGACGTTTTAAAAATGTCGTGATAGATCTTTTCTATTTAAAAATATAACCATTGGCAAAATTCTATAGCGGCGTCTAAAAACGCTGTTGTAGCTTCATTTTTTTTAAAAAAAAAAAATTTGTGCTAATTTTGTGAGATTTAACTAAAAAAAATACCTGTAATAAAGATGAAAAATATTCAATATATTGACTAAATTTAGGTAAACATAATACAGGATCAATTCATGCTTCTCAATATGCAAAAATATTTCAATTCCAAGATGAAATAAAATTAAACTAGTGCTTAGTGGTAAGTTGAAAGTTATTACAAAACAGATCGGCAGAAAAAATGTAATTCAAACTAATTATACATACAAGTACTATGAAAGATCAATGCCTTTCGGGTTTAATTTTTCCCAGGAGTGTTTGTTTCTTGAGAAATTGTTGGGGAATTGGTTGCCAGCAGGGGAGAATGGTTTGATGTCATGAATTGAACTAGGAAGAGGACTCATTGTTTCAGTTTCAGAGTGACCCATTGCTTGAAACCCATTGAAAAACCTTGGAGAACCAAAAAAAGAAGAAATGGGTATGGTGTGATTTGGGGAGAGAGAAGCTAGAGAGCTCTGGTCCACCATTAGAGCTTGCTTGGTCGTCACTGCTCTATATCTATTCCTCAGCATAATGACCAAATTAGATAAATTCCACTGCAAATCACAGATTTAGAACTTAAGATAGAGAATCAGAAAAAGTAAATCATCTTAAGAATTAAACTCAATGATGAGAAATGTTACCCGAAACTCAGAGAATGGAAAAGTCTCCTAAATTTCTTTAGCTTCCATGGCTGACTTTTTTTTTACTCCTTGATTTGTCTGTGTGTGATCTTGTTCCATCAGCAAGAACAAGGATCGATTGACACTCGCGTGCAAGCCATGCGATCAACGTTGAGCTGCTCTGCCATTTGACATGTGTGTTGTTGATCTATGGACTCTCAAGTTTGTGCATTGAATTTTCTCTGTTCTCTCTTCTCTTAGTGGGTTTTCATTTTCATTGTCATCAATTACTTATATGTTGAGTAGAGAAAAGAGACAAGTTAGAAAGAAAAATGTTCTATGTGCTGGTGGCATTTTAAAGAAGGAAATCTGTTAAATGGGAGTAAAAATTAATGAGTCATGCTAGGATACTAAATAGTTTATTAAATTTTTTATTAAACTTTTTATATGGGTGTGGTTTCATATTTATGTGAATCAGCGAGAGATCTATTATCCAATGGTCACCAACGAGAACAACCTAATAGAGAAATCTATTATCAGAAAAAGAAGCAGATAACAATAGACTAGAAAGTAGCATATAAAGACTTGTTTACCTGCTTTACGCCAAGAACCAAGGGAATAAGACACTCGGGCTCAATTGCTTGAGTAGATTCATCAATAAGGACCTATAAACAGATTGAAAGCAATCATGTAAACCAGAGCAGAAAAGATTGGCAATCCTTTATGACAGTAAAATGTTCACAAACCAACCTGGCGAAATCTAAAATTAGCCAATCGAGGATCGCCAGCACCAACACATGTGCAACAAATGACATCAGCACTCTGAGATATCTCCATCTCTGTTGCTCGCTTCAGAGCTTTATATTTCTTCTCATCACTGCTGGATAATTCTCCTGCATATGTAAAAGGAAAGCTCCATTAACACAAATCCAGGTCACAACAGATATCATTCCAAGTTTAAATATGCACCCACCCATAAACATAAAAAAACACTTTAGTCGGGTTAGTTGCAAGGCAGAATTTCTGATGCGTTAAATAATAATTTTATTATCCACACAAACAAAAAAACATACACAAAGTCCTATGCAATGGTTGTCATGACAAATTTGAAAGAAGAAAACAACAAGATATATACAAATTAGCAACCAAAACATAATTCAGCTAAAACACAATACAGAACAACATTGGAAAGGATGACTTGGCATGTTTTTCGAAAAGTTGAAAACCACTCAACTGAAAAATAATCCTGCAAACTGGAATTTTAAAGAAACCTGATAGTGAGAAAAGAGACAAGTTAGAGAGAAAAATGTTCTATGGGCTGGTGGCATTTTAAAGAAGGAAATCTGTTAAATGGGAGTAAAAATATTTGACCAATTAACAAGTAAACAAACCTGATAGTGAAGAGTTAAATGCTCCACGGGAGAACTTACAGCTTCCCTTGATTTTGCACAGAGCCTAACAACCTGGTTTAATTAAAAAAAATTAAAAATCTCACATCAATGAAAAACGAAAAATCAAATATCTCAAACGGAAAATCAACATTTGTCCTTATGTTAAAAAAATACATGAATAGACTAATGTTGATTGGCAAGATGATTGTCTGAACAATAGACCAAAAGTTATACCACACAAATAAAGCCAAAAGATCAATGGCTAAAGTAAAAATACTTGTAGAAGGAAAGCATTAAAAACCCTTGGAATACAACCCTCTCTTTTTCAGGGGGTGAAGCAAAAGGCAATAAAAAAAAATTTAACAAGGAAAACTCTCAACCAAACACACTGAGGAACAGCAAGTTGTTGTCAACAAAAGAAATGCCATCAAATCAATATTTTGGGTGGTCTTTCTTATTCTTTCCCTTATTTGGAAAAATTCTAAAAAATTTAGAATCTCTTTTTCTCCAAGCCAAAGCAGAGCCCAAATAGCCAGGTACTTGGCTCAGCTTAGCACATTTGCAACATTGACTTCAGCAAGTGGCCAAACAAATTATGCACACATGCCTGACACAAACTAGATAAATGCATCAAACAATTTAAGTACCATGATAAAATAAAACAACCAAAGCTAGTATTGCTGTAGATATGGTTTTATGATCAACCAAACAATGCATACCTTTAATCCTGTTGCACTGATCTTTTCAGCTAGCTGGTCAACAGCCACATTACTTGGAGCACAAACCAAAACCTGATAGCAACAAATCATCAAAAGGCATGTAATCAAATACAAGATCTTAGTAATTGAAATACATGCTAATGAATTTACCTGGCCCTGGCCTTGTTTGGCCATATGGTATACAATTGCTGCAGAAGTCATAGTTTTCCCTGTGCCAGGTGGACCTTGAATTAAACTTATTGGCTTCTGAAGGACGCTTTTTACAGCAAAAACCTATCAATCGATGAAGAAGGTTAAAACCTTTAAAAGCAACACCACTATATATATTTTTTAGGATAAGTAACAACACCACAATATATAACAAATCCTAAAAAATGAAAAAATATAAATCTGGTGCAAAAAATACATCTAGCATGCAAAAAGGTTGTTGTTTGAATAACATGTATACATACTAGATCTAGTCAGGGGGAAAAAAAGAGGCCAGGATTTATCACCATTCATAAAATGTATGAGAAGTAGCAGATTATCATCATACAAAATGTCATGGCTATGTGTCCAATCTCCATAATTTCATAACTACTTCGACCAAACCTATGATACTAATACAAGTGTTCATTTCAAGTTCCTTATCAAATTTTGTTCTTTTCAAGCAGAACTAGGTGACATATGCACTTCAAACCCTTCAATGAAACCGCCAACTAGTTCACCTTACTTCCCCAGAGTTACCAATTTTGCTGCAGAAGCCACAATTTTCTCTGTAAGTCCCCATCCATATTAGTGAATGTGCCATAAAACACAATTTGAGTCAAATATTGCACAAGAGGAACGACTTAGCATTATTGCATGCCTCTTATCAATTCTGCAAGGTTTGGCTAATCATCCAAAATGCTCATGAGATGCTCTCAATGTCGTTACTCTTCTGTTTTTCCTCTGAAAGCCATATAAGGAAAAAAAAAAAACCCTGGTAAGCAGCACAAAAGCAATAAATAAGGCTCTCTGAGATTAACAGTATCACTTGAGTGGAAACAAATTAGGTAGCATTAGCAATATATTTTGTGGTTGGTAAATCTGAACTATATATTTATATATATTATATAATATATATTTATATATAATATTTATATACATACATCCATCCATCCATACATATTTATTTATACATGCATCCTGTAGACTAAAAGTTTGTTATCCATAGTTATCCTAATCTATTTCATTTTAAGTGTCCAAAAGAGGAAGACCAACCTTCAGATGGCGCTGATCTTGCACAACCTGTTTAGCACGGCCCTAACCTCATCTGGATCAATCTTGGATTGGGGGCGAATCAAAGCATATAAATCACAGGCTGCAACATGCAGTGTAATGTTAGTGAGAAATTAAAAACTAGTGATGGTGGTGTTGGTGGAGATTCGAAATCGAAATCGAAATCGAAATCGAAATCAGAGATTCAGATGAAATCGAAATCAGAGAAGGTGTGAGGATTCAAAATAAGGCTTTACAAAGGCTTTATATTCAGATTCAAAATAGGCTTCGAAATTGATAGAGAGAATCACCGAAACATAAATTTTGAAATCAAAATCAAGAGACAGAACTTCGAAATCAAAATCGAAATCGATCCGTTGAGATTGCATCATTCTAAGATGAATCAGTAAGAGATCAATCGATAAATAGATGAGTGAGTAAGAGATTAGGGCATTCTGCTGGAAGAGATTAGGGCATCTGTTTAGAGAGAGAGAGAGAGAGAGAGAGAGAGACTGAACGATGAATAGATAAGTGACTAGGATATTCACCAGCTCGCCTATACAAGAGAGAGGACATTTGAAGGCGCTTCTAAACACCTTCAAATATTTACTTAAAACGGTGCCGTTTTAATATTAAAAAAACGACGTTTAAAAAATGCTGTTAAATATTATAAATTGTGACGTTTCATAAAACGCCGTTAAATAAGCATCGTCAAAACCCTTATTTCCTGTAGTGTTGGATACGTTTAATTGGTACAAAGGAGCATGAAACCTGTTATAAGAAAGAAACATGTTCTAGATGAGAAATCAACAATTATGCATGAAAACAAAATACAAACACACCTAAAAACACCCATACTGAGATGTCCCAAATTAACGTATGCATCTTTAGACAAAAATAAAGTCATTAAAATAACTGGAGGTAAAAAAATAAAATAAGATTTGCCACTACATAATCCAAACAAACATTATATTAAATACACTTAAGCCAAATTTAGCTATACTGGAAATGCAAAAATATTGGGAAATAAAAGTCTTTACAAAAATATTAGAAATGCAACAAAGTCCATATTGGTGGAAAGCTTTACAAAAAGTGGGTCATAGCTATCGTCTACTTTACAAAATATGTATACTTTACAAAAATATGTGTTTGACAATGTCTTCAAATTTATTCTTTCCCACAATTCTTATGAACACCTCATCAATTTTCGAACATATCATTATAACAAAATTTCAGGGTAAACAATATTTGTAGTGGAATCTGGCTCATCCTTGGGAAGGAGGATACTAATACGATCGAAAGACGTGCATCTGGATAATGCCACGTATAGTTGCCCATGATTAAAAGCAGGTGTACACAAATCAACCCAACAAATTTCACAGATTGTCCTTGAGATTTATTAATGGTCAAGGCGTATACCAATCGAACTGGAAATTGACGTCTTGTCATTCGGAAAGGCATTTCTGAAGAAGACGGAGTTAATGATATCCTTGGTATAAATGTCAAATTGCCAAACTCCTCTCCAGTTAAGATTCGAGCTTCACTTATGCGAGTGTCGCACCTTGAAACCATCAATCTTGTACCATTACATAATCCATCTTTCGGCATAATGTTTCTTAATAACATTATAGAACAACCCACTTTCATTAAGTGTGTGTACTAAGGTAACCAAGTGTGTGGAAATAAAATTTTCTGAAAATACTATTCATTATACATTGATGCTTTATATATATTGTATAGACATTGACCAAGGGGCAAAACAAATATTTCGACACATGAGAGGATACTATTCATCGAAAGTAGAAAACACTATTCATTATACATTCATGCTTTATATATATCCCAAGGAGCAAAACAGACATTTCATATATGTGTTCCTAGGAGGCATAAAACACGGAAAGTGACATTTAAACCAGGGCAAAACAGACATTTCGTATATGTGTTTATAGGAGGCGCAAAACACGGAAAGTGACATTTAAACCAGGGGCAAAACAGACATTTTATATGTGGTCATAGGTGGCACAATGTGATACATGGCAAATTATTATTCGTGTGGGCACAGTAATGAATAATGAATAATGTGCAGGACCCCCTTTTTAGGACCCCTTTTTAGGACCCCCTTGGATTTCCTCTTGATTTGATTGGTCACCTTTTTCTTCTTTTCTCTTTTTTTTTTTTTTTCCCTCCAATCACCACCCATCACGTGTCAAAGGGGGTGGTGGGGGTGGTGATTTGAGGGGGTGCCAATCACCACTGATGAATAATTTCCTTTCTATATAGATATAGATATGAAAAATGATGCAGATTATTAATTAGTGATTGCTTTAATTATGTGGTAATGGGTCTCATTTACTGTCACATGTATTTTGTATCTTAGTTTTGTTTATTATTATTATTTTTTTTTGTTTTTCACAACATTAATGGTGATATTAATGGTAAAAATTTAGTGATACTTAACATTATTGTATAGATATGCACTGCGAACAGACCTAGACCTATCTTTCCCATGCTCTTAATTTTGTTTTGATGCGATGGCTAAAATACCTTTGCTGCAGCAAGCTCACCACCGCCGGTTTCCGATGGCACTTGTCAGAAACACCGCCGATCTCATCCGTCTTCTACCGCCGCTGGCGATTGTGTTGAGTCTGGCTTTTCTCTCTCCGAAACATCTCAGATCTACGTATGATATTGATGATTCTCGCTCTTTCCCTCTCTTACCGATGGCACTCGTCAGGATCTCAGCCCTCTTCGGCCGCCGCTTGCGATTGTGTTGAATATGGCTTTTCTCTAACTAATCTCGCCGAAGCATCTCAGATCTGCATATGATGGTGATGATTCTCGCTCTTTCCCTCTCTATAATTGTTCTTTCTCTATAATCTCTCAGAAACATTTCAGATTTGAGTTTAATCTGCTGTCTGACCTCCAAAATTAGGTTTTTATTTGATAGAAATTTGTATTATTAAAATCTCTTTGTTTTTCTGCTCGCTAGTGTCGGGTCTGTACGAGTCGACTCGTCGAGTCAACTCGAAAGACGAGGTCTCCTTTGCAATCGTAGACAGTGAAGCCATTGCCAGAGAAGAAAAGAGAGGCTTTGAAAACGGTGAGATGGGTTTCTTCTTCATATATGAATCCATCTTCAATAACAACCCCACCTTTCATTTTTAATTCACATTCTTTCAGTGTTTTTGAAGATTTTCAATCCAATCTCCTTCTGGGTGTGCGTGCTTATATATATATATATATAGATGCTCTAGACTCCCAAGTTTGCTGAAACATGATTAAATCTGTTTGTTTTTCTGGCTTGTGTTTGATGATATATATGCTCTCTATGGAATTTGCGGAGACTCAACATGATTAAATCTGTTATATCCGATCTGCAGTTTTTGTGGATTGTACTTGATGATATGCTATTGAATTTGCAGGGACTCCCAAGTTTGCTAAAATATGGCCCTTGTTATCCTTTTGAAGTTTTTTCCGGTGTTCTTTCGGTTTTCCGGAAGATTTGATGGTGTTTGGTGTGTGGGAAGTTTCACACGTGTGGCGCTGTGTGGGCCGGCTAAGTATTGAAATCCTTCTATGGCTTGACGATGAGTCGGGCTGGGCCCAGATCTCGTGGGCCAAATGGGTTTTGAATCTCCTTTTAGAGCGGGTTTTGGAATGGTCAAATCGGGCCCGATGATGAGTCGAGCTAAGCCCAGCTCATCTCCAATCCCGTGTCAAAATCCTGATTGCAAAAGCCCGACCCGACAAAACACCCACCCCCATTTTAGTTTCAATTTTTTTAGAAATTAGATTTTTTATTTTTCGTATTTTTTTTTATTTTTAGTAAATATTTTTAAAATTTTAAATAAATTTTTTTTCTTTTTTTTAGACGTACCATATTTAAATATATTTAAAAAGTAAAATATTTATAAAAAAAAGTATTTTAAAAATTAATAAATGAAAAATATGCTGAATTTTTATTTATTTTTATATTTTTGATATTTAGGGGTGATTTGGAATGATCTACATAATTGTATTTTTTGACTTTTTATGAAATATGAGTTGAGTTTGAAGTGATGAGTTAGAGAGGTGATGTAACTTAAATAAGATGATGTGACTTAAATAAGATAGTGACTTTTTAACTTTTTTAAATCATGTCAAACAAGGTCTTAGTGAATTTTTTAAAGATTTTTTTTTATAAAAATTATAATTTTTTAAGTATATTTATGTTAAGTGTTTTTAAAAAGTTAAAAAAAAATTATTTAAAATATTAAAAAATTTCAGTGAAAAAAAAAAACAACAGAAAAAAAAAAAAAAAAAAATTTTGAAAACCAAAACCAAGTAGAGCGAATTACATTGTTTATTTTACGCTTGCACATTTCGGCTGACGCGCGTAGACTTGTACATCCTCTCGCTGGTTTTGGTAAAGGTTGTTTTCAGATCTGTGAATCTACTTCCATCTCTCTCTCTCTCTCTCTCTCTCTCCCTCTCCCTCTCCCTGTGGGACTGTGAATTTGGTTGCATATCTCTGGTCTCTTGGAATTTTGGGCAAATTGAAAATTGGGAACCCCGAGCATCAAAGTTTAGTTCAATCAACTCTCTCTGTCCGTTTTACATAGCTAATCTTGGATTCTAATTGTAATTATTAATTTATTGGAGAAAAACAATTTCCATAACTTCAGAGAGTTGGATTGATGGTGGATCAAATTGTGGGTAGCAAAGGTGGATTGCCAAAGGAAATAGCAGAGTTGGATTGACGTTGAGTGTGGTGGTGTAGTTGACAGAATGAAGAGAAAAAAAGGAAAAAAGAGAAAGGTGGTAGATGAGAGAAGGATGAAGAGTAATTTAGGATAAGTGATGTGTGAGTCGTGCAAAAAAAGGCAATGAAACATTGCTACGAGTGCCATATAGTTTAACATCCTTAACAGACTCAATTTAAAAATTTAGAGTTTATACTGTAATAATTAAGTAGGCAGGGTTTAAATTGTTACAATGATCAAACCTTAGTTTTTTTTTTAAGTTGCAATTTATCATTTTTAGATAAATATTTAAAACATTTTCTCATCTATGTATGGCCTTTCTTCTATTTATCCTCTCTGTTTTTTCAATCATTTTTTTCTGTCTCTCTAACTATCGATGCCTTGAATGGCACTAAATACCACTATTATTTGTTCCTCCTCTGCCACACATTACCCCCTCCACCACATTTCCACCTCCATTTCACCATAGCAATGCCATACTACCATATATGACCACTGCAGTACCATACCAAGCACGTCGGTCCACCAGCTCATGGCTACCGGCTACCACACCACTCTAGTGCACTAGTTACTTCTGGGGGATGATACGTATGCAAAAGTACTATGCCCAGGACAGGTATGACATGTTTGTCGAAATATCTATGCTTTACAATAGCTTTAATTTAAGAAGCCTTATTTTTGTAATTTTAAGAATTATATATTTTTTAATGTATTGTTCACTAACAATATTTGTATTTTCTATTACTATTTTTCTCGCTGTCTATTTTTAAAGATGTTAAAAAATCTTGTGATACACCATACAATATGCTATGTGATTTAGAAAGATAAAAAAATGATGCACAATTCGTATCCTGATTTGACAACAATGGCCCTAGTGGCTATTAGGGGATGCAAAGTATACTAATTTGTTATGATGGGATTTACCACCGCTAGTTTGTGGTTCTAACAAAATCTTAGTCGACATGGTCATGTTCTGATATGTTGTGATACGCATTTTCCAGATGGGCCTTATCACTATGTTTGGCAATGGAAATGCATTAAATATGTTATGCTTAAAATGCAAATTAAGCTTCTAAGATTTTTGTAGACTTATGATTAGTCAAATAGGAGATATCCTTGTCCTAATATAGCTTTACTATATCATTGTTTATTGGGCTTTGGCTCACCTCTCTTCCCTATAAATGTAGGTGATAGTGATATAAAACATGATGATTTTGTGTTTAAAGCTATGCATGTATCTATACATAGATGCTTGTATGCCTAGATGTTGAATGGAAGGGCTAGATGTTTAAGATCTTTGTACACATTCAGCTTTGGAAAGAACAAGTTTGTTCTTCTCTTCTCTTTATAAAATTTTGTAATTTTTGTGTTTGAAGCTAGGAAGGTATAATAAATGGTAATGAATGTTTCATTTCATTTATTTATGCAATTGTTCTAAATGGATGTTTTTGGGATAATCAAGCTAAGGAAATTAAAGGCTGTGTTTGGTTGTGATTTCAAAATGTGATTCAACGTGGTAGTTTGAGTATGGTGTTTGGATGGAGCTGTGGAATTAATTTTCCACAGCTCTGCAGAACGCTCTGTCTGTCCTGTCAAAATCGAGCGCGTGTTTCAATTTTTTTTTTCAAAACGGGACGTTCGGCTGATCGTCCGGCCGGTTGACCGGAATAGTGATTTTTATTTTTATTTTTTTATTTTTATTTTTATTTTATTTTTTGCAATTGATATATAATCGAAAAAAATATTTTCTGAAATTTTTAAAATTTTTTATGTGCTTTAAAATAATTTTGAGTTGTATGAGTTATAAATTTTTGTATCAAATTTCAAATGTCACATCAATAATTCCCCACTCAAATCAAAACTCTTTTCAAAACTCTTTACCAAACAAATTTTTTACACTCAAATCATAATTCCACAAAACAAACTTAAAATACAACTCATACTCTCAAATCACATTTACAAAACTCTACCAAACGCGACCAAAATGTTTCCACCACCTAATCAATTATACCTCAAAATATATAGAGGTGTTACATGTTTGTATGACTCTTGGTCGTTCACTACTATCTCAGTTTGGAATTGGATAGGGCCATGATGCATGATCTGCAATGGATACATATTTGTGTGTGTGTGTGTATTTCTTGACATACGCAAACACACATAAATCAATGTGTATATGTAAGTTGTAACCTCGATTTTTTGGAAGCATTCAATTTGTGTTATATGTATGAATATGTAGATATATGCATGCATTCCTCTCTATCAAATACAAAAAATATTTAGAAAACAAACAGTATATTTGGAAGAGGAATAGAGATGGATGGGTAAGATTGTCAATTCAGTTTATAAATTTGCATGTGACTTGCATATGTTCAATTTTGCGGTAGACTATAAAAGGGGCACAGGATCTGAGTTTAAGGGGGTGTACCCAGTAATATAATTTGTGTGAGTTATATAAATATTCAAAGAAAACAAATAAAAAGGAAAGAACGTAAGAAAAGAGAAGAGGAAACTAAAAGAAAAAACTCAACTTAGCTAAAAGAAATGTAAGTATACCTTCATGAATGTGCATATGTAGAAATGTGTGTATGTAAAATTGTGTTATGACTCTCATAACCCTTTCGTTAGATTTGCTTTTCTCAAAAATTGACTGTTGGATTTTATACTCTTTTCATGGCCATAATATATAGCCATATTTTAAATTTCCAGCCCGTCAAAGATTAAGGCTCTGTTTGGTAAGATTTTCTAAGTATGATTTGAGAATATGACTTGTATTTTGAGTTTGTGTGTTTTGAAATTATAATTTGAGTGTAGAATATTTGTTTGATTATGATTTTTGAATAGAGTGTTGAATTAAGTTTTGAAAGTTTGATTTGACATGTGAAGTGAGAAAATTTGTTTGGTTATGAGTTTTGGAAAGAGTTTTCAAAACTTAATTCAAATTGTTATAACTCATAACAAAACACACTATTTTCACACTATTGAAAATTCTGATCAACACTCATAATCAAATTCTTTTTAAAATTCAATTAAATTTTTTTATTATTAACAGAAAATAACATTAATCAATTTTTTAATTGAAAATACTACAAAGGAAATATTCAAAAAATTTATATCATAAATATTTAAATAATTTAAATAATCTAAAAAATTTAATAAGTAAAAAATTAAAATAAATATTTAAAAAATTTAAATCGTAAAAATTTAAATAATCAAAAAATTTAAATAATTTAAAATTTTAATATTTTAAATTTAAAAACAACTCTACACTCAAATCGTAATCAAACAAATAAAACAAAACTCAATTAAGAAATTATTTTTAAAACTCATAACCAAACACATAACTCGAAATTCCATACTACTTTCGCAACTTTACACTCAAATCGTAACTAAATACATAACGAAAAAATTAAAATATTTAAAAATATTTTTATAAAATAGAGTTTGAATTTATTTTTATAAAATATTTTAAAATTTAAAAAATTAAAATCGTAATATTTAAAAAATTAACATATTTAAAAATATTCAAAAAATTTAAAAATTTAAAAAATTGTAACATATTTAAATATTAAAATATTTAAAATCTTAACAAAATTAAAATATTTTTAAAATATTTAAAAAATTAAAATATTGATTTGAATTGAGTTTTGAAAGAGTTTTGAATTATGTGTTTGGTTATTAGTTTCGAAAAGTAATGATTATGTTTTGAATTGAGTTTTGAGAAATGAGTATAGAATTATGATTTGAAAGCTCAAAACAAACACCACACTCAAATCAATGGGTGGAACTATAATTTGAGAGGCTTACCAAACGGAGCCTGAGAATTTAAGAGCTATCTTATACCTATGTCCGCATTTCTTAACATAATACAACTCTGATAGGAGGGCTTTGTAAATGAGAGCTCTATCTATTTCTATTGTTCAACTTGAAATTTTCATGTGTAGTTTGTATGGAAAAAATCTTAAATCGTGGTTTGTGGAGTTTAGATCCAATAAGAAGTTATGAATGGATGTAAGACTAAAAACTCTATATCAAGTATAGTTGATTATGTCCCATACAGTATGTTTATACGTGATATGTATGTAAGTTTATATATTTAATAATATATGGATGGTATATTTATATATATTATGAAGCACCGACACGTTCCAAGGCTCTGCGTACGAGTGTCAGACACGTGTCGGACACGGACACGCATCGGACACGCGGTAGACACGTGTCCGACACTCTCTCTAACGTGTCTCCTTTTTTTTTTGAAATCTTCCAGTCGGACACGCCATGGACACGGCCTTAGTTACAGGATTCGTGCAAACAGGCTGCGATTCTTACTCAGAGAGAGAGAGAGAGACCTGGTGCGATCTGCCTTCGATTTGCTCGATCTGCCTTCGATCTCTGTCTCTCGCCTTCGATCTACCTTTGATCTCTGTTCGCGATCGACCCCTTGCCTTCGATCTCGATCTGAACTCATCGATTTCCACGGCTCAGCTCTTGCCACAGTTGAACTTGTCAAAGATGGAGTCGTAGAGACTCGTCAGCTCCTCCGGCGCCGTCGCCCTGTCCTCGCCTTCGATTTGCCTTCGATCTGACTTCCTCTCTCTCTCTCTCTCTCTCTTTCTCTCTCTCGTCGTGCGTCTCGTCGTGCGTCTGTCTGCTCCTCCGTTTTCAACCTATAACAATATAATTTGTTATATATAAAATATATATATCTAATTTGTTATATAAAATATATATCTAATCAATTATATTAACATATTTGTGTCTAATAATATATATATATATAATACATATAATAAATCTAATAAATAATATAATTTGTGTCTATCTCACCCCTCTCCAATTTTTATTTTTTATTTATTTTAATATATTTTAACACATTATTTTAAAAAACTCATTTTTTATTAATTTTTTTTTAAATATATTTATTAATTTTATTATTATTTTGATTGTATAAGAATTAATGATTTTATTTTTATTTTAGACATATAATAAATAAATAAAATTATATATATTAAATGTGTCCCCAGCGTGTCGTGTTTCCTATTTTTTGAAAAATTGCATTTTCGCGTGTCCGTGTCGTATCCGTGTCGTGTCCCATGTCCGTGTTCGTGCAACATAGTGTATATGCTTAAATTTACATGATATAAAATAAACTCATATGCAAGGAAAAAAAAGCACTCAAATGCAAACCCACTAACCTGAAGGAGGAGAAATATCATGTATGTTTATATTAACATCATGTGCTAATTGGTCAAGTGGTTTAAGTATCTTTTTTGATGTGTAATTTATGTCGACTCAAAGTTGAGTGTTCTATTGGGGAAATGTGGCCTAAGCTGTTGGGGTGCTCCCTTGGGAGACTCAAGTGGTAAAGTATCTTCTTTTAACTTCAAGCCTTAATTTGCCCAAGTGTTAATTAATTAATTAATTAATTTATTTTTATTTATTTCTTTTTAATCTATTTGTTGCCCCATGCTGCTAGGACTGCACACAGACCTCGTTTTAAGCATCAAGTTTCCCAAATATGACCTGCATGTAAAAATAAGTAAACCTAAACCATTAACTAGTAGCAGATTTGGCTGGGTTCCTATGTCTGAATTGGCATTGCATTTGCCACCCGTTTACCATACCTACTACCTTGTTTGCCCTTTTCTTTGTGTGTCCATTGGGTGCCACCCCTGTGAATTCAATTGTATTGCACTTAACCCTTTATTTTGTATTCTAATGCTCATTTCATTCTCTTGTGATGGTTTGTAGGGAGCTGGCAGCTGATCTTATGATGAATTCCACAAAATTTTTTGGGTTTTCATTACATTGTTGGGTAGCATCCTCCAAACAACGTATCAACCATTTGAAACACATTATCCAAAGGCTGTAGCATTCGTTGTCACTATTGTGATCTATTTTTCATCATTGTTGGCTGAATTAGTACTCTGAACCAACGGCAGAGATCATTGTTGATGCTGACTTACACAGGCAATCGAAGAGGCTCATCCCGACTTTCATTTGCATTGCCATTCTGCTCATCCCGACTTTCATTTGCATTGCCATTCCTCAATTTATTCATTACATTTCTAAATTCGCAACAATTTGGACAAAATGAACAAATTAAGTTTGTTCTCGGGTGTACTTGCTGTTATTTTGCCAATTTGATCATTGTCCCAGCCATTGGGTAGTTGGCTTTGGGCATATGGGTTTGTGCTTCTTGAATTGTTGTATATCGCTTCTTTGATGAGATTAGAGATGACCCATATGCCCAAAGCCAACCACCCAATGGCTGGGACAATGATCAATATTGGTAAAATAACAGCAAGTACACCCGAGAACAAACTTAATTTGTTCATTTTGTCCAAATTGTTGCGAAATTTAGAAGTGTAATGAATAAATTGAGAAATGGCAATGCAAATGAAAGTCGGGATGAGTAGAATGGCAATGCAAATGAAAGTCGGGATGAGCCTCTTCGATTGCCTGTGTAAGTCAGCATCAACATATTTGCGGAATTTAGAAGCATAATGGATAAATTGAGGCATGGCAATGCCGGATGAAAGTCAGCATGAGCATCACTGGTTGCCTGTGTAATTTTTGTTCATGTTGAACCAAGGTTGGGTGTTTGGGGTTAAATTTTTTATAGAATGTTATTAAGGTCCACTGTGTTCATAAGAAATAGCTCCATGGGGTACTTTGTCATGTATGTTGTACTTTTTTAGAGATAATGATCAAGTTCCACAGTGTTTGTAAGAAATAGCTCCCTGGGGTAGTTTGTTATGTATGTCGTACTCTACTTGTTTTTCTGCTGAACCAAGGTTGGGTGTTTGGACTTCAATTTCTTAGCGATACTGGTATTAAGTTCCACTGTGTTTATAAGAAATAGCTCCCCGGGGTACTTTGTTATGTATGTTGTAACTCCTTTTTCTGCTGAACAAAGGTTGGGTGTTTAAGGTTCAATTTTATGGAGATACTATTATTTAAGTTGCACTGTGTTTGTAAGAAATAGCTCATCCCACCCCAGGGGTAGTTTGTTATGTATGTTGTACTCTACTTGTTTTTCTGGTATTTAACGAGGTCCCAAGATACTGCTAGAGGTAGACGGATGCCGCCGGAATTATGATGTGGATATAATTTGGAGTATTTATCTTTTTGCTTACCTATTTGAAATCTTATTCTAAAACGAAAGAGAACAAGAAAACCAAAACCAAAATAGTTTGTGATAGATGAGTGGATTTGAATCACCAATACCCAACAACCTTTGGTTCATTTTTAGAGGAATTCTATCTATAGCGCAAATGAACACCGGTTGAGGGTAGTATTTGTATAAAGTCCATTGAAATTTAATATGTGAAAATTATGTAAAAATAAATTGAATTGTATGATAACTAGCATATGCCTGTGTCTAAAGACATAGTGTAAATAATGATGAGATCAAAATGTAATTAAATATAAAATTATTAGGTTAAAATGTAATTTATTTCATTTGTTGCTAAAAATTTAAAGTCAAAATATGAATAGAGGTCTGGTTAGTTTGGAAAAGACATTTCTCAATCAACTATGAATAGACATTTCTCAATCAACTATTTAAAATAGGGCAAGTAATTCAATTATAAACATATCGTTTTTATTAACAAACTTTATATAACTCTAAGGTGTCGTTTGGCCAAATTAGTTACAAAAAGAAAAAAAAAAATAGATCAAGAAGTTAAACTGAATCTGTCCAGTGTACCTACACCAAACATACCACACAAGTAGAAATTAATGATTTATTGTAATTTGCTTCAAGGGATTTTACCCTCCTTGTGCCATATGATACGTATTGGAGAAGTTAATTTTATTTCTTGTGCACTTATAAGAAACATCCATTGATCCATAATAGTTGACTAGTCAATCCAATTCAATTTAATTGCGTCAGGCTGCCTTTTTTTTTGGATTGGATTGTTAGGCTGCCTTTGGGAGGGATTTTTTTGGTCATCTTTAATAAAAATTAAAAGTTAAATTTTTTATGTATATAAAAGTATAAATATCATTTTAAACTTCTCTTATCCTCACTTGCTTTTTCCGACCTTTACATCTCTCCTGCACACCCAATCCCACTCCCTTCATTGCAACTTCACTCTCGTAGCTTCCCCACCTTCACTATTTCTCTTTGTCTAGTGGAAGGAGATGAAGGGGTGGCATCAAAGGGGAGGGGAAGGTGGCCAAAGTTGGTGATGTTGGTGGTGGTAGTGGTGGCTACTAGCTAAGGTGGAGGTAGGGTTAGAATTTGAGAGGATTGGAGATTAATTTTAGTATTAAGTGAGGTGTTCAAATATTTTTTTTACAGAAGTTGAGATTAATTTGTGAATGTTCAAAAAAATAGAGGGTCCAAAAGATTAAACGAGTGTTACAAGCAATACTTTATTTATTTATTTATTTGGTAAGGCCCTTCTCAATAAGGGTTAGCAAAAACCCGAACTTTCCCCTGGAATGTTACATGCCAATAAACTATTCAATATGACCAACAATGTCCTTATCTATAAGCACGTCCATCTGAATTCAAGAGACGTGTCTTGTTCTAGTATGTTTTTGAGCTGTCCTAACTAGCTTCTAGGACACTTTCCATATCACTCTTAGGCCTCGTTTGGGAAGTGGCTATTTTAGTAGGCTATTTGACTTTTTGGTTATTTTAGTGGCTATTTTAGTTTTTATGTTTGGGAAGATGAGATGATTTTTTAGTTGAGTTATTGTATTGAAAAGTGTGTTGAAATGATGTTTGAATTTAAAATGACAAATTTGTCCACAAAATTATAATTTTTTAAATTGATTAAAGGGGCAAAATGGTAATTTCGGCGTTGATGTCCTCATTTCCGGCTCTGACAGTGTAGGCACAGCCTACACTGTCCGGCTGCAGCCTATTTTCTTTTTTTTTTTTTTTTTTTTTGAAAAAGTTTCCAACAGTTGAGGCTTTTGGGCTATATTCTGAAAATAGGCTATAATAGCCTCAATTGAGGCTTCCCAAACAGCGCCTTATACTACCAGAAAGGGTATCAGTTTAAACACAAATGAGACTTGTAAAACTCTCAGTTGCTCAATGCTGATCTTTCTTTGTTGTTGTCTAGCTAGTGTGCCCTATTTTAATGTATTTGCTACTATTAATAACTTACATGCACTAAGCGTCCAATCACCATCAAAACCGACCCTAAAGAAATCCTTTTAGGATAAATTAGTCTTTTCACTCTCAAACTTTCATCTCAATGTCTCTTTAGTTTCTTTTAATTATGACAATTGTGTTTTTGAATTTTAACTCATATTTAAAAATTAGATAGAAATTGCTCGCGTAAGGCTTGTGAGCACATTTTAAGAACATTAAAGGAGAGAAAAAAAAAAAAAAACTCAATGAGAAATTGCACTTTTCACTTCACTGTGTGTGTGTTTTGGATTGCTTTTTTTAATGACTTTTTTGATTTTTTATTTAAAAAAAACTTTGTGCTTTTGGGTACTACTCAACTAGATGGGTTGGAAAATTAAATTTTTTTTAAAAAGTTTAGAAAGATTAATTTTTTTTTTTTTGGTTTTTAGTGATTTTTTTTTATTTTTTAAAAAACTTTTTAGATTTATCTACACAAGACAAACTATTAAGAAGTACAAAAATTGACATAATTTTGAAGAAAAAAAATACTAAAGACCAAAAAATTCGAAAAAAATGTAACTTTTAACTACGTGCCAACTCACCCTGAAATTCTACTTTGGCCCTCATGTTTTAAGTTTTACTCAAATTTGAATAGTCACATTCAAACATGGGTTTAAATCGAAAAGTAATTGTTAATTATTAGATTAACTAACGTAGGAAGTTTAACTCTCAACCTCTTCCTAGCAAATAGTTCAAGTGTTGTCTCCATGTCACTAGGCCACAAGGTTATGGGCCTAAAAGTTTAATTGTTACAATTAAAAGATGAGAGACTAAAGTAAAATTTGAGTAAAAGTTCAAGAGTGAAAAATAGAACATACCCAAACATTTATATAAAACATTATTGTTAGCACATATAAAAAATCACAAAAGTATATATAGCATAATCAATGTGTGACCCATTCATTCTCGGTATGTCGAAAAACACACTTGAAATTAATCTCAATCTGGAACACATTAATTTTTCTGTGTGCTTTATTTATTTATTATTTATAAGACATAGCATTATTGTTATATCAATATAAATATGGTTATTAGACACCCTGTTTTGGCAATTGCATACCTTTATTACATTTAATAGGGCAAAGTTAGCCAAAGCTGGTGCCTTGATTGCATACAAAAATAATATTGGTTTCAACTAATATGTTTTTTATTTATTTTATTTGGGGTACCAAACAACATAAATATTCCGATAAAAAAAAAACAACATAAATTTTAGTATGGTGAGTACCCAAATTGCTCTCTGATTACTTCTCTTATAGAAAATAAATGACTTAACTGTTTTTCTTGGTCTTTTAGCTGTATAATAAGATGTGGTGGGTGGTGTTAAAAAATCTTTATTAGCTTCTTCTTTACGGATTGATCTTGTCATTCTTCTAGAAATTCAGTCTATGTAATTGTTGTGGGAATTGAATAATAATTATTTTAAATCAATTTTATAAAATAAAATTGAAAGCAAATTAGTTTCTAGAAAAATAGATTTTTACAATTCAATCTAAACTATATATACATATATACAGAATAAGAAGAAGATAAAGAAAATAGCCTGTGTGATTCGGAGAGGCACGTTAAAGACGCTGTCTTAAAGTCGCTATGCACTCCCTCCGTGCAAGTTCTAATTATCACAAACGACTGCAAGATACAACCCAAGAATTCACAGGAATCTGACACAATGCACAGTTACACC
The DNA here is from genome assembly GCA_036172215.1 of Camellia granthamiana. Taxonomy (NCBI): domain Eukaryota; kingdom Viridiplantae; phylum Streptophyta; class Magnoliopsida; order Ericales; family Theaceae; genus Camellia; species Camellia granthamiana. Next base: position 54,668,340 of record CM069915.1, on the reverse strand, counting down.
AGAAGAATTGCCAAGTCTGTTTTAGTTGCCCAGAAATATAGAAGATATAGCCAAAAAGAGAGAGAGTATGTAATGAGAATACGTTTTTTTTTTTCCTGAGTAAGAGTCATCTTTTAAATAGACTTCTTGATGTCTGTTGGGAACAGACACACCCATTTATTTTGAAAACAAATACAAGTTTAAAAATTCAAACAAATAATACTATTAAAATAAATAAATAAATACAAATAATAATAACAAAATAAAATAAAAAATCAAAAATAAAGTTTTGAAGCTTTAGGAAATCTCCAACAGTAATACCTAAGCAAGGGCATGACTCTCTCTCTCTCTCTCTCTCTCTCTCTCTCTCTCTCTCTATCTATATTTATTTATTATTTATTTATTTAATCTGTTTGTTGGTTGGATGATGAAGATTGTTAAATAGCTGCAATATTTGGGCCATTGAACTGTGAAATATAAGGAGAAATTTGGGAATGAAAAAAGAAAAAAAAAAAAAAAAAAAACCCAGCTTCCATATTTCCTTTTTTTTTTTTTCCCTTCTTTTTCCTCTACAAATTATTATTTCCAAATCATTGTTCTTTTCTAGTTTTTTGATAATCTGCTTCCAAAAACCTTGTCATTTGGAAATTTTTTTGGTTGCTCAATTGCAGAACAAATTTAATAAGGATTTTTTTTTTTTTTTTTTTTTTTTCAATTTGAATAAATAGATCTGGATATCTTCAATGAACTTTGAAACATATGGGAAGCATGAAAGGTTTGTTTTGAGGATAAATTATACTCGTGATCATATAATATATCTATATCTATACCATCTATACTATATATATATATATGTAGTATAGTTTTCAATGTTTCTAAACTCTCAAACTTGGTCTCTCATTCAAAGTTAAGATTATCTTTCCTACTTGGCGCCTTATAAACATTCCTTTCCATTTTTTCTAATGAAAATTATTTTTTTATGGCAAAAAAGTAAAATTTGAAAGAAAAAAGATATGAATATACATATAGAACTCAAAAAGATATGATAAATACTAATTTCAAATATTTCAAATCTAATTATTAAAAAAATAAATGAAATATTTTACTCTCAATTCTTCTATTATTATTTTCCTATTTGATAGTCTTGGAAATCTTCCTTTCCATGTTTCCTAATTTCTAAAAAAAAAAAAATTTATTTTTTATGAAAAAGGGTAAAATTTGAAATAAAAAAGATATGAATATACATATAGAACTCAAAAAGATATGATAAATACTAATTTAAAATATTTCAAATCTAATTATTAAAAAAATAAACGAAATATTTTTGTAACACCCAAAAAAAACACACAATAAGAACACACCAACTACCACTCCTTACAATAACAGGAGTAATTCTCCAACACTTGTATTACATGATCGAAAGAGGTTTTTATAAAATAGTCCCACATGCGAATATATATTCAACATTTTCTGGCGCATGAATCTATAGAATGTAGAACATCTAGTCAAAAGTAAACAAATGCCCTAAAGGCTACAAAGTCCAAGGGTTAAGCCCGATCACACAAAATGGTTGCTCGAACCCATACAAGTATAACCCTTTGCTTACAAAAATATAATCACAATAAAACAAGAGCCTTGTGCTCTCAACATACACATCCACACCCTTAGTTCGACGGAATCACCACATCTTTTCCGGCACCAAAATCCCATAGGGCGAGCATAAAGCCCAGTAAGACACATTATTAACAAAGTATATACATTTTATACAAGTCCCATGAAATGCATTGCACATGCTATGCCATGCCTAAAAAAAAGTCGCATCTTCATCATTTGAAAACCATCATGCACAATAAAATCTTAAAATTTCAACAAGATTCAACAATTTAAAATCAAGTTCAAAGGGGCGGTAAATACGACTTAAGTAATCCCTAGGTTGGTGTCTGCAAGTAAGTATAACTAACACTACCAAATCCCCACTTTACCAGTAGCTAACCGGAAGGCATGTGGTACCTCCTCCGCGCGTGTTTTCGGTCTTTCACCCTAGACACTCATACCAACTTAATCAATTTCATCTACACCCCCTATCCGGATTTACTAATGTATTTACCCCAAAACATTTCAATGATATCTTATTTCACAACATTCATTTCTCAATGCAAATGTTTTCAAATCTCAAACTCATAATTTTTAACAACCAAATAAATTAAAGTACCAATGCAACATATATCAAGGCAATTATAATAGTCTTCCACTTGCAACATTTCCACACAATTCCTCCATTTCGATTCACAATTTCCATTTCCCTTTTCAATGCAATCTCACAACATAAACATATAATAATTTATATCTATTCAAGAGTAGCAACACTCCCATTTCATGCATTCTCAACAATTTAGTCATTTCATGACTATATTCACATTTTTGAATAACAACTTCAAACCAATTATTCCTCATTTCCACGGAATTTTTTTCATTCAACATTGTCATAATATTTGTCAAAAATCAATTTCATAATATCACCACATTTTCTTAAAAATTCCCAAATTTCTAGAGTTTCTATAAACTAAGTTTTTCTCCTCATTTTGAAAGAAATTATTTCAAGCTAGCATTTCTCTACAATAATATAACTCACCATCTCAAGGATTTTCAGAAAAACATAATGGAAGTCCCCCTTTAAAATCATTCACAACACATGAGCCAACATCCAAGCTTTCATACTTCCCAAAAAGTTCCAAATCAACATAATCTTGCAAATATATATATATATATATAACTCTAAGAAAATCCCTACCGCAAGCTTGAAGAAGAAATGAGATGAAACCCCCAAAATTAACGATGTTGATACTTGATCTCCACCTCACAAAACGTACCCCTTGACGAGTTCTCCAACTTTGATGAAGGAACTAGGGTCAAAATGTTAATGGATTTGGAGAAATCAAGGATTTTGTGAGGTTTGGTGTAGGAAAAATAGAGAGATGGAAGAGAAATGAGTTTTTAGAGAGAGAAAGATATACAAAAAGTGATATGCACTCAGTCCAAGAAGAAACAAAAAGCAGATTTTTCAAACTCAGCATTATCCCGCACGTGCAACACCCATTCTCGCACGTGAGGCACCCCCATCCACACGTGCGACTCTCACCCCCCGCACGTGCGACACTCTCCTCTACTTGTGTATATAAAGCAGAATGCCCCATTGACAGCCCCCTCTTCTTCGCACGTGCGACCTCACCTCCCGCACGTGCGGTCCAATCCCCCCCACGTGCGGTTTTGCCTCCCAGCCAGAAAATTTCCCAGCTCGACCCGTGACAGGATCCAACCTCGCACCTTCCACAACAAGTGAAACTCGGAATTGAAATAAATAAGAACGAGAATTTTGAGAAAAAGTTTTCAAAAACAACGAACCCAACAGTTGACAAGGCTTCACATTAAAACCCGACACTCTAACAAGAGTAAACCCTAACAATAACCAAGGAAGAACGAGATGGTTATGTACCCGATTATCACAATTTTACTCTCAATTCTTCTATTATTATCTTTCTTACTTGGCAGCCTTATAAATCTTCCTTTCCATTTTTTTCTAATTTCAAATAAAAATTTATTTTTTTATGAAAAAAGGTAAAATTTGAAATAAAAAAGATATGTATATAAGGAAAAGGGTGTTTCTAATGACAAGGCTTGTGGGAGCTCTAAACCCTCAAACTAAATTTTATGATTTTTTGATTTTTAAATAATAAAAAACATTCTATTGGTTAAACTCTCATTTAATTATAACAATAAAAATCTAATTATTCCATAAATTACGATTTTTCAAAGGAAAGTATGCAACGCAATTTCAAAATTTAAATTTGAGTGCCACTGTATATGGAATCAATTCACTAAAATTTAATTATTTTTTGTTTTTAAAAAAGTCTATTAGTTAACTCTAATTTAACCATAACAATTAAACTCTAATTATTCCATAAATTACGATTTTTAAAAGGAAAGTATGCTCAATTATTAATATGGAAGCAATTCACTAAAAGGATGAGATGATTCGAGAGATCAAAACCTTGAATCCTTTTGCCATTGTTTTGTCCCTCTTTGTTGCATGAGAAAATGGTTGCTTATATGTACGGATTAACTATTGCAATATGTGTATATATAGGCAATGAAGATGAGTCAACAACAAAGGAAAATATCATATTAAATATTAAATATTATTATTTTTGAATATTTAATATTATTGTATATCTTTATATAATATAAGGAATGTAGTTTCAATAGAATGAAAGAAAATCTATACTATATATATATACAAATGTAGTATAATGATTCTGATTTTGACTCATCACTTATTGTATTTCCGGATTCGGGTTGTGTGTGTCGTTCATTGTCCTTACTCTTTATTCCTCCTTAAATTTGGTTATTTGGACTTGTAGAGTGTGTTTGGAATAGGTTGGTTGCTTGGTTTTCAAACTTTGTATTGTCTAGAATTTTGGTCCTCTGCTCGAGCGGCCCTTCTTGCGCTCGAGCGGGGTTTACAAACTCTCAGTACTGTGCACGTCTGCAAAAGTACTTTTCCATGCTCGAGTGGCGTTTCCTATGCTCGAGCAGGTGGGCGCTCGAGCGGTTTGTCTGTTGTCTGCAATAGCATTGGAGGTGTGTATTCAGCGCTCGAGCAGGACTTCTTGCGCTCGAGCGGAACAACTTGTTGTGTCTGACGCTCGAGCGTCAACTTTTCCGTTCAAGCGGACTGTGCATATATCAGATCGCGAAAGTGACATTTTATATCACTTTTTCATTCTCCTCTCTCTCTAAAACTTTCTAAAAACCTAGATCATGACTGTCTCTCTCTCTCTCTCTCTCTCTCTCTCTCTCTGCATTTTGGCCTAGATCCTTTGGGTTCTCTACCCTAGTGTCTTTGAGAAAAAATTAGAGCATTCCAAAAGCTTCATTTTGATCCTATTGGAACGTGGTCTCGGCGTTGTTGAGGGTTCTACTTTGCTTTGCTTGGTCTTCTTTTCTTGAGATAGAGACTTTCTACACTTTAATATGGTTTTTAACTTAGTTATTTGTTATTGTATGGCAATGGTGGGATTTGGGGATAATGTGGACAAACCTAGGGTTTGGGTGTAAAATGAAAAGAGGGGTTTCGATGATTGAGGTATAAATGATTGTGGGGTTTGAAAATGATGTTGTGTGGGATCAAAATTGTTAGTTTTGGTACTTGGGAAAAGAGAGGGTTTTCCCTAAAATGATTATGATATTTATTTTGTATAAATAAATGAAATTGGTGTTGTAAACATGAAATTGAACGAGTATTGAAATAATTGGTGGAACTAAGTGGATGATACGTCTCATCTTTGAAAATTTAGAATAAATTATCTACCTTGAGATTGAATATCTGTTTAGAAATAACTGTATTGGGCTATCGGTAGAGAATAACTGTGATTATTATAGAAATTGCATGAGGATTAGGTGAATTAAAACTAATCCATGGTTGGTTATCATTAAATATGATTATGTTATAAATACATTGTATATGTATGATTGTTTGGAAGGAGAAATGGGATGTACTATATGTATGATTATGTGTTTAAATACATTATATATGTATGATTGTTTGGGAGGAGAAATGGGATGTACTCCATTGTTTGTGAGGAGAAATGGGATGGACTCCATTATAATTAAGTTGGCCGGAGTGTCCTGGGTGAAAGTCCCGAAATTTATACGTGGGTACCGATCCCACGAACGAAACTTTTGTAAAATGGCAGATTGAAGTGTTTGTGTGGTAATTGTGTGATTGTAGAACCGTTGAGTTGTAGTCTCAATTGTGTTATTAAAAGATAATAAAATTGGCTCATGTGGCTCATGTATTGGGATGAATTGAATGTGAATGGATTGGAGATTTGAATTTGGTACCTTTTGACTATATAGAATATGAATGTTTTGTCACAGGCATTGTTTATGTATATTGTACTTATATTTTTGTTAAATCTCATATATTGTGCTAGATTATTCCTACTGGGTTGTGGCTCACCTATTTAGGGAAAATATTTTTAGGTATTGATGGCATGCCTCCACCAAGACAATAGCATTGAAGGGATTTTTGGGAAGCAAGAGCTTCTTTGTTTTGTTTCACTTTTTGTATAGCTTAGGACTTAAATTGTATGAGCTAGTCTCACTTTTATTGTGACCAAGCCAAGGCTTGGAAATGTGTAAGTCTATAGGACATTTATTTATGTTAAACTATTTTGTATTATTAACTCTATGAAATGAAAGAACGTTACACTCTGATTCATGCAGTTATTTATATATATTTTGGTTGAATCTACGGTTATATTTTGGGGGCGTTACATATAGTATAGTTTTTAATGTTTCTAAACTCTCAAACTTGGTCTCTTTTTCAAAGTTGTGATTATCTTTCCTACTTGAGAGCCTTATAAATACTCCTTTTCCATTTTTTCTAATTTCTAATGAAAATTATTTTTTTATGAAAAAAAAGTAAAATTTGAAAGAAGAAAGATATGGATATACATATAGAACTCAAAAAGATATGATAAATACTAATTTAAAATATTTCAAATGTAATTATTAAAAAAATAAATGAAATATTTTTCTCTCAATTCTTCTATTATTATTTTCCTATTTGACAGCCTTAGAAATCTTCCTTTCTATTTTTCCTAACTTCTAAAAAAAAATATTATTTTTTATGAAAAAAGTAAAATTTGAAATAAAAAAGATATGGATATACATATAGAACTCAAAAAGATATGATAAATTCTAATTTAAAATATTTCAAATCTAATTATTAAAAATAAACAAAATATTTTACTCTCAATTCTTCTATTATTATCTTTTTTACTTGGTAGTCTTATAAATCTTCCTTTCCATTTTTTCTAATTTCTAATAAAAATTTATTTTTTATGAAAAAAAGGTAAAATTTGAAATAAATAAGATACGGATATCTATCTATATATTATATAAGGAAAATGGTGTTTCTAATGACAAGGCTTGTGGGAGCTCTAAACCCTCAAACTAAATTTTTTGATTTTTTGATTTTTAAATAATAAAAAACATTCTATTGGTTAAACTCTCATTTAATTATAACAATAAAAATCTAATTATTCCATAAATTACGATTTTTAAAAGGAAAGTATGCTACACAATTTCAAAATTTAAATTTGAGTGCCATTATATATGGAATCAATTCACTAAAATCTAATTATTTTTTTATTTTTAAAAAAGTCTATTGGTTAACTCTAATTTAACCATAACAATTAAACTCTAATTATTCCATAAATTACGACTTCTAAAAGAAAAGTATGCTCAATTATTAATATGGAAGCAATTTACTAAAAGGATGAGATGATTCAGGAGATTAAAACCTTGAATCCTTTTGCCATTGTTTTGTCCCTCTTTGTTGTATGAGAAAATGGTTGCTTATATGTACGGATTAACTATTGTAATATGTATATATATAGGCAATGAAGATGAGTCAACAAGAAAGGAAAATATCATATTAAATATTAAATATTATTGTGTATTTTTATTTTGAATATTTAATATTATTATGTAACGCCTCCGAAATAATACAATAAATATAACCAAAAGCATAAATTAGTGTGCAAAGTCTTTTCATGTCATAATATTAAAAGTACAAAAGAGTTTAACAGAAATAAATGCCCAATAGGCTTACATCTTTCCAAGTTTTGACTTGATTATAAAAAAAATGAGACTAGCTCTTACAAATAAAGTCTCTGGCTATACAAAAATACATAGTCAAAATAAAGAAGCTCTTGCTTTCCAAAAGTCCCTCTAATGCTATTGCCTTGGTGGAGGCATGCCATCACTACTTGAAAATATTTTTCCCAAATAGGGTGAGCCACAGCTCAGTAGGAATAATCTAACACTGTATATGGAGTTTAATGAAGATATAAGTGCAATGTGCATATGTAATACTAAGGATAAAACATTCACATCTTTATATAGTCATAGAATACCAAGTCCACATTCCATTTCATTTTCCCTTAATCCTCTTCAATACATGAGCCAATATCATTATTTTTCAATAACCCAAATGAGACTACAACTCAATGGTTCAACAATTACATAATCAACACACCAACAGTTTAAACTGCTATTTTACGGATATTTCGTCCGCAGGATCGGCACCCATGTATAAATTTTGGAACTTTCACCCAGGACACTCCGACTAACTTAATTATAATGGAGTCCATCCCTTTTCTCATGCCAAACAATTATACATATACAATGTATATAAATACATAATTACACATGGAGTACATCTCATTTCTCCTCCCAAATAATCATATATATACAATGTATATAAACACATAATTACTAATGGAGTACACCCCCTTTCTCTTTCCAAATAATCATACATATACAATGTATATAGTCATAGTCATATTTAATGACAACCAACGAGAGATTAGTTTCAATTCACCTAATCTATATGCAATTTCTACAACAATCAAAGCTATTTTCTACCGATAACCCAATACAAATATTTCTAAACAGATATACAATCTCAAGACAGATAAATTATCCAAAATTTCCAAAGATATGAAGTATTACATATTCGATTCCACCATCTATTCCAATACTCGCTTAATTTCATGTTTACAATACCAATTTCAATTATTTATACAAAATAATTATGCTAATCATTTTAGGGCAAAATCTCACTTTTTCAAAATATCAATCCAAATACCAAAATCAATCGTTTTGACACCACATGACTTCATTCTCAAACTCCATGTTCATTTATTTCACTTTCACCCAAAAACCCCTCTTTTTATTTCACCCAAACCCTAGGTTTGTTCAAACTATTCCCAAATCCCACCATTATTACACAATCGACAAATAACTAAGTTAAAAACCATATTAAAGTGTAGAAAATCCCTACCTCAAAGAGAGGAGATGGGCCAAGAAAGAGAGAAACCTCAAAGATGCCGAAATCCAACTCTATTCGGATCAAAGTGAAGATCTTGAGAAGCTCCACCTTTTTAATGAAGGCACAAGGGTTGAGAAACCACTAGAACTAGGTGGAAATCTAGAGAAAGAGAGTATTTTAGAGAGAAAGGGTCTCACTTTAGGGTTTCTAGAAGAATAGATCTGAAAAAAAAGAGGTAAAAAGTGATTTTCGCGATCTGATATACGCACAATCCGTTTGAGCGAAAGAGTTGATGCTTGAGCGTCAGACACAAAAATTTGCTCCACTCGAGCGCAAAAAGAGACCCGCTCGAGCATGGAATACACACGTCCAGTACTTTTGCAGACAACAGACAAACCGCTCAAGCGCAAGAAGGGACGCTTGAGCGTAGGAAACGCCGCTCGAGCATATAAAACACTCCTCTAGTATTTTGCAGACGTGCAAAATACTAAGTGTTTGCAAATCCTGCTCGAGCAGAAGACCAAAGTTCTAGGCAACATAAGGTTTGAAAACTAAGTAACCAATCTGTTCCAAACACACTCAAAATGCTCAAACAACCAAATTTAAGGAGGAATAAAGAGCAAAAGACAATGAACAACATTCAGAAACCATAAACCCGAGTCCATAATACAACAGATGACGGGTCAAAACTGGAATCGTTATATATTATATGTCTTTGTATAATATAAAGAATGTAGTTTCAATAGAATGAAAGAAAATCTATACTATATATATATATCTATACTATATATATAACCAAATGTAATTGTATTGACAAAAGTCTCCAAATATTCAAAGTTCTCTCTTTCCTACATGGCAACTCTCCATGATTGTCTTTCATGTTTTCAACCCTCTTTGATTGTCTTTCATGTTTTATATTTTCCTCCATTTTTATTTGTTTGATTAATTAAAATGAAAATTAATTTCATGGTTTATGGATAAAGATTTGAATTTCAAAATTCCTCCATATAGATAGACATATAAAAATTGATAAGTAATTTATGAAAATTAATTTCATAGTTTACAGATAAAGATAAAAATTAAATAATTAATTTAAAAAAATTAATTTCATAACTTATAAACAATTTAAAATTTCTTCCCATAAATGAACTTATAAAAATTGATAAATAACTTATAAAAATTAATTTCATGACCTACAAATAAAGATAAAGGTTAAAAAATTTATTTTAAAAAAAATGAAATTACTCCTTTTTTTTGCCCTTCATTTTGTACTTTAATTAATTTCATTTTATGAAAAATTATTTTATGACCTATAGATAAAGACAAAAATTAAAAGAATTATTTAAAAAAATTGATTTCATGTCTTATAGATAAATAAACATATAAAAATTGATAAATAATTTATGAAAATTAATTTCGTGGTCTATAGATAAAGATAAAGATTAAATAATTGATTTACAAAAAATTAAAACAATAAAATTTAAATAAAGATATGATTTGTTAATCTGTATCTATCAAAAACATATCTATCTAAATCTTTATTTTAATTTACTTATATTTTTTTCTCCTTCTATCACATATTATCCTTTTTTTATTTTGACTTTTTTATCTTATGAAATGTCCTTATCTATAACTTTTATCTCCTATTAAATTCTTAACCTTCTCTTGATCATTTTTATTATTCGTTATTATCTACCAAGTGATAAAGATATAAAATAAAATAAAATAAATAGGTGGCTCTATATGAGAAGAGTATTAATAATGAAATAATGAAGGCTGCATGGGAGGAGACAATACAAAAATCTCACAAAATTAATTTTCGTCACTATATTTATCCAAGGTAATAATTTGATGTTCTTTCTCTTAGTTGTTAAAAATAATTTGTATTAGATCATTGCTATGTGTTTTTTGCTTTTTTTTTATAAGGCTATCATTTGTTATAGTATTTTTTCAATCCCATCTCTAAATTCTCTCTTTGAAATTTTTATTTTTTTAATAATAAAGTTTAAAACCAATTTCTTATCAAATTTGTTTTCTTAGTACTTATTTTATTGAAAGATCGAGACGAGTAAAACTTTAATATGATATATGAAATTAATAAACATAATACAAAAATGGTAGGGAAGTACTACATATTTGTCGATATCTCTCTATTATTATTAGTTGATTTGCTAGATTATATTATCAATTTAGACTCCGTATGATTTAATTCAATGTCCATGACTTTAGTTATATTTGATCATTTTTTCATTGAGTAACATATATAATTTTTTTGTTGGTATATAATGATTAAAGCTATCATTTATTATATTTCTTCAAGAACAATTTAAATAATTTGTCATCATTTTTTTAATAAATAAAATGGATTAAAACTATTTTCTTATATAATTTTTATAATCTTACGAAATTCTTATCTTGATTTAAGCTTTTTAAATGTTATAGGAACTATGCAAGTATTATTCAAGTTATGGAGAAAATGATTATGGAGAAGGATTTATATGCATCTGTCATTGATAGAGGAAATCAAAGGTATAAAGTTGCTAACATGATCAATTAATGATTTATTTGAAATGTTTTTTTTATGAGGAGGGTAATAAACTTAGATTAAAGTTTTTGAAAAACTACTTAGAAATTATAATTAAAAATTAAGATTTATTCATAATTTGGTCCCACAATAATAATATAAACCACTGATTTATAAGTCTAAGTAAATTTATGATAACTATTTTGAGTTTGTAGAATTTATCTCTTTTAATACTTTATTTTTGTTTTTTTGTTTTTTTAACCAGATCAATTAATGACTTATTTGTGAAGTTTTTTTTATGAGTAGGGTAACAAACTTAGATTAAATTTTTTTGAAAACTACTTAGAAATTATAATTAAAAATCAAGATTTATTCATAATTTGGTCCCACAATAATAATATAAACTACTGATTTAAAAGTCTAAGTAAATTTATGATAATTTTTTTGAGTTTATAGAATTTCTTTTCTTTTAATACTTTGTTTTTGTTTTGTTTTCTGCATGATACTATAGTTTGATACAAGTTATTTATGTTATCAAGTGATTTTGATACTATTATCCCCAACAATCTTTATAATTAACAATTTTTTATGCATATCAAATTTTATTGTGAAATTTTATGGATTAATTATGATTAATATCTACCCAGATGGCTTAATATCATGACTTGCCGCTATTAAACCATAATTCACAATTAAAATAATTTATTTATCACACAAAATATATATAGTCTATTTTTCCGTGCATAGCACGGATTACCACTAGTATTATATAAGGAAAATGGAGTTTTTAACCCACAAGCCTTGTGGGAGTTCCAATATCTCAATCTTAATTTTCTAATTTTTTGATTTAAAAAAAAATCTCAGCATTTATTGACTTCTCCCAATTCACAAGCCTTTTAACTTATCCCATACCTACTGCTATACCCTTTTCAACTTCTCTTATACTCTATGGTTAGTGATGAGATTGTTAAATTATTTTTATAAAATATTTAAAATAAATATAAATTCTTATTAAATCTATCTATCTGTATATTATATAAGGAAAAAGAGGTTTCTAACCCACAAGTCTTGTGGTAGTTCCAATATCTCAATATTAATTTTCTAATATTTTTTATTTAAAGAAAAAAAACCTCAACATTTATTGATTTATCCCAACCCACAAGTCATTTTGACTTCTCCCAAACTTATTACTGCACCCTTTTCAACTTCTCTCATACATTATGGTTAGTGATGAGATTGTTAGAATATTTTTATAAAATATCTAAAAAAATACTTTGTATATTAAAAAAATATCTAAAACAAATACAAATTCTTATTGAAAAATAATAGGTTGCAATTGCGAAAACAAAAAAGAGAAAAAAAAAATTATACTGTGCATTTCATTAACAATGCTCAAAAAATATGCGAAGTGTTTGTGTAATGGTTTGATACGTGTCCACTCTCAAATTATTAAGTGAATATAGATGAAATCAAAGAATTTAGCTTTAATGGCTAAAAAATATTAGAAGTCCGACTATTGAAGCGTAGTAACTATTAATTAATAGAATTCAACAATTGAAAAGTCTCAAACCACATCTCTTTGTTTTCTCAAATGTCCCATTTTTTTGATTCATGCATTCATTTTAATATTGATAGAGAATTGGATATACGGAAGAGTGAGAGATATTAAAATTATATATTGAGTTATGTAATTGTTATGATGAAAAATAAAGGTTGTCTTCCCCTTCTATTGCGATTTTTCTAGTTATACCTCCAATTAAAACGTTAGGTGAGTTTCTCCATCATCATTGAACGTTATTTTCAATTTTTTTAGATACTTTGTCTCACAATTGATTGTGTTTTGTGTTATGAAATTTATTATATCTGTGTTTGCTAAAACTATTAGATGGACCTAATGCAAGAAGTGCAGACTATTTCAATGTTATTTTCGAGATTAAAAGTACAAAAAACATACACAAAAAAAATATGAATAGACAAAATTTTACAAAAATTTGTTTGTGAATCTCACTTCTTATCCTATAATTCATTTATTTTTTGTATTATATTTTATGTTTGGTTTCTGTACTTTTTATATATATATAATTTTCTTTGTTTTCTTTAAAAGTTTATTTTTTAAAATAAATAAATTATTTTCTATTTCAAACAATTTCATTTTTGTTTTTATTTTTTATTTTTTTCTTAAAGTAGTTTTAGTTTTGGGCAATTACTTACTTTTTTTTCCCCCTTTCTATATATTGTAATTTTATACATTTTAAGTGTATGATATTTTCACTAATACACTTGGAGATACACTATGAAAGAAGTATCATGCGAAAATTAAGCAAGACTTCTTGAAAATCCTATAATTTATTTATTTTTTGTATTATATTTTATGTTTGGTTTCTGTACTTTTTTTATATAGTTTTCTTTGTTTTCTTTAAAAGTTTTTTTTTAAAAATAAATAAATAAATTATTTTCTATTTCAAACAATTTAATTTTTTTTATTTTTTATTTTTTCTTAAAGTAGTTTTAGTTTTGGATAGTTAATTACTTTTTTCTATATATTGTAATTTTGTGCATTTTAAGTGTATGATGTTTTCACTAATATACTCGGAGATGCATTATGAAAGAAGTATCATGTTTAACAATAGACATTTGAAAATTTGTAACAAAATTTTTTAACTTTCCTTTTTGCTAAGAAAATTCTATTTGGTACTAGCTAAATAAAATGCTTTTAAAATAGTTTTTTTTTAATTTTTAATTTGAAATTAAAACTATAGTAAATTTATGTAAGCGTAATTGCTAACCACATTTTTTTACTTAATGTATAATATTATATTGACTACGTTTACTTTTTTTAAGTAGTAAATAGAGGTATAAAAATGTCATTAGGAATAAATTTTTCCTTAATTTAGTTATAAATTTTGCCAATACATTATTTTTAAATTTTGAATAAAAGAAAACATAAAACAATTGAGTGAAGATATGCTGTATTTGTTATATGCTTTTTTCTGTGTGAAAAAAAAAAGAAAAAAAAGACATTTAAAAATCACAATTCACATATATACAAATAATTGTAAATATAACCCGTGCATAGCACAGGTGGAACACTAACCCACAAACCTTGTGGGAGCTCCAATATTATAATCTTAATTTTTTGATTTTTTGATTTAAAAAAAAAAAAAACTTAACATTTATTGACTTCTCCCAACTGACAAGCCTTTTTGACTTCTCTCATACCTACTGCTACACCTGTAACGCCTCGAAATAACCCAACACAAATTAGATACATTAACCAACATCCATTAAGGAATAAAGATAGATCTCCAACCTTTCCATCATTTATCAACAAAGTGTGTACAAAAGTTCTACATGCGAATTATACATTCAACGGTATGAAAATACATGAATATATAGCATGTAGAACATCAAATCCCACAAATAATGCATTGCCCTCATGGGCTTACAATTTCCAAGGCTTAAGCCCGGTTACACAAAAATAGTTTTGCGAACCCATACATTTAAAGCCCTTGGCTAGAAAAAAAAACCACAACAAAAGAGAGAGTCATTTATTCTTCACAAAATGTGTCCACGCCCTCAACTCGGTGGGATCACCACATCTTTTCCTGCACCAAAATCCCATAGGGGTGAGCTTAAAGCCCAATAGAGAATCCTTACAAAGTATATACAGTTATGCAAGATTTCCAATATTAAATGCAAGTGCCATGCAATGCCAATTTAAAGAGAATTTCATTTACGTGCCTTTTCTTTAAAAGTCACCATGTTCAACAACAGTTTGAAATCTCAACAATTCCGAAACTTACAATTTTATTCCATAGGGGCGGTTAATACGACTCAGGTAATCCCTAGGTTGGTGTCTGCAAGTAGGCTCAACTAGCACTACCAAAAACCCCACTTTATCGGTTGTTAACTGGAAGGGAAGTGGTACCTCCTCCGCACGTGTTTTCGGTCTTTCACCCCGGACACTCAAGCCAACTTATCAATTTCATCTACACCTCATATCCGAACTTACCAACGTATTTACCCCATAAACATTTCCATGATTTCATTTCACAATATTTCATTCTCAAAGAAAGTTCCAATTTCCAATCCAATGTTCATGACATGCAAGGTTTTAGAAATGCCAATGTTCATGACATGCAAGGTTTTAGAAATGCCAATGCAACAATTATCTATACTACATCATGTTCCTCCACTTTCAACATAACTCCAACAAATGTTCCATAAGGATTCAAAATTTCCGCTTTCTCCTTTCAATGCCATTCCAACAAATAGCCAAAAGTTTGCCATCTTATATATATCAATATAAAATTATATGTCCACAATTCGTGCACTTTCATCATTTTAATCATTACAAAGCTATAGCGATATATAGTCAACGAGTTACAATCTCAACAATTCTCAAATGTGAAGAAACCCACCATCAATATGCATGCATTTGTATATAATAAAAGAAAATTTCATTTTCTTTACTTATCATGGCACATCACAATGTATATATATATACATATATATCTATATATATATCAATTATGAACCCTCATCTTCTTCCATTTAAGGAAAACCCCAATTTCTAGGTTTCTTCTTTACAACAACACACACACACCCTAAACACTTGTAAGAGATCCTAAAGAAGACACCATTTCCTTGCCCAAGATGGTTTCAACTCTCAAGATATTATCTTAGAAAGATTTGAAATCTTAAAACCCACTTTTGAAAAACCCTACATTCTTTAGCCAAAATTAAACCCTCATAATATCCCCAAAGCAAACCCAAAACCCACATCAACACTTGCAAAACACATATATATAACTTAAGAAGTCCCTACCTCAAGTTTGATGAAGAGATTGAGATGAAACCCTAGAAATCAAAGATGCCAAAGCCCAATCTCCACCGTACCCAATGTAGCTCTTGAGGAGTTCTTTAACTTTGATGAAGAAGCTATGGGTAAATTTCAAATGGATGTAAGAATATCAAGGATTTTGATCTTGTTTTGAGGTAGAAATATAGAGAGAAGGGAGAGCAATGTTTTTTTAGAGAGAGAGGGAGATATAGGAAAAGTGATATACAATCAGCCCCAAAAGGAAGAAAAGCAAAAAATTTTGGGCTGCCCAGAATTACGTACGTGCGGCGCCCTCTCCCGCACGTGCAGAGCGTCTTCCTGTATATGCGGCCTTCACCCCTGCACGTGCGGTGGTCCCTCCCCGCACCTCACTCCGCACCATCCTTTTCACGTGCCTTTTATGCAAAATGCAACCCAAAAGACTCCCCCCCTCACCGCATGTGCGACCTCCCATCCCACACGTACGGCCTCCTCCCGTACGTGTGGCCCTAGCCCTCAAACACAGAATTTTCTCTTCACAATGCTAGACACCCCGAACCAGCCTCGCACCCTCCGAAACGAGTGAAAAACAACCCCAGAATAAACAAAGACCGGAATCTGAGAAAAAGCTTTAGAACACAACAAACCCAAAGAGGACAATAAGTGAAGCAACGTACAATGAAACTGGTCATCGCAACACCCTTTTCAACTTCTATAGCAATCCTGGTTTTCCTTTCCTTGTTTAGTGTATTCTGGACTCGGTTCTGTGGGTGTGTGTTGTTGTCTTATTCTCGTTTCCATCATTTACTCTTTGTATTTGAGTTTTGGGTTATGTTGGGTAGGTTTGAAACAGGTTGGTTGTGTTTAGAAACATAGAGTTGATGCCCAGATTTTAGCCTTCACGCTCGAGCGGGGCTTTTGACACTTGAGCGGGCCCCTTCGCTTTTGCTCCTCCGCTCGAACGGGGAGTTTGACGCTCGAGCAGAATTATTCAGTCTTCAGTACTTTTCCTGTAGGTCATCGGACGCTCGAGCGTCTACTTTCACGCTCGAGCAGGGACCTTCGTCTGCAGAACTTCTGGAAGTGTGCATTCGACGTTCGAGTGGCGCTTTTGATGCTCGAGTGGGAGTCTGTGTCTAACGCTCGAGCGGGGCGTTCCACGCTCGAGTGGACTGTGATGTTTATTAGTCTGAGAGAAGCCATTTTTGAATCACTTTTTTGACTCTTTCTCTCTCTCTAACTTTCCAAAACCCTAATTTGATAGCTCCTCTCTCTAGAACTCTCTCTCTCTCTCTCTACATTTTGATCTTGGTTTAATGAGACCCAAACCTTGTGCCTTCATTAAAGTGTTAGAGCTTTTCAAGGCCTCTATTTTGATCTGAATAGTTGTGGGTTTGGAGCACCTTCGAGTTTGTTCATCATCTCCTTTGAGTCTCTTCACTTGAGGTAGGGATAACTACTCATATTTATGGTCTTTGACATAAACATGTGGTCTTTTTGATTTAATGTTGAAGTTGGGAAATTTTGGATGTTAGGGTTTCAAAACTTAAAATACATAAAGAGGGGTTTTGTTCCTTTGAACCATACATGTGTAATTGGGCTTTAAAATGAGATTATTGATGTTCATTGTTGATATTTGGACATTTGAGTCAATGTTGAGATAAAAGGGGAAAATGCCATAGTTGGGTTTAATCGGGTCATTTATGTAATAAATGAAATTTATTATGGAAATATGAAATTGGTTTGGAAATAATGGAATTGGGAAATTTTGAGATTGAATGGTGTAGTTGGATCGATTAATCACTTATCTATGAAAATGTTGATAATTTATCTGTTTGATGGATTTATTATCTATTTAGAAATAAATGCTTTAGGTTATCGGTGGAGGATAGTCTTGAATGTTGTAGACACTGCATGATGATTAGGTGAATTAAAACTAATCGATTGAGTATGTTATTGAATATGACGGGTCGAATAACACATTGAATATGTATTTTGCTTGATCATTGTATATGATAAGTGTTTAAATACATTGTATATGTATATTGTTTGGGAGGAGATAGGGGATGTACTTCACGGTTTGGGAGAAGATAGGGGATGTACTCCTAAACCGGATTTGGGAGGAGATAGGGGATGGACTCCAGTGATAACTAAGTTAGCCGGAGTGTCCAGGGTGAAAGTCCCAAAATCCTAATTGCATTTGCATAACGTAGATGAATTGAAGTATTGAAATGATGGTAATATGAGTTGTAATCTCACTTGAAATTGAAGTGTTGAAGTGTTTTAATGTGAGTTGTTGTCACGACCCAAACTCGGCCCTATGGGTTTAGCACCGTAACCGGCCAGTAATCCGAGATTACCGAAGGCCTGCTTAACAGTAGTACAGTAAAACAGAGTTTAGGGCCTGGCGGAAGCCAATACAGTAAATAAATAATGTCCATTGAGCTGTGACAGTCTGTATGCCAAAAAGATTTTTCATGCATTCACACATGTAGAACAGTACAGTCTATATAAAATTTACAGTCACACAGTACAGGGACTTAATCCCTTGATAGCAGTACAGTTAGTAGCTGACAGTCTATACAGTAATCCAAAACAGTACGGAGACAGACGGGGGAAAAACAAAACACTCCAAAGCCATAGCATGGCAACTCGGAACCTCGCAGTGAGGCACATAGGCTGGCTTGACAAAACTGGAGTCTAACCCACGCTCCTAGCTCCGATCTGGTGGCTGAGCACCTACATATGTATATAAACAGTGAGCTAAAGCCCAGTGAATAACATAATGCGTAAAGAGGTTAAGAATGAAATGTCCTTACAGTAATGAAAACAGTTCATTAAATAGTATTTCAGTCTTGCAGTCAGAACAATTATTCAATCATATGTGGTACATCCATTAGCATAGCAGTAAGCAGTAGGTCTTAAAGACCGAACAGTAATGATGGCCATCAATCAGTAAACAGTAATGGTTCCACGAGGGGACCGACAGAGATCTCTGTAGCAGTAGCAGTAACAGTATACAGTAGTTGCTAAGGATGCCACAATACATTTCAGAATATAGGACATACATTCAATCAAATAACAATAATCATTTCAGAAAACAGTTTCGTGAACAGTCAGAAAACATTCCCAGTTGAACATATCTTTACACAATTGTTACTCACAGAGTTTGGGCTACAGTATGCTAGAGCGTGTCTCCCCAGTCGCCAACCCTACACAGTTCACAGGTTGAACACACACTAAGCTACACAGTTGGGAAATGTCATAACTTAACCCCTAATTTGCCTTGGTGTGTTCTACATCTATATCCTCATTAAGATGCCTTAAACTAGGCCTAAGAATGCCTAGAATGGGATGAGGATGCAAAAATACATTTAGAAAACATTTTGCAAAGTTTGCTGAAAATAGGAGCCTCGCTCGAGCGAGCCTTCCTTCGTTCGAGCGAGCTTCCAAAATCAAAGGCTTTGCTCGAGCGAGAAATCCTTCGCTCGAGCGGTCTGTCGAACAGTAAAAATACTGGATGCTGTGATTTTACGCGCGATGGTCGCTCGATGCCTGCTCGAGCGGAGCCCTGGACAAAGGTGCTCGCTCGAGGGAGGAATCCTTCGCTCGAGCGAGGAAGCCAAATATGGAATTCCCAGATTTGCCTCCCAAGCTCAAACCAAGTATTCTACCACTCTAAACTCGACCTCTTGGGCCCAAATTCTGGAAAACATATCTAAATTCAATGTATAACAATTTTCAAAGCTCAATTTATGAATTCAAGCCCCAAAGGTGAGTCAATTAAAACCATATTTCAAACCCATTTTCATAAACATGGAGAAATGCAAACATGCATGAAATTAAACTATTTCAAAGCTCAAATTCTTGTTCAAATGAACTCATTTCTTCAAGAACATGGTGAAATCATGGACTCAAGCCTAATTATGAACATGCATGTGCAATTTACCATGAACTCAACTCAAATCTCATTCTTTCAAACATGCATGCATAAATTCTAGCATAATTCACCATGTATGAGCTACAACATGCCTTAATTCTAAAATGAAACATGAATCATGCAAGAATTAGCTCTACAACAACAACAAGAAGATGAATGTCCTACCTTAGTCTTGTATTCAAGGTTTAAGAGCTCAATTTTGAAATCAATCTTCAATTCCCAAGCAATTCCACAAGTTGAACCCAATTCCCTCTTAATTCTCTCCCTCTCTTACTCTAAGGTTGGCTATAGCAAGAATAAGGGGCTGAGGAGTAGTTGCCTAAGTATATACAAGACTCAAATTTGTCTAAAGTAGTGGCCACTAGGTGGCATTTTGGTGAATAAGTCAAACTTTGCCTTTTATCAATATTTAATCTAATTTAATCATACCTAATCACATTTTAATTAAATACACCATAAAATCACATAAATGCCACTAATCATGGAACACCAATCAATTTTGGGTTCGGCCGCCGATAAGGCCTTCAATTCGCAATTTAAATATAAACATACCAACAGATAATCGAATAATCGAAAAGATAAAAATGCAATACAATAGATATGCTCAGTCAATTCAGTTCCAGTTTTCAATCAGTCCGTTCAGTACTTCAGTTAGTTCAATTATCTGTCACAAGCAGTCCAGTTTAGCAATAATCAGTAGGTAATTCAGTAATTTATCGGTAAACGGTATGGGGGTTGTTACAGTTGTAGTCTCATATTGATTGATCATGATTGAAGTATTGTTAACGTGAGCTGTAGTCTCTTTGTAAACTATCTGGTTGAACAGAGAACCATAACTATGAATTGGTTTAGTTAATGAAACGGAAAGGAATTGAATGTATGTGTGAATGAGGATTGATTGTGAAAGGGATGTACGTTTGTTTATGTGAGTTAAACATTTATCAAATGCTAATGTTTTAGTTATTGCTCATATTATGTTTAGCATATCTCTACTGGGCGTTGGCTCACCCTATATGGGACATCATTTTCAGGTTTAGGTGACATGCCACCTCCAAGGACGTAACTTGGGAGGCTTAGAGGCTGACAGATCTTTTGTTGTTATCTTTTGTTATTACATGTAAATTCAAACCAAGGGCTTAATGTGTTTTGAGTTAGTACTCTCCTTTTTGTAACCAAGTGTTGGCTTGGAAAGTTGTAAGCCCATAGGGCATTTACTTTTGTTGTCAACATGTAATACTTTTGTAATGAATACTCTAATGTTTGTAATATAATGCTTCTTTTCTACTTTATGGATATCATGAATGATTGGTTTGTGTATTTTTTTGAGGGCGTTACAACTTCTCCCATACACTATGGTTAGTGATGAGATTGTTAAATTATTTTCTAAAAAATCTAAAAAAAATAATTTTTTATATTAAAAAAATATTTAAAACAAATATAAATTCTTATTAAATCTATTTATCTATATGTTATATACTTAAAAAGGGATTTCTAACCACAATTTTTGTGAGAATTTCAATATCTCAAAATAAAATTTCTAATTTTTTGATTATAAATAATAAAAAAAATCCTCTATAGCTCTCATTCAAGCAAAAAAAATAAAAAATAAAAAATAAAACATAATAATAATAATAATAATAATAATAATAATAATATCTCTTGACTTATGACTTTCAAATGAAAAGTATATTAAATATATAAAATAAAAAATAGAAAATATACTAATTCATTTAAAAATTCAAATTTGAGGGGTACCAAATAGGGAAAGCATTTCATTAATTTAAATTTAAAATTATAATGATTTATCCCATAATACATAAGTTTTAAATAATAATCTATTCCATGATTTATCTATATATCTATATACTAGTATAATTGCAAAATAATGTCATTTCATTAAGGTTGAAAGTTGTAATTCTTCTTTCTCATTTTTTCATTTTGTTTAATTTTTGGTTAATACGTGTTACAATATGATTGGTCTATAAATTAATTTTATATTCTTCAAAATAAAATTTTAATTTGGATTCTTACTTAAATTATGTTACTATAATTGGAATGAGATCAAAATTCATTTCTTAAATTTTGCATCCTTTATTAAATTATAAAATAAAATTTAAATTTAAATTATTCTTCAAATTATATTATTACAATTAGAATGAGATCAATATTCACATGTGCCATAATGATGTGTCATAATATTATTGGTTTAAATATAATTTTTTTTAAATATATGTGTTCAAATTATTAATCGCTATTAATTTTTTTTTGTTTTAAATTTTATAAAAAAAAAATTATATCCTTCTAAACTATAAGAATTTGAACAATAATATTATTTTTTTAACAAAAAAACAAAACATAACTTTTTTTAGTACTTACTAGGACTGGGCATAGGGTTATTTGACCTGCACAACTCGCTCTACCTGTACACGTATGGGCAGTTTTGCAAATACAATAGGGTAGGGTGCGGTTTGGAATATTTTAAAATTTCGGTTTGCAGGCAGGTTGCAGGTTTGACTCGAACCGCAAATTGCACAAATCCGATCCGCAAACACCCCTAGTACTTACCAAACATGGTGGATTTTGTTAGATTTTTTTTAATTTTAATTTTTTATTTCAATTGTCAATTAAAGAAATTAAAATAAGAATAAAGATATATTTGGTTCAAATTGTTAAAAAGTTACTTTTGCTAAAATAAATTAGAAAGAAACAATCATTTTTTTTTAATTAAAAGTGATGGTTCGTTAAACTTTTTTATTTAAAAAAAGAAGAAGAGGGTTATCGGTGATAATTTATTGTTCATCTTGAATTATTTTCAGATTAAATGAAAATACCATATTAAATTTTCTTCTTACCATTTTTTTATTCAAATACTTTTGTTTTGTAAGAAATTTGTTTTTATTTTATTGTAATTTTTAAATTAAAAGAATTTCTAAAAAATTATATTTAAATCATTTATGCGATTATAAAGAGTAAATTTTTTTAATATCAACTTAGTGGTAGTTTGGGAAGTACAAAATAAGTATACCTTTTTACTTTTTATGAAAATATATATAGAAAAGTAAGGATGTGATGTGACCCAATAAAGATAAGGGGTACTTACGTGTAGGTC
Organism: Camellia granthamiana; assembly: GCA_036172215.1. Taxonomy (NCBI): domain Eukaryota; kingdom Viridiplantae; phylum Streptophyta; class Magnoliopsida; order Ericales; family Theaceae; genus Camellia; species Camellia granthamiana. The sequence continues at coordinate 54,645,067 of CM069915.1, read as the reverse complement.
CTAATAAGTGGACTTATTATCTAATAGGTCTTATGGGAAAAATTTGTCATGAAAAAAGTCGCTAATTGTAAGTTTTAGCGACAATTTATAAAAATCATGACAAAAAAAGTCACTAATTGTTAATTTTTAGTGACATATATAAAAAATTGTCACAAAAAAATATTTTTAGTGACAATTTTACCAAGATTTATTTTCAATATGACTTGATGGAAATTAAGTCCAACTATTAGGACCTATTGGTAGTTTACACTAAAGATAATTAAGTATATTTTTTTACTTTTTAAGAAAAGAGGAGTAAAAAAATAGAGATGTGATGTGACTTAAAAAAAATAAAAAGATAATAAAAGTCAGCTAATATGGCACTTTCCAAACAACCGTTTATTCGAGGATCTCTTTCTAAAAGGTGTATTTTTAAAATATTTTCAAGAAAAATTCTATTGGAAATCTTAAGTATATTGCTTTTTCTTTTGTTCATTAATATTAAATTTTTAATTAATTTTATTTATTATTTAAAAAAATAAATTAGCAAATAATTTATATATTTATATATATAATTTGTTTTGGTTGCTCAGGTTATTTGGTGTTTTTGCCCAAGTCCACTCAATCTTAATTTGAAATTTTGAATTTCTGCATAAGTCCTTAATTAAAAACTATATTGTTCAATCTTTAAACTTTTTTAAGCTCGACCCAAGTTGTTTGGGTTGAGCTTATCTAAGTTTTCAATTCTATCAAGGGAAGTTGAAAGTCACATGATTAAATTTGTAACAAATTAAAAAATAAAAAACAAATTGTGATAAAATTGTGGGACTTAAATTTTAAATTTTAATCTTCTTTGTTTCCATAAATTGCATACAAAATTTAACTATTTATATTTTTTTTATATAAAAATATATTATTATATAAGTAAATGGGAGTTTCTAACTACAAGTCTTGTAGCACTTGTACCATTTTAAAACTTTTGAGAAGTGTATTTGAATCCTTTATTTTATTTTGGGGATCTTTGGTATTATTGTATCTTGGTTTTGGATGAGTGAAAATCGATTTAAACTTGTTGGGTTTGGTTGTTCGTACTTGTTCTTGTCAAAAGTTTCTTGGAGACTTAGAAATTCTATTCTAGGGTCGACACCAGTCTTCCTAAGGGTCGACCCTTACCCGTTGGTAAAGTTTCTGGAAGTGTTGCTGGAATATAGGGTCGACACCAGTATGGGGAGGGTCGACCCTCTTATATTGCAGAATCTGTGTGTTAGTTGCTGGAAATTAGGGTCAACCCCCTCCTGTCTAAGGGTTGACCCCCTTGCTTGTGCCAGATTGTCCTTTCTACCTGAAGGGTCGACCCCCCTGCCCGAAGGGTCGAATCCTGTGTGTTTTTTTTCCTCTAGATTTTAGGGTTCGAATGGGCTCTACCTTTTGGGGGTTTTTTGGGCCTATTAGTTTATTTGACATTAGGGCTATTCTCTACTACTATAAATAGGCCCAAACCACTTTTCTCTAATTATTTTCCTCCCCTTTTTCCTCTTAAACCGTGATTTCTCTTTTCTCTCTCTAAAACTTGACTTTTCGCACCTAGATCTCTAGATCTACTCACATAGAGTGATCTTTTCACCATGGTCCTTTGAGAAAGGTTGTAGATCTTGTCAAGGGCTTTCTATTGATCCAAGTAGTTCGTGGTTTCATCGCCGGTGATTTTTGGGTTGTTTTTTCTTTGCTTCAAGAGGTAGGGATTTCTTTGCTCCTTTCCAATACTTCGTCTATAGATAGATATGTGGTAGATTTTATTGCATAAAAACCATATTCATTATGGATTTTCTTGAAAGCCATGAAAGGGGGTTCTAGAGTTTGATATTTGTGATTGGAGTTGTTAAGTTGTTTGTTGTTGGGTTATTTGGGAAATGATTTATTATGTTTGTGAAGAAATGGAGGAAAGCCCTAATTTATTATCGATTTAATGGATTTAAAAAGGGACAAAAGCCCTAATTCATTATTATCGATTTAATGGATTTAAAAAGGGAGGAAAGCCCTAATTTATTATTATTGATTTAATGGATTTAAAAAGGGAGGAAAGCCCTAATTTAATATTATTGATATAATGGATTTTAAAAGGGAGGAAGTTGAATAATCTTTATATTTTGCTAATATGGGTTGTATGATTGTGTTTATATCAAAAGAAAATAAAATGAGAAGTAACTACCGTGTTGGTATTGTTTTAGACTAATCACATGAAGTTGAGTTAAGTTATGATTTTGGTACCGATGGGATTGGTTTTGTAAAATAAAGAGGATGGATTTGGTTTTGGTTTTGTAAAATGATGAGAATGAATTCTTAGAAAATGGTTGGAGTTGTGTGGATTGGAAAATAAAGAAAAGTGGTCTTTTTGAAAGAAAATGAAATCATCACCCTTTGTAAATTTCTAATGAACTTGAGGTCGGATTTGGAACCTTTACATATTATCACTTTTATTGGACTGAAAGTCTTGCGAGAATTGGATTGTTGTCCTACGAGTATTTAATACCTTTACTTAGAGGTTTTGTCCTTGGTCATTGGTGGAGGATGGCATTGTTGTGTTGAATAATATCGTTTATGTATTACACTTGTGTTATTATGCATTCTAGTATGTTGAGATGGTTGGGAATGTGCTTGCGCTTCAAATGAGAGGTACCATTACCTTCCCGCTAGCGCTTGGAGAATTGGCCGCGCTTAGAATGAGAGGTACTAGTACCTTCCAGCTAGCGCCTGGAGAACTTGGCAGAGGTACCATTACCTTCCAGCTGGTATCTGGTAAATTGGCATTTCGTTATAGAAGGGTGTATCCTTGGCTTGGCATTTTGTTATGGAAAGGTGTATCTTTGGCTTACCGTGCTTAAGGTAGGTAGAGCGGAACTTGTTTATCATTATTGTCTTAGTATATCTGTGTATATTATGGGTTATGATGGTTATGGTTCTGGAAGGCCGAGTGTAGACGCGCTCCCGGAGAACTCCCGAGGAAATCTCGTTTTGTTCTCTCAGCTACTACAGTTCAGACTCAAATGTCACGGTTCTGAATTTAATCTCACAATGTGCGATGTGAGACCAATAAATCACCAAAGAGTCCAAATCGGGAAAATCGTTTTGGAAAACTGATTTTTTTATAAAGAAGTGCCAAACATGGACTGCTTTGCCAGATACAGAGTCGCCACCTAAATATTTTATTTTGGAAAAATTTAGGAAACCCTGACTCGTGCCTAAGGCCACGTGTCCGTCATCACCAAAATTGCCTCGGCTCGGGAACTTGGGTACGATTGGGGAAGGTCATCTATGAGCACCCCCGCTCGCCCGATCTAAGATCGGCCTGTACTAAGCATGATATCTTGTTTTTGAAAACACATGTGCTCTTTTTCCGGTTAATTAGCTAATCTTACTACGTGATGCGCACAACACACAAGTATAGACTAGATCGCCTAATTTGGAACAAAGCATCGCATATCCGTTTGTTTGAAAAATGGTTTGAAGTTTGCTACTCGCAAGCAAGCTAACATGTAGATTTCAATGAATTGTTCCAATTCAAGTAATTCAACCTTCACCCACAGGCATTTAGGCAGTTAATCACGTAAGCAACTAGCCTTATGGCAAGCATGCTTTCATGGCATCATTAACACACATGCAGTATGCTAAAGCGTAAACACTTACAGTGTACTCCGAGCCAAAACAAAGAACTAGTTAGAAATCATGCATGATCCTAGTTCATGTTAAGATGGCTAATGCAACACATGCGAAAATGCAACTAAAATAGGCTCGGCTATTCTAGAATGTCATGTGAAATGCAACTTGGTACATGTATTGAAATTGGAATTGAAATACAATGCAGTTAGTATGATGCGCCGAGCCCAGTGCATGCAATACAGATGAATGATGCAAACATGCGAGCATAAGGTATGCTAATTTAAACATGCCCTAAAACTAACCATCGTAAGCGGTTAAGTAAAAGGGAGAAAGAAATGGGGATTGGAAGACATGCATCACACACACGCACGCTTATTACAATAATATGCCCTCTCGAAGGAGGGACCGAATAAGAAGCTAACTAGCTAATCTAAGCTAATTAAACTAATTATTACAACACAATTAATTAACTAATCCTAGTTAACTAATTATTACAAAACGAATTGAAATAGCTAAACACATTAATTATTAAAGGTACAGACCAAAGAAAAACCTAGCTATCTAAGCATGGCAGCTAAGGAAAGCAGTAAAAGCAGGAGCTTTAGAGGGAGAGGAATGCATGCTCGGTCGCCTTGTTCAGAAATCCAATGCGATGCCCCGATTTGCCTTTGTTTTCATTTGTTCTCAGAAACTTGCACCAAGCTCCAGAAAGCTGAGACTTCACCTTAGGAATCCTGTGGGAGGGTGGCCGACCACTTTTGGTCTCTAGAAACACCTGCCGACCACTTTTGGTTGTTGAAAAACCAGAAAAGTGGTCGGCTAGCTACTTTTTCTGGTTGGCCGGCCAGTTGTTGCTGCTGAATCCTAGTTTTCTGCAACAGAGAGCAAGAAAGGACATGCCAATGTATTTGTAAGATATGTGTGCACAACCACCCTCGCTATCATGTCATGAACTCAAGGGAGTGTAGGTTCTCAACCATCGGGCCACCAATCGCGCATTTCCATGCATGATGGCCAAGAGGCGAAGTTGCACAATTCAATATGGAAATGAATGCACAAGTAAACACATAAAGCCTAAAACTCTATCATGGATGATCAAGAGCGTCGGCGACCGGGAATTAAGGCATGTTTCATCACTTTAAGTATGAAACATCCCTCGTTTCCCGTGTTTGGACTAACACCTATTCCAAACACAATGCAAACAAGCATGGCATACACAATGCGACTCGAGCATGCAAGTATGTAATATGACTTAAGCATGCAAACATGCAATGCAATATGAACAACCTAACAAGGCTAATGGCATGCACAATGCTAAAGCATGTAATAACTAGCATACACAATGTTAAATACTAAAAACTAGATGGCATACTCAATGCAAGGCATTCATAAGGTTCTAAGCATAATGTAATGCATGCATGCACAATGCAATGCAACAAGGGCAACTTATGTAATATACCAAGCATGGCATGCTCAATGTAATATACATGGTATACTCAATGGACTTAAACCAAAAGGGTAGACCTCAATCATGCCCAAATCAGTGGCCATTGGTGATAAAATGAAGGCACATAAAGCAAGGCATGCATGCACAATGCATTGGCCATCAAAAAGGCCAAAGAGCACAACTCTCAAGAGTGCTCAATGAGTGATAAAAGTGGAAGTGTAACAACACTAAGTGCCCTAAAATGAAGCAAGAAATGATGCCAAATCATTCAAACAACATAAGTAAAGCATGCTAGGGTCCTAAGGCATGAAAGCTAGCAAAGAGCAACACAAAGGAGGCATGCAATACATGGCACAAATGCATGAACTAAGCATGGACAGAGCTCAAGTAGGTCAAAACAAGGATCAAAACATGTTGAGATAAGGGCCCAAAGGCCTAGGCATGCAAGCATACGAGCTAAGGCATAAGCTAGGCAAACATGGACAATACTTAGAGGCATTCAAAGCATGAATGAAGTAGGAACAAAAGCATGCTATAAGCTCTGAAATGTCATGTTAGATGATGCCAAATCATGTACACAACACAAATGAAGCATGCAATGGAGCTCAAGGCTTGAAGCAAGCAAGAACACTTGTACTACAAGTATACAAAACATGAAGCATGTGGTTAAGGCAACCAAAAAAGTCCTAGAACATGTCAAAATGAGTCTAAAACATGCATGGAAGGAAGCCAAAATATGCTAGCATGAGGGGCGTAAGACATGATACATACAAGGCAAATAAGGTGGATTACACTACACCTATTAGGACCAAGCATGGGATGACTTAAGCAATAAAAATTAGAGTTATATCATGGCATAATAACCCCAAAAACACATTGAAATGATGGCTCGCAAGCTATGGCATGAAGGCATACGCAACGGTTCATGTTAAGGCATAAAAGGGCAAACCCTCCAACGCATTGAATAAGTAACAAATGTGAATGCATGGCCATGAAACATGAACTGAAATCACATAACAAGTGATGCCAAATCATTGAAATAAGTCAAGCAATGCATGCTAGAGAATTCAATACACAAAGCTAACAAGCTAGATTGAACCAAGGCTATACAAAGCAAGTCATGCATGACCAATACAACACAAATCAGACCTTAAACATGCTAAAACATGAACAAAGTCTTCTTTAAGCTAAGCCAAAAGCATGCTAAAATGACATGTTACAACATGATGCATGTTAGGCTATTTCATGGGATTGCACTACAAGTGCAAGGAGCATGCAAAGGCTAACCAAACCAAACCAAACCAAAACAGAGTCATGACATGGCAAAACATCACCAAAAACATGCTGAAATGGAAAGAAAACAAGCTAGAATGATATGCTACTTCATGAAGCATACAAAGCTAGTTTGTGTGATTTACACTACAAGTGTATTAACCATGCATGGGGTGACCAAAGCAAGCAAAAACAGTGGTATGCCACAGCAAAATAACCACAAATACAAGCTAAGATATGGTCAACATACACTCAGTAAAGATGCTCAAACATGAGGCATATTAAGGCATGTATTGAAGATGCAAGGAGAGGGGATGGCCCCCCCCTTCTTAGGACCTCAAAACACCATCCCCACCACTGAAATCCCTTTGGATTTCAGTGGTGAGAAGGCCAAAACAAGATGGTCCTGAAGCTCACAAAAAAGGCTCAAAAACAAGGCCAAACAAGGCCTAAGAGGGGGTAAACAACCCCAAACACAAAAGTGATCTTAAACAAAGATCAAAAGCATGCAAAAAAAGAACTTTTATCAGTTATAAGTCAAGCTTAAAACAACATGCAAGATAGGCTAAAAGCTTAAGCAAGAAAGGGGGATTTAAAGGTCAAAAGCTCACCCTTGAAGACCCTCTTTATAACTACAACTCCAGCAGGTTTTTCAAGCTCAAGACAACCCAAGAACACCAAAATCAGCCCCTAAGCACCTCAGTAGCAAAAGGATGGTGTTTGAGTGTGTGTTTGTGTGTTAAAGTAAGACAAATCTACACTTTAAGGCATAGAAATGAAGCAAACAAGGCAATGTAGATACAACACTATATCTATCCTCCTCCCTCAGATTTTCTGACCCTGGAGGAGGGAGGAGGAGCCTCCTCCTTATAGAAGAGGAAAGCCAAAGCTTCTTGGAGAAGCTAAGCTTGAATGCCATCCCTCCATACACGTGTATGGAGGATGGCTCAAATGCTCTCCAACTGTGCCAGCTATCCCAAAATATCTCCAAAAAGGTGCCAAAAAGTAGCCGACCACTTAAAGTGGTCGGCCTACTAGTTTAAGTGGTCAGCCGACCACTTTAAGTGGTCAACCAGAGCAAAAATTGGTCGGCCATAGGTGGGAGAGGTCAACACACTAAATGCAAGGTGGTGGTGTGGTGGCTGACCAGAAAAGATGGTCCAAAGACCACGAAAGCCAGTTATCTGACAAGAAAACTAGCTGGAAAAAGGAAAAGTGGTCTCCAAGGAGAAATACTAGTTTCCCACCCTTGTACCACCTTCCAAACAAGGAAAACAATGTTTGTACCAAAAACAAACCAAAGCGGATGCAAGACGAGAAATTAGGAGGCGAAACACGCAGCCAAAAGCCCCGAAAACTAGCTGACGAGCATCAAAAGTGGTATGCAACCACCAAAGTGGTCTCCCAGACCACAATGTCCCTCTAGGCAGAGGCAACAAGGTGTGGTTCAAAAACCACTCCAAACGGAGAATGATAAGCAGTCCTGAGACAAGGTGCACGGCCAAAGGCTCCAAAAACCGAAAACTAGTCTCCAAACGGGAAAAGAAGCCTACGACCACGAAAAGTAGTCTACGACCACAGAGAGATGGTCTATAGGACCCCTCCCTCCCTCCGGGAAGGAAAAACAAGACTTGGTCCGCAAACCGAGCCAAAGCACAAAAAGTTCCGAGGCCCGGAGGCAAGGCTCTCAGCCAAAACTTCAAAACCTCAGAACGAGCACAACATGCACCATCACCGAGCGCTCCATCGATGACGTCTGAGTCTTAAGGTCGATCAAAAATGGGGTCTACAGTTGCCCCTCTTTGACAGAACTCGGAAGTCACAAGTGACGGGAGTGAGTGTCAAAGCCCAAAGACGACCCATTTTTGACAAGGCCGAAGATTTAGACAAACAGGCAAGATAACAAAGAAATGTGCCCGCAGGTAGGGGCAAAATGCAAGTGACAATGCAAGAAGCCGAACATAACTTATGATCATACAAAGAAAGCTGTAACGAAGCAATTATGCAAAATAAATGCAACAGTTTTAAGCAAATTAAAACGAACCAAACTACATTACATGCAGAAAGGATGTAAGAAAATTATAAAATTCTTACTACGTCTCACGCGGAGTACATACAATACCTGTCTGGTTCGTCTGGTCATGCCAGCTTCAAATGAACCGTACATACAATATCGTGCCTGCAAAAGAGAGACACTCAACAGGTACAATATCGTTAGAAACATGCATAGCAATGCAAGTGAAAAGTGCGTAATAACGCAAGTCGAGGGATGCATGACAATGCAACCTAAGTGTGACGCATAACAATGCGGAAAGGGATGCAAAACAATGCAACCTAAGTGTGACACATAACAATGCTGTAAAACAAGCATAACAATGTAAGTGAAGTGTGCATGCATAACAATGCAATAGGAGTGCGTATAATGATGTAAGCAAAACGAGCGTGACAACAAAAGTACTGAGTGCATAACAAAGTAGGTGAAACATGCGCAACAACACGTGTGGAAAGTGCAAGACAATGCAAAAGAAATGTGCAACTTCAAATATGTGTTTGAAAGGAAATGCTAAATAAAGAAGTACAAGCCTTAAAGAGAGCAATTCGACCGTAACCCTTTGATTTACCTCCCGAAGGGGTCACAACATACTCAAAAAGGATACACCTAGCTCTTGACGAGTAAACGATGAGCTATGCATCAAAGACTTGAATTGAAGTTCCCACAGGGACATTCTTGAGCCGAAAAGTGTACTTTTCTTGCACTTTCCCGAGGGCCGAGGACTCCAATCATCACCAAAACACACAGGGAGAATAATGGACCACTGAGGATCATCCAGGAGGGTGGCCAACCAGTTATATCAGTGGCCGACCAGTTGTTGCCCACCAAAGTGGTCAGCCGACCAGTTTACAGAATTTCGGGGCAGTTTGGTCTTTTAAGCTTCGGTTCTTTAAGTACACCACTCCAAATTAGTTTGTATCACACCTCCAAGGCCGAAATACACTCTTCTTGCTCCCTAGACCCTTTTCTCTCTCAGATCTGCACTTTATACGCGTTTTCCAACGCCCCACGCGAAGTTGTTTCGCGAAAACTTTCGATTCTCTTCGATTTGAACCGATTAGAATTTGTTTTCGGAGCCTCTTTCTCCATTTTCACCACTTAAGGTATTTTTGTCTCAAAGTTTGGCACTTTTTCTAGGGCGTTGACTTTTGTTGACTTTTTCTCTTCCCGAGAGTTCACTTTTGTTGACTTTTTGCGATTTTGGTTTATTTCGCTCGTTTTTGCATCTTTTGCAGATTTCTTCAGATGATTGACGATATCCCATATGGCAAAGGTCCTCCATATGCAGAGGATGAGCCCGACATCATACCGTTGCCTCCGAGGATACGGCCATTCGACCCAGAGGAGTACGAGCCAGAGGAGCACATCCTCCCTCCTAGCACCTTCTATCACTTCACGGACTTCGCGCGGCGGGCACCTACAGACCTGCTTCTACGAGAGCCGGAGTTCCATCTATCTCATCACGCGCATGAGGTACGTACTACATTTGCACATTCCATACTTTCGATATGTATCTTGTCTGCTCGTCATGAACATATTCACGCACACAGCTCGTTTGGGCACACAGTACATTTGGGCACACAGCACATAACACTGCTCAATCTGAACACACAGTCCATAACACATCATTCTGTTTTGTTGGCACACAGCTCATAACACTGCTCAATCTGAATACACAGTCCATAACACAACATTCTGTTTTGTTGGCACACAGCTCATAACACTGCTCAATCTGAACACACAGTCCATAACACAGCATTCTGTTTCGTTGGCACACAGCTCATAACACAGCATTCTGTTTCGTTGGCACACAACTCAAACTTTTGAATTTCTGAACACGCAGCTCATACTTTTTGTTGTGAACACGCAGCTCACATTTTTGAATTTTGAACATGCAGCTCAAACTTTTGGTGGTGAACACGTAGCCCACATCTTTTGAAATTTTGAACACGCAGCTCAAAAATTTGTGGTGAACACGCAGCTCATATTTTTCAAGTTTTGAACACGCAGCTCAAACTTTTTGTGGTGAACACACAGCTCACATTTTTAGAATTTTGAACACACAGCTCAAAGTTTTGAATGGTGAACATGCAGCTCACATCTTTTGAAATTTTGAACACGCAACTCAAAAATTTGTGGTGAACACGCAGCTCACATTTTTCAAGTTTTGAACACTCAGCTCAAACTTTTTGTGGTGAACACGCATCTCAAATTTTTAGAATTTTGAACGCACAGCTCAAAGTTTTGAATGGTGAACACGCAGCTCACATCTTTTGAAATTTTGAACATGCAGCTCAATTTTTGTGGTGAACACACAGCTCACATCTTTCGAAATTTTGAACATGCAGCTCAAAAATTGTGGTGAACACGCAACTCACATCTTTTGAAATTTTGAACACGCAGCTCACATTTTTTGAAATCTTGAACACGCAGCTCAAAAATTTTATGGTGAACACGCAGCTCACATTTTTTGAAATTTTGAACACGCAGCTCAAAAAATTTATGGTGAACACGCAGCTCATATTTTTTTAAATTTTGAACACGCAGCTTAAAAAATTTATGGTGAACACGCAGCTCACATTTTTTGAAATTTTGAACACGCAGCTCATACTTTTGCATTTGCACGTAGCCCATACATTTGATTCTGAACACGCATCTCATAAATTTGCATTTGCATTTAACCCATACATTTGATTCTGAACACGCAGCTCATACTTTTGCATTTGCACGCAGCCCATACATTTGATTCTGAACTGAATACACATATTCATTCTGAATGCAGGTGTCCTTCCGTTTCACACGGGGTTATGGATCTATCCTTGTGAGGGAGTGGTACGCGGAGCTCCCGGATACTGTCTGACACATTGTGGATGAGGCAGGGTTTGGCCCATTCTGTACAGGATTGTCACGTCATCCAGCGAGCAGGACCCTCCTGGGTGCACTTGTAGAGGGATGGTGGGACACCACCAACTCCTTTCATTTTTCGGCTACCGGGGACATGACGATGACCCCATTTGATTTCTCCATATTGACGGGCCTTGACGTGGAAGGCCGGCCGATCCCATACGACGCAGATATGGGTGAGTGGGAGGCCGCGTGGATTTATCTGCTCGGAGACTGTCCGCCGATCGACAGATCATCAGGTAGGGTCAGGTACACTTGGTTCTTTGAGCAGTACCGGAGGACTATGCCCCAGACCATTGAGGCCATACATCAGTATGCCCAGGGATTTTTGATGTTCCTCTTCGGGACCACACTATTCTCCGATAGGGGGAACACAGTTGGGCTTTATCTGGTGAGTGCTCTAGTGGACCTATCACAAGTCCGGCGCTTTGATTGGGGTGGTGCTGCCCTCATTACCCTTTACTGCTACATGAGTGCGACCTCCCGCGAGCGGGGGACCATAGTTGGGGGCTATTAGCGAGCCTGGGAGGTACATTCTACCCTCTTGATTTACAGTTCTGCTTTCGATTATCTGTACACTGCACACGGCACACATTATATTCTGTATTCTATATTCTGCACTCAGCATTCTGCATTTTCTGTATATTCTGCACTCAGCTCTCTGCATTCAGCATCCTGTACTTTCTATACTCGCATTCTGCACTTAGCATTCTGTATTCTGATTCTGCACTCAGCATTCTGTATTCTCTGTACATTCTGTATACTACACACGGCATTCGGCACTCAGCATTCTATATTCTCTGTACATTCTGTATACTACACACAGCATTCTGCACTCAGCATTCTGTATTCTGATTCTGCACTCAACATTCTATATTCAGCATTCTGTATTCTCTGTTCATTCTGTATACTGCACATAGCATTCTACACTTAGCATTCTGTATTCTCTATACATTCTGTATACTGCACACAGCATTCTGCACTCAGCATTCTGTATTCTGATTCTGCACTCAGCATTCTGTATTCAGCATTCTGTATTCTGACGGCCACTGTCTTGCCTTTTACAGCTGTGGGTTTATGTATACTTCCCGACGCTAGCTCTTGAGCTCGAGGTTGAGGCACCCCTTGAGATCCCTTACTTGCGCAGATTTGAGGGTCAGTGCCGACTGAGGCCCCGGCAGACTTTGCCCTTCCTCCGACAGTTCTTCGATACTGTACGGACGACGAAGGTAATCCAGAACTCTCAGTTCTTCATGGTTTCAGTTTTGATTCATCTCGCATATTCATGACATCTAATTAACTCATGCACTTGCTACCCGTAGGTTAACTGGTAGCCTTGGATAGCCACGCCAGGGAATCCTCAGTTTCTGTTTGCTGGGGCATGGGGCACTTCGCGATACAGGGTTCTGCTTGAGGGACCAGTTGGCAGAGCGTGGTTCCTCGGAGAGCGCTTCATGCGCCAGACGATGGGGAACTCTAATCAGGACGTCCCCTCATTGCCTCTACCAAAGATGCGGTCTGCAGGGGATCTCACACCCCGGAAGACGGAGGACCTCATGTTGGGTATTGACGAGGTGCTTTTCTTTGAGGAGGGGGATTACGCGACATATAGCCATACGTACTTGATGCCTCCACTGTCAGATGTTTGTGCCTCCAGGAGGAGGGCTGCTGACGTGCCTTCCTCGAGTCGCGCCCGAGCTAGAGACATTCTTTTGACCAGTAGAGCCGGCGCATCGAGGGGTGGAGCTGGATGGATGCCTTCTACTTGCCAGTATGCTGGATGGCCAGGTCTTCTGACCGGGCTGACAGGTTGGGAGTATGGGACACCATACAAGATCCCGCTAGAGCCTCCGCGCCCGGATCACCGATACGTCAGTGACCCTGACTCACCACCGGTATGTTTCACAGTTTTCATTTATCATTCAGATATTTAGACATTCATTCACTGATGACTTAAACTTGCGTGTGCAGCCTCCCAGGGAGTATATTGAGGGGTTACTCGGAGTGGTGGTTTCACTCGAGGGCATGGTTCTGCAGAGGGAGATGATGTTTTGTGCCTCCAGCGTTCAGGTACTTCTCGATTTCCTCGCATTTATCATGCTTCTGATGACATATGGAAACTGAACATTTCACTGTATTGATTCATTATATGTGTAGAACACATCTGACACATTGTATTCACACACCATATCTGCATGCACCCACTCTATGTCATTCTCTCATCTGCATCTGATGTACATACTGGTTGACGCATTCAAACTATCCTTTTCAAGTCCTGCCTCTGTGGACTGGGCCATCCAGGCCTTCTCGAGCAGCTAGGAGAGGAGTCTCAGCACGCGGCCAAGAGGGACGCAGGGCACCTGTCAGACAGGATGACGAGTCTAGCGAGGAGGAGGAGTTGGCACATCCACTGTCAGAGACATCTGCAGGTAGGGATGATGACTCTGGTTCCAGTGCTGAGGGCGGAGGCAACGCCGAGGAGGATTCCGAGGATGGTGACTCCAATTCAGATGATGGTGCCGGTGCCGGTGCCGGTGCCGCAGAAGCTGCTCAGCCGAAGAGGGTGAAGAGGGCCTCTCAGTCTTGAGCTTGATGGCGCCGATGCAGATGTGCCTGCTTTATTTTTCTTTTTTACATGTAGTTGTAGCACATTGTACAGCTTAGGCAATTTTATTTTTCTTCAAAACTTGTACCCTTTTGTAAAATGTTGTAAAAAAGAAGCCATGATGGAATGAAAACGACTTTTTGTTCAAAGAGTGTTGTACTTGTATTCTTAGCATCGCATCGCATTGCACCATTTTGCACAAAAAAAAAAAGAATTTGAATGAAAATTAAAACAATGTGTATTACCAAGTCAGGTAGTGAACCGACGCAACAAACTAAACAACTTAACTCATTAAGAAACAAAACCTTAGCAAGTTTACAACCTGATAAGCAACGAGCAACAACTCGATAAGCAAAACAACTCGAAGAGCGAATGCATTTTGGGACAAACAAATCGACAAAATGCATCTAAAACAGAGGTAAACTTGGACCTTCGGTATTCTCAACACACAGGAAAGCTAGAGACTCCCTTCTAGAGACAAGAAACAGCTGGAAACCAGCTTTTTGCACATGGCCGACCACTTTTAGAGCCTGCCGACCAGTTGTTTTGCTTGTAACCCAAAAAAGTAGCTGGCCGACCAGAAAAAGTGGTCGGCCAACCACTTATCCTGGGAACCTCCAGTTTTGTGACACCTGTCCTCCAAACAGTGCCTTATCCTTTATAAAGGTTCCAGCTTCGTGGTTCCCTCATTCCAACTCAGTTTTGCACCAAAATTGAGGCGTTCCTCATCCAAAATCTCACAAGTTGGATCGCTTCCTTGGATGGCTCGAAAAAGGTGAATTTCCAGGGGTTTGGCATAAATGCACTATTCATGTTGAGTCGCGCCCCGCTGCATTTTCCATTCCTTCATGCCGCGGCAAGGTTTTGGAACCCGGTAACACACGTCTTTAGCTTTGGCGGACAAGAAGTGTGTCCCACATTTGAAGACTTCCAAGCTTTAATGGAATCCGAGCGCGAGGAAGAAATTTTGCCTCAGCTGCAGTTCGGCCACGTCCAAGCCTTAGGAAGGATGTGCGGCCTTACTTTGCATGACGCTCGGTCATTGATTCACGACGGAGAGCTAGACATTCCGAGCTTGGTTTGTCAGTTTTCTGATACCGGCGACCACAGCGACCATCATTGGCAGGGTTATCGGCGACATGTGCTTTGCTTGTGCATGCTGTCTCATTTCTTGCTTGCCCCAAGCTCTGGTGGGTTTAGCACTCGTTTGATTGAGGTCGCCGAGGGCTTACGAGAAGGCAAAAGCTGCATCGCCATGACATTAGCTGAGACATTGATAGGCTTGGACGCTTTTTATTCGCCGGGAGACGGCTAGATTCGCGGGGAGTCCACTACTATTACAGGTAATACTTCCCACCCTATCTCACATATGTTGCTCACATCACTCAGCCCTCAGGCTCGTTTTTCTCTCAAAACCCTTTTCTCACTTTTCTCTCAACGAACATCTCTCTATTATTTAATCTCTCATTTTTAATCCCTCCCCAGATATGGTTGATGGACAAATTGAGGATTGTGGACTCTTGCCCCGCATACTCAATTTGCAACTATTTCTTCCGACGACGTCTAGTCGATGCCCCTGATGAGGGATGGTGGTTTGACTGGATGTGCAGTTTGTCCGCAGACCACATTGCTTGGCGCTGCACTTGGCTCAATTTACCGGCGATGAGCTACAGCATGACTCGCCAGCCCGGGATTTAGTTAGTTGGCCTAACACACTGTGTCTTTTACTTTTCGTTCCGGATCCGGCGCCAATTTGGACATGATCAGACTTGTCTGGAGGAGAGGATAGGGTACCCTGCTACATTTCCGATCCGAGGCACACAGCTGGCCTGGTATGCCACGACATGGAGGACTAGAGAGCTTCTGGCCCCCGCTCCCACTTTTAGCTGCACCCTCTCTGATGAGTGCATAGATTGGCTCAATGAAGAGGCACATGTAGGGCCCACTTTGGCATCAGAGGCTTCGACCGGCTCTGGGAGGGGGCGCAGGAACACCTGACTTATCCATGCCCCGAATTTATTGCTTTATCATTACTTTCAAGTTTTTCTTTATGAATGTAACCAAAAAGCAACTTCAATTTGTATTCAAGAGTAGGAGAACTCTGTATTGAAATCAATGAAATTGAAGGTTGTGGGTACTGAAAATTTTCCGTTTGGTCCAAAAATGGTCTAAGTTGTAAAAAGATTAATTTGAACAAAATCAACTTTTATTAAAACTTTTCAAAACCATTTTCGATATGGATCAGAACTGGACATGCCTGAGATCTGTCACTGAGATGTACAACCCCGGATTCCAGCAACTGGAAAGTTGCCCCTACTCTGAATAGCACTGCATCAGAGATCAAAACCGAGCTCTTGAATGCTAAATAGACAAAGATGACCAAACATGATCACATGGACAAAGTTGATCGGGGAAGTGTTTATGGCTGGACTTCAGGATGAAGTTGCCTACGTATCCCAAAGATGGGAATCAAGCCTTACGTAGTTCGGCTCGGGTTCACTCGTGTATTAGCACTCTCCTTTTGCGCTCTAACTTTTGCCAAGGCCGCCTTTTGCGGGTTTTCAACCTTACGAGCTCAGTTTTTATAATTTCAAATTTTCTATGCTCTAACTTTTGCCTAGGTCGCCCTTTCGGGTTTTCGGCCTAGCGAGCCTCTCAGGGAAAATATTTCTTCAACTTGTCCATGTTGATTGGTTTGGAGAACTCTAGGCCATCTAGGTCCATCAGAACGACAGCTCCGCCCGACCGGATAGACTTGATGATATAAAGACCAGTCCAATTGGGTCTGAACTTGCCCCTAGGGTCGTGGATGGGAGCTCGGTTGTCTTTGAGCACCAAATCTCCTTCTTTCAAATTCCTGGACTTAACGTTCTTGTTGGAAGCCTTATCAATTCTTCGTTGATACCCCTGAACATGGTATAGTGCTTTCAGCATTCTCTCATCAAACAACATGAGTTCTTCGAACCTGCTTTGCTACCAATCTGCCTTAGCTATCTGACACTCAGCCAATACTCGCAATGACGGAACCTCAATTTCGATAGGTAGAATGGCCTCCATCCCATAGACCAAGGAGTATGGAGTCGCCCCAATAGAAGTTCTAATTGAAGTCCAGTAACCCCACAGAGCAAATGGCAACTTATCCGGCTAGTCCCGGTAGGTTTCCACCATCTTTTGCAGTATATGCTTGATGTTCTTATTGGCGGCCTCAATAGCTCCGTTGGTCTGCGGCCGACATGTGGATGACTTATGAAAAGCCACGTTGTACTTCTCCAACAAGTCGATCACCTCCTTCTTGAAGTGGGAACCATTATCTGAAATGATCTCGTTCGGGGCCCCGTAGCGACAGATGATGTTGTTCCTGATGAACTTGGCACATGCGAAGCTTTCAACACCGCATATGACTGGGCCTCAACCCACTTTGTGAAGTAGTCTATTGCTACCAAAATGAACTCATGCCCATTGGACCCCTTCGGAGTGACAGCTCCAATCACATCAATCCCCCAAACTGAAAATAGCCATGGCGAAGTCATGTTGTACAGCTTCGACGGGGGAATGTTCATGCGGTTTGCATGGATTTGACATTTGTGGCATCGCCGGACAAAGCCAATACAATCCTCCTCCATGGTAGACCAGTAATAACCCTATCTAAGGATTTTCCGGGCTAGCATCACCCCGTTCATGTGCGCTCCGCACTCTCCTCCATGGATGGCCTCCATCAGGCGCTTTGATTCTTTGGCATCAACACACAGCTTATGCATCCCGAAATGACCTCTCTTGTACAGTTTTCCTTCGCAGATGATGAACTGAGCAGCCATTCTTCGAATTGCCCTTTTATCTTTGGCATTTGCCCCTGGTGGATATGCCTCTTTTTCCAAGAAGTTCCAGACATTGTAATACCAGGGGTTCTCATATTATACCTCTTCTATGGCAGCAAGCAGCTCGTAGGCCGGCGTAAATTTCTGTTCGATGATGATCGGACGCATGCGGACTCCAAAAGGGATGTCTATCATGGAGGATAGAGTTGCTCTCTCTTAACGCATGCGGACTCCAAAAGTGAATCTGCGAACCTGTTGTTCTCTCTTAACAGATGAGCGAAATTCAGCTTCTTAAATCGAGGAATCAGCATGTCCAAGGTCTGGTGGTAAATTCTCATCTTTTCTTCTTTGACTTTCCAATCTCCTTTAGCTTGAGATACAACAAGGTTCGAGTCCCCGATAACGTCCAACCGTTTTGCCCCTAGTTCTAGGGCGGCTTCCAAACCGGCAATACATGACTCATACTTTGCTTCATTGTTCGAGACTTTGAACCGGAGTTTGAATGCTAAAGGTATACAGGAATTGTCGGGTGCTATCAATAATACCCCTATCCCATACTCGTATTGGTTTGACGCTACGTCAAAGTACATCGTCCAAGTTTCGTCTTCAACATGCAAAATGGCCTCGTCTGGGAATAAGTACTCAACTGCTTCATCCCCGTCCACTGGGTGATCGGCTAGGAACTCTGCTACCGCTCTCCCCTTTACTGACTTGCGCGTCACATACTTCAGATCGAATTCGGAAAGCAGAAGCAACCAACGAGCTAGCCTACCCGTAAGTGCTGGTTTCTCGAAGAGATATTTGATGGGATCTAATCTGGGAACCAATATTACGGAGTGAGCTAACAGGTAGTGCCGCAGCTTCCTGGTAGCCCATACCAAGGCCAGACAAGCCTTCTCCAGTGGAGTGTAGCGGGTCTCATACTCCAGCATTTTCTTGCTCAGATAGTAGATAGCCCTCTCTACTTTGTCCTCAGACTCTTGTGCAAGCATGCAGCCTATTGTAGTTTCAGTCACTGAAAGGTACAGAATCAACGGTTTCCCCGGCTCAGGCGGTGACAACACGGGTGGGTTCTGTAAATATTGCTTGATTTGTTCAAAAGCAGCTTGGCATCGGCCGTCCCATTGGAATTTCTTTCCTTTCTTCAGGAGACCAAAGAGTGGTTCACAAGTCAAGGTTAATTTTGAAATAAACCATCTTATGAATTGCACTTTACCCAGAAAGCCTCGCACCTCCTTTTCAGTCCTTGGTGGTGGCATTTCTAAGATGGCCTTGATTTTGGAAGGATCGACCTCGATACCTCTCTATGTGATCAAGAACCCCAGCATTTTCCCTGCTGTAACACCGAATGTACACTTCTGAGGATTCAGCCGCAGCCTATACTCTCTGATCCGTTGAAAGAATTTTTGCAAGGCGGTGTAGTGGCCCTCTCTTTCTTTCGACTTGACAATCATGTCATCCACGTACACCTCAACCTCCTTGTGGATCATGTCGTGCAATATTGTGGTCGCAGCCCGTTGATACGTAGCTCCAGCATTTTTCAGCCCAAACGGCATTACCCTATAACAATAGGTTCCCCACGGGGTGGTAAAAGCAGTCTTCTCCCGATCTTCGGATGCCATCAATATCTGATTGTAGCCTGAAAACCCATCCATAAATGAGAGCAACGCATGCCTAGCAGTGAAGTCCACTAACTCATCGATATGCGGCAGAGAAAAGTCGTCCTTCGGACTGGCTTTGTTCAGATCCCTGAAATCCACACATACCCGAATTCTGCTGTCTTTCTTCGACACTGGAACGATGTTGGCCAACCAAGTTGGGTATTCAGATACCAGCAGGAACCCTGCGTCAATCTTTTTGGTGACCTCTTCTTTGATCTTGAGAGCCCAGTTTGGGCGGATCCTTCTGAGCTTCTGCTTAACAGGTCGGGCCTCTGGGTCAAGAGGGATCCAGTGCTGTACAATCTCAGGATCAATTCCAGGCATGTCTTCGTAGGACCACGCAAAAATATCTTTGAAATTTTTTAACAAAGCGACTAAGCGCTCGCGTTCCTCCGAAGACAATGTGCACCCAATCTGGACCAGTCGCGGGTCCTTCTCAGTACCAACGTTAATTTAGGTGATTTCGTCAACCAAGGGTTTAACAAACCTCTCCGGCTTTTGATCCAGCAAATATTGCAAAACCAGAGGAATTTCTTCCTCGTCGTTTTCATCAAAATTTTGAAAATCCTGATTCATGCAATAAATTAAGGGCACAGAAAAGTGATCGAAGGCACAGTTCTCATTAAGTACTTCCAAGTCGCCTGATTCCTCTGCTACAACAGACTCAAAGGAAAAAAGAAAAAGACGACCTAGACAAGACTGTGGCATCCGGGTTGTCACTCCCAGGAATACCGGACTCAGACTCAGACGAGCTGGAACCCGATTCCGACTTACAAGACTCAATGGAATCAGATTCCGGCTCACTACCTGACCCGGTGCTGCTTGATAAGAATCCTTCCTCATACTGCCAGACGAGGGAAGGTGCAATAGACACATCCAAGATATTTGAAGATGGGCTTGCAGCCATTTCATTCCCAATCATGGACACTGAGAGGTCATCCCCCAAGCACTCATGTACGATCGGAGGATCTGGAAGTAGACAAGCCAGTGCTACCCCCATTTCAATCTCTGCGCCCTCGGAAACCTCCTCTTTGTACTGTTTAGCCTCAGCTATCCTGTTTGTTCCTCGGCAACATCATCCTCAGACAATTATAAGTCAAAGAAGATCTTAAACCCCGGCAAGCGTCTCCTCTCTGCATTCAACCATGGCTCTGGGAAGCCGCAGAACGGGAAGTCCTCCCCCTCTCGGACAAAGCGTCCGTTCAGGGTACCCTGAATAGGTCGGTGCATCAACTCAAAATGCTTCCCCGCCTACTTAGCTCTGGCCCTTCCGACCATTTCTTTCTCTTTTCTCACCCAATCCTCCTTAGTAGGCAGATAACCTAGACCAAAGTTATGTGGGTTATGCGGCACTTCGGCCGACGTTGCAGCGCCTTTCCGGCCACTTTTCCCTAATCCCATCCTGGGGGATGTGCTGGAGTTTGTTCATGAGGTACACAGACTGTACACTGACATATAACCCCTCATCGATAGCTAGTATATTCTGTACGACCCGAGCCTCAGCTAGGCTAAATCCTGACAAGAACACATCCTCTATGCCATGTTCAATCTCCAGAACCGGCGTAGACACCTCTGGCGGCAAATGGATTGACGAATTCCCAAAAACTATAGCCACCCTCTTCCCATGGGGGTACTTCAATACCTGGTGGAGGATGGAAGAAACTGCCTTTACCTGGTGCAGCCACGGCTGCCCTAGGAGTAGATTAAAGGTCACAGGAACGTCCAAGACATGAAAGTCAATTCATGTTGTCCTAGACCAACCTTAGTCTGAATCTGCACAGTCCCCATCACTTCTATGCTAGTATTGTCATATGCCCGAATCACCTGGGCAGTGGGTGCGAAGTCCGCGGGCTTCAACCAGATTGCATATGGCGTCCTCGATGGATATACGTTGATGGCGGATCCGGTATCAACAAGAACTACTGGTATCCACTTGTCTCTACACTCCATAGAGATGTAGAGTGGTTTGTTATGGTTTGAGCCCTCAGGCGGCAACTCCTTGTCAGTGAAGGTTAACGTCGGGGAACCTCCTCCCGGAAAGACCAATCCTACTAGCTACTCAGGCGTGGTGTCGATTGAAAGTTTTGCCCTGTCCATTGTAGAGAGGACAACTTGTCTGTGTACCCTTGAAGCCATAAGCAGTCCCCAGATGGAGATGTCTGCTTGTATCTTCTTCAGCTGTTTCAGCACAGCAGGCCGAGCCCTGGCCATAGGCCCACAAGGCCATGGCTTAGAGCCCCTCAAAATAGGCCCAAAATAGGGGTCCCCTCCTATTATAAGTTAGTATTATATATTGGGTATGTTTTAAGTCCAAAATTTTTTTTTAAAAGGCCCAAACTAACTTAATTTTTTTGACCCATTAAAAGGCCAATAGTTAAGGCCCAGCCCAACCATTTGAAAGGCCCATTTTTTCTAATTCCTAACCCTATCTTCTATTAATCCAACATTCCTTACATTTGTTTGATATAGCGCACACCAGCAGCATAGGGACGGAGCAGCAGCAAACAAGTAAATTATTTATTTATTTATTTATTTTCTATTCAATTAATTAAATATTTATCTTATCTTTTACACAATTAATTGCTATTATAATATTAGTATTTACATCATTAAGAAGAATTTATTTAATAGTTCACATCACATAGTTTAAAAGTTTTGTGTTTTGTTAAGTGGTGGTGCTCTTGTTTTGAATTTTGATTTAAAAAAATATTTTGATCTCAGCACAGCAAGCATACGTAAAAAAAAAAAAAAAAAAAAAAAATCTATTCAATTAATTAAAAAAAAAAATTCTAAGTATTTTTTGTGATTTTAATACAAATATTTTGTCCTTTACCTTAAATTTTTTTTTTTTCATTCAATAAAAAAAAAATGTAAAGGGCCCCAGAAATTTAGTAGTTGATTATCGGCTTTGGGCCCCAAAAATCTCAGGACCGGGCCTGCAGCACAGCCTCCTCTTCGAGCAGCTTTTCTTTCTGCTTCTCCACCTCCTTGTCCTTTCGGACGCCTCTGGTTGATCTAGGTGTGGGGGCTTGAAATACCGCCCACTTCTAGTCATGTGGTCAACTTCCCCAATATACCAGGTATCATCCGGTCGGTTGTTCCTCCAATCCTCGTTTGTGTGGGCAAGACATAGGTTGTCATCTTCGCACCACATGCCATCGGCCATCAACAAGCAGCTATCCGGTTTTGTCACAACTGTTCCTGTGCGCATAGCACATTCCATTCCCGTGCCCACGACACATTCTATCTCTACGGGGGCTTAGGCCTTTCTAACCCTCTCCAGATCTTCGATCTTCTTTTGCTCAAACTGTTTTAGTGAAGCCTGCTGCTCAGCATCCTCTGTACTCAAACTGTTCTAATCCCAAGCAAAATTCTTAACACCGGTGCTCCCCGGCGGTTCATTCTGATCTCCGGCCACTGCTGATGATATTCCAACCCCTAATTGCCCCTAGTCCGGCTGAAGTTGTTCAATAGCATCCGGCTCGTCTCTGAGCCACCCAGTAGCTTCTATTAACCCATCTAAATCAAACCAGTTGACAGTCACATCCCCCGGATCTTGTTCATTGAAGAATTGAAGGTTGGCTATGTCCTTTTCCAATTCCACTTGGTCATCTAGCCCCTAATTAGGTCCATCCTCTCGAACGACACAGATCTCTGCTTCGGCCGGTAGTTCTACCCTTGACTTAATCTGCCCTGTTGGTGTAATATAACTGCTCGGGTCGTACTCAACGCTCATAGATCCCTCAGGGTCTTTCATCTGCTCCCGCAATCATCCCAGTTCTATCTTCGATAGTCACCACCACCGGCTCAGGTTGGGTTTGGGAGATGTCCAGCATGCACAAATCCATGCTTTCTGGAATGAGTACCTCTGGCTTAGGTAGGTGAGAAGGGGTGATATATATGCTAGGGTCGTATGACACAACCCCGGTTTGGATGAAGTTGATGCGTCTGGGAGGTGGAGCTTGGTTATGTGGTGGGAGTGGGTTGGTTGTGACGTTTGGTTTTTCCGGAGGTGCGATCACCTTATTGTCGACGAGATCTTGGATGTCGTGACGCAGTCTAAAGCACTGGTCGATGTCGTGACCATACTGTTGGTGATAGGCACAGTACTTAGCTGGGTTATGAGAGGGAGGAAGTTTTTTCTGGCAAGGGCCGTGGGTCTAGGGGCTTCAGGTGCCCTTTCTTGATCAAAACCCCCAAAGCTTTAGATAGGGGCATGTATAGTGGGGTGAAGGTTCTTTGGCCTCTAGGCGCATATCTAGCTATCTGTGAGCTACTACCGAACACACCAGTGAATGGGGTAGCTGTGAGGGTTTTGGGAAAGGTGGTGGTGACCATCCCGACATCTGACGTTCTGCCAACTGCAGCACTACTTGTGCTTGCATTTGCACCGCAGTTGAATGCCCTCCTGGGCTGCTCTCTCTCATTATCAATGAGGCCTTGTTTCATGGCGCCCTCTATTTGCACCCCAATCTCATGTAGATCTGCAAAGGTGGGTAGGGGGGAGAACGATCATCTTTTGCATGAGCTTGGGCTGGAGGTTGCGCACAACCATCCTTATCTAATCTTTGTCCACAAGCCTGATGGTCATCATCGAGGCTTTAGCCCTCCAACGGGTCACAAAATCGGAGAAGCTCTCCTTCGGTTCTTGCCTGGTGGTCTCCGGATCACGAGTTGTGACCTCGATCTGGGTGTTATAGAAGTATTGAGCTATGAAGGCCTCAGCCATCTCCTCCCAACTTCTCTTAACAGAGTCTTCCAATTTTGCATACCAAATAGCCGCTACACCCGACAGGGTCCGGCCAAACAGAGAAAGCTTCTGTAATCTGGAGAGGCCCATCGGCCTTAAGATGTTTGAAAACAGCCGCAAGTGTACCATAGGATCTCCAGACCCATCGAAGCGGTCTATGTGCGGCATTTTAAATCGGTCCGGCAGAGTCACGGCCGAGTCGGTGTATCCATCTTCAATATCCGGAATGGATTTCACACCCTGAGACTTCTTGAACAGCTTTTCTAGCTTGCTTACTTTTAACGCTGTTGGATCCACCTCAAACTCGAACGGTGAATCCACAAGGTTGGTGGGTGCTTTAGGTAGCTAGGTTAGGATTGGGGGCGGAGCTGGCCCTGTGGGGATGTTCGTATCTTCTTGGACATTAGTTGTCTCCCCGAGTATTGGAACTCTTGGTGGGGAAGGAGGTGTGTGTGAAGCAGACGCTCCGGTTTGCTGCTGTAGCCTGGTAATTACCTTTGCCTGTTGAGCCATAACCTCGGCCTGGCGTGTAGCAAATTCCGTTTGACGGGCAGCATCCTGCTACATAGTTTTCATACTTTTCTGGAGTTGACGCATCATCTTTTCCAAGCCTGCCATGTTGTGCTGATCTAACTAAACAAACGGTATCTCTGACTCTGCAGTAGAAACTGAGACCTCAGCCTGACTGTTCAAGGACCACCGATCTAGCGACCTCTGTACTGATACACTACGCCTTTTTGACCTCCGCCTAGCAACTGGGGGTAAAGAAAGAAACACTGCTTGTCCGTCTATCATATCCCTGGATCGATTAAGTCTTCGACCTCTGACTCAGAGTGCTCGGGGAATATCTGCCTGGTTGGATGCAATTGTGCTAAACTACCTTGCAAAAAGATAAATAAAGCATAATAAGGAAACAAACAACCAAAACGCGCAGTGTGCTATGTTATGAACTGAATAAATTAAAGGCAACACACAGTTGGCCTGACAACACACAATCAGCGTAACAACACACAGTCGGCATAACAACACACAGTCGGTATTTGTAAGCTGAACACACTGTCCTTAACTCTGATCGTTGTTGCCCAAATAGCTGCCCCAAAACTGAATCTGATACCCGCAGATATAACTGATTCTCAAAATACTAATGCCCTCAGGCCTGATACCCAAACTCGCAAACTGATACACAACCTGTAGAGGCACACTCTAACAGCACATAACAAGCAAGTGAGAGCCAAAACACCCCTATGTTGGGATAGGGTTTCCCTATCCTATTTTGTCATGAGCTAGGGTTACACTACGCACACAACGGTTTCAAACAACCTAAAATCGGGTAAGCAACCTGTCCTAGTTTGGAATAGTCACTACGGATTCCAATATGTACTAGGTTGAATGGTCAAAAAGGGTGCCTCAGTAAAAACCAAGGTTTGTGTTCCCGTCGTGGCAGAGCCCGCAACCGGTCAGCCTTATGGCACGCTTCTCAAAGCGGGCCTCCGGCAAACCGTTCAGGAATAGCATACGGCAAACACAGTGTCCTAGGCGCACCAATGCAAATGCAATGCAAAGAAACACATAAAGTGTGAACAAAACACGATATCATGAGTTCGAGTCAAGTTCTCTAAACTCCCTAGCGGAGTCACCAGAAACTGTAGACGCGCTCCCGGAGAACTCCCGAGGAAATCTCGTTTTGTTCTCTGAGCTACTACAATTCGGACTCAAATGTCACGGTTCTGAATCTAATCTCACAATGTGCAATGTGAGACCGATAAATCACCACAGAGTTCAAATCCGGCAAATCGTTTTGGAAAACTGATTTTTTATAAAGAAGTGCCAAACATGGACTGCTTTGCCAGATACAGAGTCGCCACCTAAATATTTTATTTTTGGGGAAATTTAGGAAACCCTTTTAGGAAACCCTGACTCGTGCCTAAGGCCACGTGTCCGTCATCACCAAAGTTGCCTTGGCTCGGGAACTTGGGTACAATTGGGGAAGGTCATCTATGAGCACCCCCGCTTGCCCGATCAAGATCGGCCTGTACTAAGCATGATATCTTGTTTTTGAAAACACATGTGCTCTTTTTCCGGTTAATTAGCTAATCTTACTACGTAATGTGCACAAACACACAAGTATAGATTAGATCGCCTAATTTGGAACAAAGCATCGCATATCCGTTTGTTTGAAAAATGGTTTGAAGTTTGCTACTCGCAAGTAGGGCTAAAATGCGGATTTCAATAAATTTTTTCCAATTCAAGTAATCCAACCTTCACCCACAGGCATTCAGGTAGTTAATCACATAAGCAAATAGCCTCATGGCAAGCATGCTTTCATGGCATCATTAACACACATGCAGTATGCTAAAGCGTAAACACTTACAGTGTACTCCGAGCCAAAACAAAGAACTAGTTAGAAATCATGCATGATCCTAGTTCATGTTAAGATGGCTAATGCAACACATGCGAAAATGCAACTAAAATAGGCTCGGTTATTCTAGAATGTCCCATGTGAAATGCAACTTGGTACATGTATTCAAATTAGAATTGAAATACAATGCAGTTAGTATGATGCGCCGAGCCCGGTGCATGCAATACAGATGAATGATGCAAACATGTGAGCATAAGGTATGCTAATTTAAACATGCCCTAAAACTAACCATCGTAAGCGGTTAAGTAAAAGGGAGAAAGAAATGGGGATTGGAAGACATGCATCACACACACGCACGCTTATTACAATAATATGCCCTCTCGAGGGAGGGACCGAATAAGAAGCTAACTAGCATGCTAATTAAAGTAATTATTACAACACAATTAATTAACTAATCCTAGTTAACTAATTATTACAAAACGAATAGAAATAGCTAAACACATACCAAAGCAAAACCTAGCTATCTAAGCATGGCAGCTAAGGAAAGCAATAAAAGCAGGAGCTTCAGAGGGAGAGGAATGCATGCTCGATCGCCTTGTTCGGAAATCCAATGCGATGCCTCGATTTGCCTCTATTTTCATTTGTTCTCAGAAACTTGCACCAAGCTCCAGAAAGCTGAAACTTTACCTTGGGAATCCTGTGGGAGGGTGGCCGACCATTTTTGGTCTCTAGAAACACTTGCCGACCACTTTTGGTTGTTGAAAAACCAGAAAAGTGGTCGGCTAGCTACTTTTTCTGGCTGGCCGGCCAGTTGTTGCTGCTGAATCCCAGTTTTCTACAGCAGAGAGCAAGAAAGGGCATGTCAATGTATTTGCAAGATATGTGTGCACAACCACCCTCGCTATCATGTCATGAACTCAAGGGAGTGTAGGTTCTCGACCCTCGGGCCACCAATCACGCATTTCCATGCATGATGGCCGAGAGGCGAAGTTGCACAATTCAATATGGAAATGAATGCACAAGTAAACACATAAAGCCTAAAACTCTATCATGGATGATCAAGAGCGTCGGCGACCGGGAATTAAGGCACGTTCCATCACTTTAAGTATGAAACGTCCCTCGTTTCCCGTGTTTGGACTAACACCTATTCCAAACACAATGCAAGCAAGCATGACATACACAATGCGACTCGAGCATGCAAGTATGCAATATGACTTAAGCATGCAAACATGCATTGCAATATGACTTAAGCATGCAAACATGCATTGCAATATGAACAACCTAACAAGGCTAATGGCATGCACAATGCTAAAGCATGTAATAACTAGCATACACAATGCTAAATACTAAAAACTAGATGGCATACTCAATGCAAGGCATTCATAAGGTTCTAAGCATAATGTAATGCATGCATGCACAATGCAATGCAACAAGAGCAACTTATGTAATATACCAAGCATGGCATGCTCAATGTAATATACATGGTATACTCAATGGACTTAAACCAAAAGGGTAGACCTCAATCATGCCCAAATCAGTGGCCATTGGTGATAAAATGAAGGCACATAAAGCAAGGCATGCATGCACAATGCATTGGCCATCAAAGAGGCCAAAGAGCACAACTCTTAAGAGTGCTCAATGAGTGATAAAAGTGGAAGTGTAACAACACTAAGTGCCCTAAAATGAAGCAAGAAATGATGCCAAATCATTCAAACAACATAAGTAAAGCATGCTAGGGTCCTAAGGCATGAAAGCTAGCAAAGAGCAACACAAAGGAGGCATGCAATACACGGCACAAATGCATGAACTAAGCATGGATAGAGCTCAAGTAGGTCAAAACAAGGATCAAAACATGATGAGATAAGGGCCCAAAGGCCTAGGCATGCAAGCATACGAGCTAAGGCATAAGCTAAGCAAACATGGACAATACTTAGAGGCATTCAAAGCATGAATGAAGTAGGAACAAAAGCATGCTATAAGCTCTGAAATATCATGTTAGATGATGCCAAATCATGTACACAACACAAATGAAGCATGCAATAGAGCTCAAGGCTTGAAGCAAGCAAGAACACTTGTACTACAAGTATACAAAACATGAAGCATGTGGTTAAGGCAACCAAAAAAGTCCTAGAACATGTCAAAATGAGTCTAAAACATGCATGGAAGGAAGCCAAAATATGCTAGCATGAGGGGCGTAAGACATGATACATACAAGGCAAATAAGGTGGATTACACTACACCTATTAGGACCAAGCATGGGATGACTTAAGCAATAAAAATTAGAGTTATATCATGGTATAATAACCCCAAAAACACATTGAAATGATGGCTCGCAAGCTATGGCATGAAGGCATACGCAACGGTTCATGTTAAGGCATAAAAGGGCAAACCCTCCAACGCATTGAATAAATAACAAATGTGAATGCATGGCCATGAAACATGAACTGAAATCACATAACAAGTGATGCCAAATCATTGAAATAAGTCAAGCAATGCATGCTGGAGAATTCAATACACAAAGCTAACAAGCTAGATTGAACCAAGGCTATACAAAGCAAGTCATGCATGACCAATACAACACAAATCAGACCTTAAACATGCTAAAACATAAACAAAGTCTTCTTTGAGCTAAGCCAAAAACATGCTAAAATGGCATGTTACAACATGATGCATGTTAGGCTATTTCATGGGATTGCACTACAAGTGCAAGGAGCATGCAAAGGCTAACCAAACCAAACCAAAACAGAGTCATGACATGGAAAAAAATCACCAAAAATATGCTGAAATGAAAAGAAAACAAGCTAGAATGATATGCTACTTCATGAAACATACAAAGCTAGTTTGTGTGATTTACACTACAAGTGTATTAACCATGCATGGGGTGACCAAAGCAAGCAAAAACAGTGGTATGCCACAGCAAAATAACCACAAATACAAGCTAAGATATGGTCAACATACACTTAGTAAAGATGCTCAAACATGAGGCATATTAAGGCATGTATTGAAGATGCAAGGAGAGGGGATGACCCTCCCCTTCTTAGGACCTTAAAACACCATCCCCACCATTGAAATCTCTCTGGATTTTAGTGGTTAGAAGTCCAAAACAAGATGGTCCTGAAGCTCACAAAAAAGGCTAAAAAACAAGGCCAAACAAGGCCTAAGAGGGGGTAAACAACCCCAAACACAAAAGTGATCTTAAACAAAGATCAAAAGCATGCAAAAATAGAACTTTTATCAGTTATAATTCAAGCTTAAAACAACATGCAAGATAGGCTAAAAGCTTAAGCAAGAAAGGGGGATTTAAAGGTCAAAAGCTCACCCTTGAAGACCCTCCTTATAACTGCAACTCCAGTAGGTTTTTCAAGCTCAAGACAACCCAAGAACACCGAAATTAGCCCCTAAGCACCTCAGTAGCAAAAGGATGGTGTTTGAGTGTGTGTTTGTGTGTTAAAGTAAGACAAATCTACACTTTAAGGCATAGAAATGAAGCAAACAAGGCAATATAGATACAACACTATATCTATCCTCCTCCCTTAGATTTTCTGACCCTGGAGGAGGGAGGAGGAGCCTCCCTCTTATAGAAGAGGAAAGCCAAAGCTTCTTGGAGAAGCTAAGCTTGAATGCCATCCCTCCATACACGTGTATGGAGGATGGCTCAAATGCTCTCCAGCTATGCCAGTTGTCCCAAAATATCTCCAAAAAGGTGCCAAAAAGCAGCCAACCACTTGAAGTGGTCGGCTTGCTAGTTTAAGTGGTCGGCCGACCACTTTAAGTGGTCAACCAGAGCAAAACTGGTCGGCCATAGATGGGAGAGGTCAACACACTAAATGCAATGTGGTGGTGTGGTGGCCGACCAGAAAAGATGGTCCAAAGACCACGAAAGCCAGTTATCTGACAAGAAAACTAGCTGGAAAAAGAAAAAGTGGTCTCCAAGGAGAAATACTGGTCTCCCACCCTTGTACCACCTTCCAAACAAGGAAAACAAGGTTTGTACCAAAAACAAACCAAAGCCGATGCAAGACAAGAAATCGGGAGGTGAAACACGCGGCCAAAAGCCTCGAAAACTAGCTGACGAGCATCAAAAGTGGTATGTAACCACAAAAGTGGTCTCCCGGACCACAGTGTCCCTTTAGGCAGAGGCAATAAGGTGTGGTTCAAAAACCACGCCAAACGGAGAATGTTAAGCGGTCCCGAGACAAGGCGCGCGGCCAAAGGCTCCAAAAATCGAAAACTAGTCTCCAAACGGGAAAAGTGGCCTATGACCACGAAAAGTAGTCTATGACCACAGAGAGATGGTCTACAAGACCACTCCCTCCCTCTGGGAAGGAAAACAAGACTTGGTCCGCAAACTGAGCCAAAGCACAAAAAGTTCCAAGGCCCGGAGGCGAGGCTCTCAGCCAAAACTCCGAAACCTCAAAACGAGCACAACATGCACCATCACCGAGCGCTCCATCGATGATGTCTGAGTCTTAAGGTTGGTCAAAAATGGGGTGTCTACATCGAGTTACCTCATTTGTTGAGTAGATAGTTGTTGATTGCTTGTTGCTTTCCCTTTGTACTAAATGTATTTATGTAAAGACATGAATATGTTAGAAATGGACGTAAGTACTGTATTAAGATTGTGAATAATGTGAAGGACATCAGATACTTGTGAACATGTTTCAAAAAGGCAAATCAGGTGTACATCCGGAAAGTGGGAGAAAATGTAATGGGCTTTGTGAAATTGTTTTTAAGAACTTGTTATTGTCATATGAATTTTGAAAAAGGTAACATCATGAAAGAAAAGTAAAATGCCTATGTTGTTGAACGAAATGAATGATTTTGCGAAAAGTTCCTATATAAGTATATTTCTGTATAAACTGTCACATTATGTATATGATATGATCTAAAGCATTCATGATCATAGCTATCTGTATGTTGTTATTGTTTAGGATCATATTCGGATCCCTACTGGACTTTATGTTCATCTCACGTTGCTAATCCTTTTTTAGGTGAACGTCGAGAAGGGTTTCAAGATCGAGGATCTTCTTTATGTGTTGGCCACGGGGCCTTTTATTTGTAGGTGGAATGCCATTGATGTAAAAGGGTTAAACCCTTTCTTTTAATTTAAAAGATGTAAGCCTACGGGCAATTTGCTTATTTTTATCTCATGTTGCATTCATTTTATATTTGAATGAGAGAACCTTTAATAATAGTACTCGTTAATGTATTAAATTTCTGCGCATGATCTCTGAAGTTATGTTATAATGAATGATTTGGTAATGGTATCCGTTGATATAAAAAGTGGGGCGTGACAACTTGGTATCAGAGCAAGCTGGGTTTGAATACTTTGCGCTCTTGGGGAGTGGTTTTTACCACATCAAGTTCACTATGCTTGGTGAGGACGTTGCATATAGTTAGGATAAGTGTTAGGATTTATATGTTGCATTTATGTGAGCATGGGATTAAGTTTCTTGGATAGTACTTATAGCCGGTGAACTTGTTTTGAGGTCTTATCGGAAACACGCTTGATCAACGTGGTTTCTGATAGGAATTCCTTGAGAGTTCCGGGATGAGTGTCTATCTTTGAGGACTTTATTTGATTATGTGTTTAGGTGTTTAATTGTTTATACGCAATAGAAATTGTATGATTTGGGAAGTAAGTGTGTCTTGAAGCCTAGAGGTGGTGAGTGCGTGCCTTAGGAAAGGTTGTTGCATTGAGTACTAAGCTTGGTTTTGTTTTTAGATTTTATAGGATGTCTACACGAGGGAATAGAGGTCAAGTTGGGAATAGGAGTGCCGGTAGGGACACAACGGTTCCTTTAGCACCTGTCGTTGCAGCATCGGCTGTCGGTGAGGAAGTTGCACGCGAGATTGTAAGAGCAATGCAAAAGGCTCTAGCTTGCAATGACGACAACAACAGGCATACCCTCAAACTTACTAAGGAGTTTCTTCGCTCCAATCCGTCGGAGTTTTTGGGGGAGGCTAAACCGTTGGAGGCAGAGGATTGGTTGGAACAGATTACCAAGACTCTTGATATGCTCAGAGTCGAAGATGAAGGATTGAGGGTCTCTTTGGCGACTTTTCAATTGAGAGGAGATGCGAGTTATTGGTGGAAGTATGCTAAGATCACAGTAGGTAACACGTGGGTTGCTTTCACGGAGGCCTTTTGGGCCAAGTACTTCCCTCCTTCCGCTCGGAAGAGGTTGAGGGAACAGTTTGTTGAGTTGTGCCAGGATGCTACTCCTTTGGCACAGTTTGAGATGCGGTTCACTAGTTTGTCGAGGTTTGCTCCAGAGTTTGTGGCAACAGAGGAGCGTCGTTGTTATGAGTTTGAGAGGCGGTGGTGTGATGATATTCGGGAGAAGGTAGCTGGATCTATGTGGAAGAATTACTATGCTCTAGTTGAGACGGCGGCCCATGCGGAGGCCGTGGTCATGAGTGTTGGTCGGGATAGGGAGGAGGCCACTTTGGCGACTCGTACGGTTCATAAGCATTCTAGGCTCAGTAAGAGGTGGAGGCGAGCGTATGTTCAATCCCAGGCTCAGTCCTTGTCTTCATAAGGGGTTTCAGACTCGTCAGTTGGAAGGCCTAATGAGATTCAGGCTTTAAGTCAGTTGCAGAGTAGGGGGTCTCTTATTTGTTTTGATTGTGGTCATCTGGGCCATGTTAGACCTTTTTTCCCTTTGCGTGTGAATACTTCGGGTGTTTCAGAACCTAGTCAAACTCAGTCTCTTCAGTCTAGTCGAGGGTGGTACCGATACCAGACCCGTGTAGGCCAGGCTTCAAGAGCTTCGCGATGGTCTACTTTTCAGCTAACACGGTAGTATTACCCTAGAGAGGGACTTTTGTATTAGAGGCCGGTGATTTAATATGTGAATCTTTTGTTGCTGACCGGTGTACTGTTGGGTGTTGATACATTTGTTTACTCTCATTTGTTAGGAGCACGCAGTGAATCTCGAGCGCTCTTTTATATGTGTAACGAGAAATGGTTCATGGATTGATAATCTTAACAGCGTTATATACGTGTTATTGTCTTATGAGATGGTTATGTAATGGCCTATGAGCCTTGTTTTATTTGGGAGTTAATTGTTGAGAACGGGTAACCTGTGGATTGTTGTAATTAGTGGTGTTGTGTAGTGAGAATGAATTATAAGGCTTGAACATGTGGAGTATAGAGAAATGTGAGATTTGGATTCCTGGGTAGTGAGTGTGGTTTAGTGTTTTGGTTTTGTTGGCCAATGAGTCGTTGTGATCCTATTGATTATGGTAAGGGTAATATTTGTGTTGTGGTTGTTATGAGTTGGTTTGGGTTTGCGGTGTTATTAAATATTGGATAGAATTTATGAATGTGAGAAGAATTTAGTGGGTAGACGCTAGAAATATTCTTTGGAAGGAAGTAAGGCTGTGTGCTCAGGTAACGAGTGTGGCATTGGTGAAAATTCTTTTATGTCCAAAATTGGGTGTTTGTCGTTGACCATATCGGTCTCATGTTTGAGAGGTGAAGGAGTATTTGCCATGTAGGCATATGAGTGGTGGTTTCCTTAGAAATGATGGTGGTTTGGCCAAATCTTGAGGAATCCGATGAGATTCAAGGAATATGAGAACTTGTGTGTGGAACTCCATCTTGGAGCAAGGGGTGTTGGGTAGCATGTCGGTGTTTGGTACTGAGTGTAAAGTTTTAATTGAGCTGGTTAGTCAGTTGGTTGACATCAGGGTTTGGTTAATACGTAGTCATGTTGGGAATAGCTTGGGTTGGTGTGCGAGGTTGTAAGGTTGTGGGTGCATTGGAGTGGTTTGGCAAGCAGTATGTCTCGTGTAAGTGGTTGTAAAGCTTGTATAAAGATTGTCTTGAAATTGTGGAAAATCCCCTAGTTGGGGTAACGTATTGTGAACTCTTCATTTTGCGTGTGGTGTATGCCTCATGTAACTGATAATTTATGATGATAATATGACAGA
The DNA here is from genome assembly GCA_036172215.1 of Camellia granthamiana. Classification (NCBI taxonomy): domain Eukaryota; kingdom Viridiplantae; phylum Streptophyta; class Magnoliopsida; order Ericales; family Theaceae; genus Camellia; species Camellia granthamiana. Next base: position 54,610,627 of record CM069915.1, on the reverse strand, counting down.
ATGAAATTGAAAGATTGTGGATTCCTTTGTTTTGTGTTTGTACCTTATTGTGTTGATAGCACAGTTGTAATTTCTATTAATTGTTATTATAGAAATGTTATGTTTATGTTGGTTGTGGAATCACTATAAGGGTGATGGGAGTTGTTGGGTGACGGTGGAGGTTCACCAATTGTCTTATGTTGAGAAATGAACTCGGAAGATGAATTTTTCCTTGTGTTGTAGCCTTGGATGGCAATGTTGAACTATAATGACTTGGATTTAATCTAAGTGTCGATAAAGGATTTCGATGCGTAGTTTATTTGATTTAATAAACGCTGAATTTAACAAAGTATGATAATGCGAACGATTTAGTGTTCGGAGTAGCACTTTATTTTATTGTTAGAAAATGGTTGCAAAAATTTTAAGAATTTACTTGGAAATCGAAAACATATTTTGGTTGTGGAAACCTTCAAAGAAAAGGCGAAAATGTGGAAATTTTTTTTTTACATGGTTTTGTAAATAATGTCACCTTTTTGTGGATGGTTCACCTCGAGTTGCGTTGTGTTCTTAATTTTGGAGACGACATTTCCTAAGGTGGGGAGGTTGTAGCACTTGTACCCTTTTAAAACTTTTGGGAAGTGTATTTGAATCCTTTATTTTATTTTGGGGATCTTTGGTGTTGTTGTATCATGGTTTTGGATGAGTGAAAATCGATTTAAACTTGTTGGGTTTGGTTGTTCGCACTTGTTCTTGTCAAAAGTTCCTTGGAGACTTAAAAATTCTATTCTAGAGTCGACACCAGTCTTCCTAAGGGTCGACCCTTACCTGTTGGTGAAGTTTTTGGAAGTGTTGCTGGAATATAGGGTCGACACCAATATGGGGAGGGTCGACCCTCTTATATTGCAGAATCTGTGTGTTAGTTGCTGGAAATTAGGGTCGACCCTCTCCTGTCTAATGGTTGACCCCCTTGCTTGTGCCAGATTGTCCTTTCTGCCCGAAGGGTCGACCCCCCTGCCCGAAGGGTCGAATCTTGTGTGTTTTTTTTTCTCTAGATTTTGGGGTTCGAATGGGCCCTACCTTTGGGGGTTTTTTGGCCTATTATTTTATTTGACCTGTAACGCCCTCAAAATAAACCCATAAATCATGCATTCATTACATCCATAAACTGAAAAGAATAAAACACATTGCCATTCATCAGAGTATTCTTACAAAAGATATTACATGTTGACAACAAAAGTAAACGCCCTATAGGCTTACAACTTTCCAAGTTAATACTTGGGTTCAACAAAATAGAGTACTAACTCAAAACACAAAATAAACCCTTGGTTTGATTTATATGTAATACACAAAATAATCAAAAAGGAAGCCTTCAGCTTCTACGACCTCCCAAGCTACATCCTTAGAGGCGGCATATCGCCTGTACCTGAAAATGATGTCCCATATAGGGTGAGCCAACGCGCAGTAGAGATATGCTAAACATAATATGAATAATAACTAAAACATTAGCATTTGATAAATGTTTAACTCACATAAATCAACCTATAACACATTTCAGTTCCATGATACATATGTCCATGCTTCATTTCATTTTTCCTTTACTTAACAATTTCGATTTATAAAAATGGCTCAGAAGCTGGCCAAACAATTCCCATGAGACTACGGCTCATGTTAAAACCTTTCCAATATCAACAATTCAAATGAATTAAAATTCATAACAAACACTTCCATACTTCATAATTCACATGAGATAACAACTCATATTAAAACACTTCCATACTTCATAAATGATACACAGATTTGCTGTATCAATAGAGTCCATCCCCTATCTCCTCCCAAATAATATCCGGTTTAGAAATCCATCCCCTATCTCCTCCCAAACCGTGGAGTACATCCCCTATCTCCTCCCATACAATACAATGTATATAAACAATTATCATATATACAATCAATCAATACACAGATTCGATGGATTATTCCAACCGTCATATTCAATGACATATTCAACCGATTAGTTTTAATTCACCTAATCATCATGCAGTGACTACAACAATCAAGACTATCCTCCACCGATAGCCCAAAGCAATTATTTCTAAACAGATAATAAATACATCAACAGATAAAATTATCCACAATTTCAAATGTGAGTGATTAATCAATCCAACTCCACCATTCATTCTCATAATTACTCAATTTCATTATTTCCAACTCAATTTCATACTTCCATAACTTTCTAAATTAATTATACAAAATAATTCATCACAATAAAATTAGGGCTTTTTCCCCCTTTTCTCAATATTGACCCAAAGGCTCAAAATATCTTCAACAACATCAATACCCTTATTTTATGACCCAAATACACAAATGTGGGTCAAAATAACAAAACCCCTCTTTATAACTTTTGAAACCCTAAGACCCAAAATTTCCCAACATCAACATTAAATCAAAATGACCAAAAGCTTATGTCAAAGATCATAGACATGAGTAGTTATTCCTCCCTCAAATTTCGGAGCTCAACGGAGAAGATGATGAAAACTCAAAGTGCTCCAAATCCCAAGATTTTCGGATCAAAAGGTAGCCCACACCAAGCTCAACACTTTTTACAAAGGCCTAAAGGTGAGAGATCACTAGGGCTAGATGATTTCTTAGAGAGAAGGTGAAGTTTAGAGTGAAGAGCTCTCCAATGGAGGTTTTGAAAAGTTAGATAGAGAAATAGTCAAAGAAAAGTGATCCAAAAAGTCACTTTTCGGACTGATATAAAAGTTGAGCGTGGAACTCCCTGCTCGAGCATTAGACACAGACTCATGCTTGAGCGTGAAAAGCACCGCTTGAGCGTCGATTGCACACTTCCAAAAGTTTTGCAGGCGAGGGTCCCCGCTCGAGGGTCAGAATCCCCGCTCGAGCGGAGGAACAAAATCAAAGGGGCATGCTCGAGTGTCAAAAACCCCGCTCGAGCGTCCGATGACATGCAGAGAAGAGTACTGGGAGATGAATATTCACGCTCGAGCGTCAAAACTCCTGCTCAAGCGGATAAGCAAAAACAAAAGGCCCGCTCGAGCGCTCGAGCGTCAAAATCCCCGCTCGAGCGTACATGCCAAAATTTGGGCAACAACCTTGGGTTTCTAAACACAACCAACCTATTTCAAACCTGCCCAACATAACCCAAGACTCAAATACAAAGAGTAAAGGATAGAAATGAGAATAAGACAACAACACATCTATGGAACCAAGTCCGAAATACAATAAACAAGGAATGAAAAACCAGGATCGCTATATGACCTTAGGGCTATTCTCTACTACTATAAATAGGCCCAAACCACATTTCTCTCATTATTTTCCTCCCATTTTTCCTCTTAAACCGTGATTTCTCTCTTCTCTCTCTAAAACTTGACTTTTCGCACCTAGATCTCTAGATCTACTCACCTAGAGTGATCTTGTCACTATGGTCCTTTGAGAAAGGTTGTAGATCTTGTCAAGGGCTTTCTATTGATCCAAGTAGTTCGTGGTTTCGTCGCCGGTGATTTTTGGGTTGTTTTTTCTTCACTTCAAGAGGTAGGGATTTCTTTGCTCCTTTCCAATACTTCGTCTATAGATAGATATGTGGTAGATTTTATTGCATAAAAACCATCTTCATTATGGATTTTCTTGAAAGCCATGAAAGGGGATTCTAGAGTTAGATATTTGTGATTGGAGTTGTTAAATTTTTTGTTGTTGGGTTATTTGGGAAATGATTTATTATGTTTGTGAAGAAAATGAGGAAAGCCCTAATTTATTATTATCGATTTAATGGATTTAAGAAGGGAGGAAAGCCCTAATTTATTATTATCGATTTGATGGATTTAAAAAGGGAGGAAAGCCCTAATTTAATATTATTGATATAATGGATTTAAAAAGGGAGGAAGTTGAATAATCTTTATATTTTGCTAATATGGGTTGTATAATTGTGTTTATATCAAAAGAAAATAAAATGAGAAGTAATCCGGTGTTGGTGTTGCTTTAGACTAATCACATGAAGTTGAGTTGATTTATGATTTTGATACCGATGGGATTGGTTTTGTAAAATAAAGAGGATGGATTTGGTTTTGGTTTTGTAAAATGACGAGAATGAATTCTTAGAAAATGGTTGGAGTTGTGTGGATTGGAAAATAAAGAAAAGTGGTCTTTTTGAAAGAAAATGAAATCATCACCCTTTGTAAATTGCTAATGAACTTGAGGTCGGATTTTGGAACCTTTACATATTATCACTTTTATTAGACTGAAAGTCTTGTGAGAGTTGGATTGTTGTCCTACGAGTATTTAATACCTTTACTTAGAGGTTTTGTCCTTGGTCATCGGTGGAGGATGGCATTGTTGTGTTGAATAATATCGTGTATGTGTTACACTTGTGTTATTATGAATTCTAGTATGTTGAGATGGTTGGAAATGTGCTTGCGCTTCAAAAGAGAGGTACCATTACCTTCCAGCTAGCGCTTGGAGAATTGGCCATGCATAGAATAAGAGATACTAGTACCTTCCAGCTAGTGCCTGGAGAACTTGGCAGAGGTACCATTACCTTCCAGTTGGTGTCTAGTAAATTGGCATTTCGTTATAGAAAGGTGTATCCTTGGCTTGGTATTTTGTTATGGAAAGGTGTATCTTTGGCTTACCGTGCTTAAGGCAAGTAGAGCAGAACTTGTTTATCATTATTGTCTTAGTATATCTGTGTATATTATGGGTTATGATGGTTATGGTTCTGGAAGGCCGAGTCATTTCTTGAGTAGATAGTTATTGGTTGCTTGTTGTTTTCCCTTTGTACTGAATGTATTTATGTAAAGACATAAATGTGTTAGAAACGGACGTAAGTACTGTATTGAGATTGTGAATAATGTGAAGGACATCGGATACTTGTGAACATGTTTTAAAAAGGCAAATCAGGTGTACATTCGGAAAGTGGGAGAAAACGTAATGGGCTTTGTGAAATTGTTTTCAGGAACTTGTTATTGTCATATGAATTTTGAAAAAGGTAACATCATGAAAGAAAAGTAAAATGCTTATGTTGTTGAACGAAATGAATGATTTTGAGAAAAGTTCCTATATAAGTATATTTCTGTATAAATCGTCACATTATGAATATGATATGATCTAAAGCATTCATGATCATAGCTATCTGTATGTTGTTATTGTTTAGGATCATATTCGGATCCCTACTGGACTTTATGTTCATCTCACGTTGCTAATCCTTTTTCAGGTGAACGTCGAGAAGGGTTTCAAGATCGAGGATCTTCTTTATGTGTTGGCCACATGGCCTTTTATTTGTAGGGGGGATGCCATTGATGTAAAAGGGTTAAACCCTTTCTTTTAATTTAAAAGATGTAAGCCTATGGACAATTTGTTTATTTTTATCTCATGTTGCATTCATTTTATATTTGAATGAGAGAACCTTTAATAATAGTACTCGTTAATGTATTAAATTTCTGCGCATGATCTCTGAAGTTGTGTTATAATGAAGGATTTGGTAATGGTATCCGTTGATATAAAAAGTAGGGTGTGACAAGTCTTGTGAGAGCTCTAATATTTCAATCTAAAATTTGTAATTTTTTGGTTTTAAATAATTAAAAAAATCCTCTATAGCTCTCATTCAAGCCAAAAAACAAAAAATTTAAAAATTAAAAATTAATATCTCTCGATTTATGACTTTCTAATGGAAAATATATCAAATATATAAAATAAAAAATAGAAAGTATACTACTCCATTTCAAAATTTAAATTTGAGGGACACTAAATATGGAAGACATTCATTAATTTAAATTTAAAGTGGGATTGTTAAATAATATTTATAAAAAATCTAAAAACAATAATTTTTATATTAAAAATATCTAAAACAAATATAAATTTTGATTAAATCTATTTATCTATCTATATTTTATATAAATAAAAGGGGGTTTCTAATCACAAGTCTTGTGAAAGTTCCAATATCTCAAACTAAAATTTCTAATTTTTTGATTTTAAATAATGAAAAAAATCCTTTATAGCTCTCATTCAAGCCAAAATAATAATAATAATAATTAATATCTCTTGATTTATGACTTTTAAATGGAAAGTTTATATCAAATATATAAAATAAAAAATAAAAAGTATACTAATCTATTTCAAAATTCAAATTTGAGGGGTACTAAATATGGAAAGCATTCCATTAATTTAAATAAAAAATTATAATGATTTATCCCATAATATATAAGTTTTAAATAATGATATATTCCATGATTTATCTATATACCTATATATTATTATAATTGTAAAATATTGTCATTTCATTAAGGTTAAAAGTTGTAATTTTTTTTTTCCATTTTTTTATTTATTATTTTGTTTAATTTTTTGTTAATACGTGTTACAATATGATTGGTCTACAAATTAATTTTATATTCTTAAAATAAAATTTCAAATTTGGATTCTCACTTAAATTATGTTACTATTATTGGAATAAGATCAATATTCATTCCTTAAATTTTGCATTCTTTATTAAATTATAAAATAAAATTTCAAATTTAAATTCTTCTCCAAATTCTTACTGGAATTTGTAACGCCCTCAAGAAATATACTTAAAACCCATCATTCTTGACACGCACAATATAAGAGAAATAAACATCTTTCTATTTATCAGAGTAGTTCTTACAAAAGTATTACATGTTGATAACAAAAGTAAAGGCCCTAAGGGCTTATAACTTTCCAAGCCAACACTTGGTTACAAGAAATGAGCACTAACTCATATACATATTAAGCCCTTGGCTTGAATTTACATGTAATACATCAAAGGAAAGCAAAATAACCCAAAAGTCTGTCTGCCTCTAGCCTCCCAAGCTATGTCCTTGGAGGTGGCATGCTACCTGTTCCTGAAAATGATGTCCCATATAGGGTGAGTCACAGCCCAGTAGAAATATACTAAACCAATTATAAACAATGACTGAAATAGCAGCATTCGATAGATGGTCCACACTTATAACACATTACAGTTTCATGACATACAAGTCCATGTTACATTTCATTTCCCACTTCTTCTTCAACTTTGAGTTTGAAAACAAGGCTCGGAACCCAGCCAAATAACTTAATGAGATTATGACTCATTTTTAAAACACTTTTGAAATTCATAAAGGGTACACATTTTGGTGCTATATCAATAACACATAAGCCACTTCCATACTTCACGACGGATACACATTTTGGTGCTGTATCAATATAACATAAAAATATTTCTACACTTCACAATTGATAACGATATACATTTTAGTGTTATATCAAATCAATTCAAACACTTCCATAATCCACACTTGATACACATTGTAGTGCTGTATCAATGTCAAACAAAAATCCGATTTAGAGGTCCATCCCCTATCTTCCCCTAAACCGTGGAGTACATCCCCTATCTCCTCCCACACACACTATGTATATAAACGTAGATCATATACATAATCAATCAATACATAAAGTTAATGTATTATTCCAACCGCTATATTTGTTAGCATACTCAATCGATTAGTTTTAGTTTGCCTAATCATCATGCATTGTCTACAACAATCAAGACTATCCTCCACCGATAGCCCAAAACAGTTATTTCTAAACAGAAAATAAATGCACCAAAAGGATAAAATATCAACATTTTAACTAGGTGAGTGATAAATGATCCAACTACACCCTTTTATCCTATACATTCCCAATTTCAACATTCTCAATTCAATTTCTCATTTCTCAAAATTAATTTCACAAATTAATTCATCAATGTAATTAGGGCATTTCCAATAATTAACAAAACAACCCTAAGGTTCCATTTCTATCAATAACCCAACATTCACCACATTTCTCCATGCTAAACATGCATATAGGTTTATATAGGTAAAACCCCTTCTTTTGTAAAATTACATAAAGGCCCAAACTTTCTCAAAATTAACCAACAATCCCCAACATATCAAAATGCAAAAATTCAAAGACAAAGCTCATAAGGAGGAGTAGGATATCCTTACCTCGAAGTTTGAGCTCAAACGGAGACGAAGATCAAAAACCAACGTGCTCCAAATCCCAAGTTTTTCAGATTAAAACGAAGCCCTCAACCCACTCTATCTTTTTAACAAAGGACTAAGGGTAGAAACTCACTCTAGATAGATCAAACCTTAGAGAGAAGACAAGTATAGAGAGAGAGAGAGAGAGAGTCGGTTCTAGGGTTTGATAGAAAAGGGAGATGAAAAAGTGATGTTTAATCCGCTGCTACGATCTGATATATAACAAGCTCGCTCGAGCGAAGGATTGGTCGCTCGAGCGACTAGACACAAAGAACCCCCGCTCGAGCAAAGAAAGTCTCGCTCGAGCCAACATTACGAAGCTTCAGGTCTGCAACCCAGAAGCACGCTCGAGCGACAGAATGCTCGCTTGAGCGAAGGAACTCAAAACATACACCTCGCTCGCTCGAGCGAAGGAAAGCTCGCTTGAGCCAAGAAATGCAGCTCTCAGGTCCAGAACCAGACGCAGTTTCACGCTCGAGCGAAGAAACTCTGGCTCGAGCCACTAGACACAAAACTCAACTCTCGCTCGAGCGAAGAAACCCTGGCTCGAGCGAAGGACCAAAATTCTGGGCAACAACCATTTGCTCCCAAACACAACCAACCTGCAACAAACCTGCCCAACACATCCTATAACTCAAATACAAAGCACGAAAGGATGAAAACAAGATATAAACAACTGCTAACATCCACAGAACCAAGTCCGGATCACTGTATAATAAGGGGTAAAACCCGAGATCGCTATAGAATTAGAATGTGATCAATATTCACATGTGTCATACTGATGCGTCATAATATTATTGGTTTAAATATAATTTGTTTTAAATACATGTGTTCAAATTATTAATCACTATTATTTTTTTTTTCTTTTTTTGTCTTAAATTTTATAAGAAAAATTATATCCTTTTAAACTATAAGGACTTGAATAATAATATTTCTTAATATATGTATATATATATTGACAAAAGAACAAAACATAACTTTTTTAGTGCTTACCAAATATGGTGGATTTTTTTAGATTTTTTTTTATTATCTCAAAAGTCAATTAAAGAAATTAAAATAAAGAATAAAGATATATTTGGCTCAAATTGTTAAAAAGTTATTTTTGCTAAAATAAATTCGAAAGAAATGTTAATTTTTTTTTTATTATTAAAAGTGATAGTTCGTTAAACTTTTTTTATTTTAAAAAAATGGGTTATAGGTGATAATTTATTATTCATTTAAAATTATCTTTAGATCAAATGAAAATACTATATTAAATTTTCTTCTTACCTTTTTTATTCAAATACTTTTATTTTGAAAGAAATTTTTTTATTATATTTAATATTTTATTGTAATTTTAAAATTAATATGGTATTTTATTGTAATTTTTAAATTAAAAAGAATTTTTTAAAAATAATATTTAAATTATTGTAATTTAAAAATTTATTGTAAATAAGAATTTAATATCAACTTAGTGTAACCCGTGCTATGCAATTTTTAAAAATTATAAGAATTTAATAAATAAGAATTTATTGTAAATAATAATTTAAAAATTTATTGTAAAGAATTTCTAAAAAATTAATATTTTATTTTATTATAATTTTTAAATTAAAAATAATTTCTAAAAAATCATATTTAAATTATTTATGTCATTATAAAAAATAAATTTTTTTAATATCCACTTAGTAGTAGTTTGGGAAGTGCAAAATAAGTATACTTTTTTACTTTTTACGAAAATATATACAGAAAAATAGAGTTGCGATGTGACTCAAAAGGACAAAAAGATTAAAAAAAAAAAGTGAGTTAATATGACACTTTCCAAACAGCCCTTTATTCGATGATTCCTTTCTAAAAAGTGTATTTTTTAAATATCTTCAGGAAAAATTCTATTGGAAATCTTAAGTATATTGTTTTTTCTTTTATTCATTAATATTAAAATTTTAATTAATTTTATTTATTATTTAAAAAAATAAATTAGCAAATAATTTATATATTTATATATATAATTTTGTTTTCGTTGCTGAGGTTATTTGATATTTCTGTTGTCACACCCCAAGTTTTATTACCCGAAATTATAACCAAAACCTTTAATACAAGTCCATTTAATTAACTACAATTATTATTACAAACACCCATTACATAGGGTAACAACAACATTGTTCTCTCTCGAATAATACAACAATAATACATGTACAAAATTCACATTGAAATACACATGAATCTCTCATTTACAACAAGCATCTCTCATTTACACTATGACCAAATAATAGAAAATAAACTCTTCAATCCTCAATCCGGCATTTCAAACTTTGTTCCTGAAAAATGGTTTAAATAATTGGAATGAACACGAAGTCCAGTAGGAATCTTCCCTGATTCTAAACAATATAGTCCTTAAATATATGAGATCATGAAGTGCTAAGGAGTGAAATAAACATAAATTCTTTGTGCTCTTTTTATACTCAAATTACAATACATATAGGTAACACCATTCTCATAAAGGAAATTCATGAAAACTTTTCAAAGAAAAACCCCTTTCGTTTGTTTCTGTATCAGTCAAATATATGTTTCGGAAAAAAAAGAGTCTTTTCAAGAATTCCTTGCTAACTTTATCTAGAATTATAAACATAGCAACGAGTCATTCTCCTACATGTCACAACACATTATAACCCATTATAATCCACATAAAAAGAACCTATACAATTCCATATATTCGACTTTACCCAATCAAGATTATTCACTTTCCATTATCTCAAACCCATGTATAAATCTTATTATAATTATTCCACACAATCCAAATTGGACACTAGCTCCATTACCAAGCCTTAACATCAAATCATACACTTTACCGGTCACAAGCCGGAAGGAATGCGGAACCTCACGCTTTACCGGTCACAAGCCGGAAGGAACGCGGAACCTTAACACATTTCATCAACCCACACACTTTACCGGACGCTACTCCGGAAGGAAGGTGGAACCTTTATTAAGCGCAACGCTTTGCTAGCTCAAATACGGCGGGAAACGGACCCCAAGGCAAAATTACAATCTATCAATTTCTTAAGTCATTACTAATTATGAATTGTGGGCAAAGACAACACATTCGTTCATCATTTCCATTACTTATTAGCTCAAGAGCACGTACTCATTATTTTCTACCATTCTCTAGTATTCATCAAGTCATTCGTTGTTACAATCCCAACAAAACCAATAACAGCATTCATTATTTTTATCACAAAATTCATCCAATAACACATCCACTAAGAGCATTTGGCGCATTTTTAGAAGCATTCACAATTCTTATATTTCAAAGGTCTTTTAACTTTTCCACAAAATTATCAAATTTTCATACTCAATTTCATAACACAATAATCATCATAAATTATCCCCAATTAATTAATTTAATTACTCATCTTAATTTCTTCAAAATAACCTTTCTATACAATAGTTATTTTCTAACCATTATTCATCGTAATTTATTCTCATCTTCTACAAAACATGAACTCAATTCCATAAATCAAATGTCAATTAAAGCTTTCTTTATTCTCAACATAGATTCCAGAACTAGGGTTAAACATAAATTAGGGCTTTTGCTATTTAACACAAAACCACATTCTCATGACCCAAACATCATATATTCCACTTAAATCATCAATTCAAATTCCATAAATCAAAAACCCTAGCTTCCTTCACATGCCATTTCTAAAAATCTCCTCAAAATGAGGGTTTTATGCAATAAAAAGTATCAGCCATCTATCCACAAGACAATATTGAAGAGAAGCAAGGAAAATCCCTACCTTAAGCAAGGAGAGAGAGAAACCCAAAGTTTCGACTTCAATGAAAACACAATCTGCTTGGATAAATTGAAAGCCCTTGGTGTGCTCTACAACCTTCCTCAAGAGACCTAGGTGAGAAGATGCTTCTAGATTAGTAGATCTAGCAATCTAAGTGGGAAAAAGTTGGGTTTAGAGAGAGATGAGAGAGGCTCACGGTTTGAGAGGAAAGGGGAGAAGAAAAGTGAAATGAAACCATGCTTGGAGCCTATTTATAGTAGTAGAGAAGTAGCCCTAAGGTCAATAAAATAATAAGCCCAAAACCCCCCAAAGGTAGGGCCCATTTGAACCTCAAAATCTGGAAAAAAAAAAAAAAAAAAAAACACGCAGGGGTCGACCCTTCGGGCAGGGGGGTTGATCTTATTTTCCAGCAACCAATACACAAATTCTGCAACATAAGAGGGTCGACCCTTCCCAAACTGGTGTCGACCCTATAGAAAACCAACAGAGGCACTAAGAATTCAAACAGATATAACTCTCTCGTTCGGACTCCGTTTTAGGTCGTTCTTGTGTCCAAATCGAAGCCCCAGAAACAAGCTTTCCAATGGTTCTGGCCTCACATCCAAATTCAAAGTATGGAAAGAGAAAAGGGAAAAATAGTGAAGGCTGGTCAAAAACAAAAATTCAAACTTGGGGCTTTTGATCTAATCTTGCCTAAATATCTTGTTAAGGCTTCAATCAAGGTTTCAAACATCACCCAAGGGTCCTCAATTATAATATTTAAAGTTCATTTGCCAACCCACCAATACCAAGAGTCCGACAACCACACAAGTTTTAAGGTGACGAGCACCAATTTACACCAATCCGATACGTATTAGAATCCGAGCCACTACATCTGCCCAAATCCACTTAAATTTAATTTGAATTTTTGAATTTCTGCATAGGTCCTCACTTAATTAAAAACTATGTTGTTCAATCTTCGAAAAATTTTAAGCTTAACTCAGGTTGTTTGGGTTGAGCTTACCTAAGTTTGCAATTCTAGCAAAGGGGGTTGAAAGTTACATGAATTTGTGACAAATTTTAAAATAATAAATAAATTGTGATAAATTGTAAATTTCAATCTTCTTTGTTTTCATAATTTGCATACAAAAATTTAACTATTCATATTATTTTGTATAAAAATATATTATTAATTTTTTTATATGTTGTCCATAGCACGAGTTACCACTAGTTTGCCTATAACATAAATTTGATCATTGTAGTTTTTATTGTATCAATTTTTCTCTTTAATTTTTTTATATCGTATCAATTAGTTTAATTATAACATATGTCAATAAATTGGACACATATGGAGGGCAAAATAATTCATTCAGACGGTAAAATTAGACATTTCAAATTTATAGCGATCCCGGTTTTGCCCCGACCTTCATTGTGTCCCGGACTTGGGTTCCGTGGTTGAATATCGTATCCATGTCTTGTTTTTCCCCTTTGACACTTTGTATTTGAGTTTTGGAACTTGTTAGGCGTGTTTGGAATAGGTTGGTTGTTGATTGGTTTAGATTGTTATTATCCAGATTTTGGGCTCTTTGCTCGAGCGAGGCTTCTTGCGCTCGAGTGAGCCTTGTGTAATTGGCTTCTTCACTCGAGCAAGGTTTCTTGCGCTTGAGCGAGGTTTGAGGGTCTTTAGGTTTGAGGGTCTTTAGGTTTCTCTCCCAGACGCAGTTTTTCTAGGAAAGGGAAGTTCTTCGCTTGAGCGAAGCTTCTTGCGCTCGAGTGAGCTTAGTGAAATTGCTTCTTCGCTCGAGCATGCGTGTGCGTCTGTAGCAGACCTGAAGCTTTGCATTCTGCACTCGAGCGAGATCCCTTGTTGTGTCTGGTCACTCGAGCGACAACGCCTTCGCTCGAGCGAGGACTGCGTGTATCAGTTCGCAGTAGAGCTCTTCTGCATCACTTTTGCATCTCATTCCACTCAAAACCCTAGCCTAGCTCCTTCTCTCTCTAAAATACTCTCTCTCTCTATGAATACATCTTGATTTGGGAGTCTCTCAACCCTAGTCCCTTTGTTAAAAAGGTAGAGCACTTTGAGAGCTTCGTGTTAATTCGAATAGATCGCGGTGTCGGCGTGTTTAAAGTGTCTCCATATTCTCCTTTGCTCTCCTAACGTTGAGGTAGGGATATTCTACACCTCAGTATGATTTCTAACCTAGGTATTTGTCATTTTGTATAAATTGTGGAATTTGGAGGTATTTGGATAGAACTAGGGTTTGAGCTTAAGATTTGAAAGAGGGGTTTTCTATTTTGGGTCATGAAAATATATGTAAGGTATTGAATATGGAATTATATGGGTTAAAATGATGAAATTTAGACTTGTAATTGATATTTGGTAAAAGGGAAAAAATCGCCCTAATTTGTGTTAATTAATTATTTTGTAGAAATAATGAAATTGATTTGGGAAATATGGAATTGGAAGGATGTATAAATGAATGGTGTAATTAGATTTGATAAATCATTCACCTATGGAAAAATGGACAAACTATCTGTTGGTTAGATTTGTTTATCTATTTAGAAATATCTGTTTTGGGCTATCGGTGGAAGATAGCTATGATTGTTGTAGAAACTGCATGAGAATTAGGTAAATTGAAACTAATCATATGGATTATGTCATTGAATATGATGGTTGATTAAATTGTTAAATATGTGAATTTGGTAGTCATTGTATATGACAACGTTTTAAATACATTGTACATGTATCTTTGTTTGGGAGGAAATAGGGGATGTACTCCATTGTTTGGGAGAAGATAGGGGATGGACTCCATTGAAAACTAAGTTGGCTAGAGTGTCCAGGGAGAAAGTCCTGAAACCTTATATATATATGGATGTCGGTTCCCTCGGATGTGATTCCGTAAAATGGCAAGAAAATTGAAGTGTTTGAATAATAATTGTTATTGAAGTGTTATTAAATGAGTTGTAGTCTCGTTTTGAATTGTTTAGGTTACAATGAACTATACCAGTGAATTGATTTGGATAAATGAATAGAAATGGACTGGGATATAGATGTCGATAATGATTGATTATGGAAAGAGTGCAAGTTGGTTTTAAGTGTTGAACATTTATCAAATGCATATATCTTAGTTAAATTTCATACATTGTGTTAGTATATCTCTACTGGGCTTTGGCTCACCCTACTTGGAAAACCATTTTCAGGTACAGGTGACATGCCACCTCCAAGGGTATAACTTGGGAGGACTTGGGGCTGAAGACTCTATTTTGTTGTTCTTCTTTTTATGTTAAGTGCTTATTCGAGCAGAGGGCTTTACTTGTAAAGGGACTTAGACTCTTCTCTTGTTGTAACCAAGCGAAGCCTTGGAAAGATGTATGCCCGTAGGGCATTTATTTTGTTGTTATCAGTTAGAGTTACATGCTATAGTTTCAAGATGAACATTTATGAAAGTGTAATGCATGTAACATCTTTTGTAATGTAGATTCAGATGAATGAAAAATATAACATTTCTACTATATTTATGGATCTTATGAATGGTTGATTTACATCATATTTTGAGGGCGTTACAAAATTGAAGGTTAATCTCTCAATTATTTTGAGGAGTGTAAATGGACTATTTTGCTTTATAATTTCAATTCTATTTCTAAAGGACGCTATTAATTGGACACAGTATGAAAAATTAAAACGGTAAAATCAATGTAATTAGAAATACAAATGATCAAATTGACATAAGAGGCAAACTACAAAAACTACAGGTGTAATTTATTTTATTTAATTTTTTTTAATGTTTGTGTAAAGAATCAGCTGTTGAATATATCCATACAAATGGTATTTCTGTTTTAATATATCCTACTCTTTCTGTTTTACAGCTTTGGTTGAAATTTCTAGCTAATATTTGGCAAGAAATGATACTCTGAGAATTCTCTGCAATGAAGGTTAATATACTCTATTTTATTTTTCTTAAGCATTTCCATGAGTTTCATAATTGAAAAGAACCACAAAAGCTTTAACAATGATGAGCTACACTCCTTAAAAGACACCTTTTATTACTATTTATTTATAACTAAAGAGGGCCAAATCACAACTTGTGTTTTTGGCCCTAACAGACGCTAGGATTTGAATCCTATCAACTTAAAAAAAGCATAAGTACAACATCTTTACATTACTTTTGAAATTTATTAAAATTGACTCGTAACAATACATAAAACCTATCCCACATGTCATCTAGAAATCGAAAATAGGTAATTCTCCATGATCTTCTGAACAACAAAGGACCAATGACAACCCAAAAACCCATGGCAAATCCGCAAGCCACGCATAAATAAAACAAATACACTTCAGATTTAGCTCCTCCATCATCACCATTGTTTCCGGGGTTAGGTGCTACACCATCGACACTGTAATTCTTTGTGAGCGGAGGTCCACAAAGCTTGTTGCCGATAAAGCTAGAAGCATCAAAGCTCTCGAGTTGCGTGCTTGATGGAATCCTCCCTGACAAGTTATAGTAAGACAAATTCAAGTAACTCAAAAACGTCAAATCTGACATGCTCGGAGGGATTTCTCCTAAAAGTTGATTTCTGGAGAAATCCAACGACTCCAACAATCCCATTTCTCCAATCTTTGGTGGGATCATTCCACTCAAATGATTGCTTGACAAATTTAATGATCGCAACCCCAACAAACTTGTTAGTTCTTATGGAATCTCTCCTGAAAAATTGTTACTCGAAAGGTCCATGCTAGTGACCAGTTTAACAATGGTATCATAATCAAACTCGCTGCCTTTTGTCACCACATATGCATTCTCTAAGAATGCTCCAAAGTGAAAAGAATAGGAATTCCTTTCAGCTGAAGTTTTTTCAAAGACCATGCCTGTGAAATTGTTGATACACCTCAGTATGCTTCCCGATAAATTGTTGTCTGCGAGGTCTAGGATTTGAAGAGAGGCAAGGCGACACAATTTAGGAGAAACTTTTCCATGAAAATTATTCGACCAAAGGCTAAGAATCTGTAAATTTGGAATGCCTTTCCCTATCCATGTCGGTATGTTTCCAGTAAACTCATTCTCAGCGAGGTCAAGTGCCAATAAGGCGATCCAATTTTGCATAGACGAAGGCAACGAACTAGAGAGACCATTGTTGCGCAAGTGCGATGAATGCAAGTATGGTATAAGCCCCATGGAGCTTGGAACTTTCCCACTCAGATAATTGTTTTCCAGATTCAAGGCAAACAATAAAGGCCAGTTCGTCCAGCAATCAGGAATTTGTCCGGACAAAAGATTTCTTCCGAGATGAAGAATTTGCAATTGGTATGGTCCATCCTCTGAATCACATAGGAAATCGGACAAACCTCTCGAAAATGCATTGTTGGAAAGGTCTAACTTGGTCACATCCTGTGAGAGACGGGGCAATGGACCACTAAAGTTGTTGGAACCGAAGTAAAACAATGATGTAACGTAAAAATCATCCGTGAAATGAACGTGTCGGATTTTTAGAACCTCACCATGGATTTGGTTATGTGAGAGGTTTACATAAGTAGTGGAGGAAGACACATTCCAAAACCAAGTTGGAACGGCAACAGATATGCCAGTGCAGGACAGGTCCAATTTCGAAATATGCTTCTGTGACTGTAGCCAAATGGGAAACTGCGGTCCCAATTGCCAAGATCGCAAATATACCAATTCGTGTTAGAAAGGTGGAATCCAGTTTGGACTCGCATCGAAACTCAACTGGTTTCCGGATGCTGATAATTCCACCAGAGATGTTAGATTGGCAAAGTGGTCTTCAGACACAACCCCTTCCAACATATTATAAGAGATATAAAGTATTCCCAACTTTGAAAGGTGTCCAAGACTTTTTGGAAGAGTTTCATTCAACTTCTTGTAGCTTAAATCTAACACTACTAAGGATAACAGTCTTCTTACACTCATTGGAATCGGACCCGAAATTAATTTGTTTTGAAAATAAAGTTTGCATAGATTTTTAAATTGTCCAAGTCGCTCAGTGAAATGACTGAAAAGTTTGTTTTCCCATAGTCCTAATGTTTCTAGAGATTCTAAAATGCATCCGGACAAGCTCTTCAATACATCCAACACTTGTACCGCGAGTTTGTTACTTGAGAGATTGATAACCCTCAAGCTACAAAGATTTCCTATCGACACGGGTATTCTGCCTTCAAGTTTATTGTATGAGAGATCGAGGATGGTGACAGAGGTCAGGTTTCCAACGTTGCTTGAGATTGCACCCTGGAATTGGTTGTGGCCAAGGTTGAGTGATTCTAAATGGCTGCAACTGTACAGATTGAGTGGAAAGGTGGAATTGAAATTATTCTCGGACAAATCAAGATCTCGAAGGCTGGTCATGTTCCAGAGGGAACCGGGAAGTGGACCTTCAAATCCATTTTGATGTAGGTTGAGAGAAAGTAGGTTATTTAAGCTGAATAACGGATTGGGTAGTGAGGAATTAAGTTCATTTTGAGAAACATCAAAGGATCTCAAAGAGGTCGAGTTCCAAGGGCCATGTGGAATTGGACCTTAGAAGCGATTGGAGTTTAAGTTGAGAGAAACTAAACCATTCAAACTAAATAACCAACTAGGTAGTGAAGAATTAAGGTCATTTTGAGACAAATCAAGGACTTTGAGAGAGGTCAAGTTGCAAAAACCATCAGGAAAAAGACTTCCAAAACCACAAGAACTAAGATGAAGCGAAACGAGACTACTGAGACTCGATATCCACCCAGGTATTAAGGAGTTGAAGTCATTTTTAGAAAGATCTAGGAGTGTAAGTGATGAGAAATTCACATGATGAAGTTGAGGAGGAACGCGATGAAGTTCACAAGATGACATATTTAACTCTACCAAGGAAGGGAGCATGTTAATCACCTGTAGCCAATCATGGGATGCTTTCTTGAGGTTCACTTCACTCAAGTCGAGGCGCTCCAAACGAGAAAGACCAGAAAGCCATTGAAGGTTAACAACACTTAATTTGACACCAGGGTATGAACCACCACCACTTAGACTTAGAAAGCGTAAACTTGACAGGTTTCCGAGCTGGTGGGGGATCGTTCCTCCAAATCCTGCCGCGGATAAAGAAAGATAGTGTAGGTTTGCTAAGCTTCCGATGAACCTTGGGATATGAATTCCTCCAAAATCATTTTGACTTAAATCGAGGTAATTCAGGCGCGTCAAATTGACCTAAGAAGGATCAATTTTGCCACCCAAGGCCGCGCTCTGATGAACTTTGCCAACCACCGGAGTTGTAGAGTTGGGATTTTGATGGTGGGGCTCAATTATATGGCCATTTAACTTGTCACAAACCACCCCTGCCCATTTGCAACAATCATCTTCAACATCCCAAGAGGAGAGCCTGCTTGAAGGGTCTTTGAGCTCTCGCTTGAAGCTTAGAAGAGCTTGTTTCTCACTATTAATGCAAACCACATCACCATTGCAAGAGCTAAGATTAATGGTTGCTATGGTAAGAATCACAAGAACTAGAAATGCTACAACTCTCATGAATCTATCCATCATTATGCAACTCAATAACAAAAACTCAATCTCTGTGCTATTTATAGTGTCCAAAACCACACAGTGTTACTAGATTTTTTTTCCCCTCTCTTCTGGAAATTTTGATTGATTGGATCAGTTGTATGGAAAATTCAAACTTGAGTCAGTGAAGTGGGAACGACTTAGTGGAACTTGCACCAAGATCAAATCAGATATGTTAATGGACTTTGGCTTGCTTCTTAGGCATCTAATAGGCTTCAACTATCTTAAATTAGTGTTTGGTTAATTAAGTGAAATAAAATTATCTTCTCATCATAATGTTATATTCATATTTGGTTTTACTAAAAAATATATAAAAAATAAAATTATCGTTCACCATTAAAAAAGAATGATCATCACATGAGGAGACTACAAAATGACTATTCCATTCTACTTATTTTCAGTCCAATAAACTCTTGTTTAGTCAGCTCAGTTTCTAGCTATAGTGTGACCCTGCCAACACTCTTGGTTTAGTGGGAAGGAACCACACAGAGTTGTCTCTCTCGTCCGTACGTCTCTCTTCTAATTTAACCGATCATAATTAATTGATACCAAAATTAATCACTAGAAATTGAATCCATTAAAAGAGACAAATAACACACTATAGCAATGAATTGTTAGTCTTAGAACACCAAAAGATCAAATTTTTTTGTCTAGATTGTCTCGTCATTCAATTTCAAACTTACTCTCCATAACATAGAACAAAAAAGACTCATCATGTGATAAAGAAAAGAATTAAGGTAGGAGAACAAGAGAGATATGAGATAGAGAATACCACTATCACTAATATTACATTAAAACCACCATTGCACATCACTAACACAAAATTATATAGTCCATATCAGTTAAATCATATACATATTTCCCCACTCTGAAGATAAGATTTCTTAAAAATTTAACTATTTCTGTAAACTAATTTGATCAAAGTAATGTTGTTTTACATGTTTCAATTCAATGTATGACTTTTTTGTTTTACCAATAATTTGTAAGCAGCCAAGGTTGGCTTAATGAGTAGTCAAAAAAGTGGGTTGCATCATTTAACATGAATAAGCATGAGATGAATGATTTTTAATGAGAATAAATTAATTACCATATTCATTTTTTTTTTTGGGTGGTTCAAGACTTTTTTTTTTGGGCGGAGAAAGAATGTTGGTGCTCCAACAAGTGTCATTATTAAGAAAGCGATGGTCTTTGTGGAAAAGAACTTCATTTCCACCTTCGGAGGCTTTGATGTTATTCACTTCCAAAAAAATATTTCAGTAAATTGGAAAAATTAAGGCTACTTCTGTTTTGACGTATATTTTACTTATTTTTTTATTTTTTGGCTGAGCGAAAAGTAAATAAAACATTTTTCAAGAAAAATATTTTTGTATTATTTTCTCAAAAATAACTGGGGTTGTTTGGGGTGTCCTAAATAAGTGCACTTTTTGTCTTTTTGGACTAAAAAATTGAGGTTAAAAATATGGATGTTTGGGTTAACTTTTTGACTTTTTATGGAAAAATGTGTAATAAAAAATTGTAAAAATTGATTTGTAGGAAAAAATTCGAATTGGGAGTTGTACAGTCGTAATTGTTGACTTTTGGTAAATAGTGTTAACTTTTTAACTTTTTGAGTAACTTTTTGTCTTTTTATCTTTTTTGAAAGATCCCAAACTTGCCCTTACCTTCAAAGTTTCCGTAAGTCAATTTTTAAAAAGTTAACCATGGTTCAAGGCCAGGCAATGTTGGCTTGGGCGAGTTCAACTAGCTTGACCGAGCTAAAGATGATCGGTTGGGTATCTCGAAGCTAGGCTGGTTGGTTGAAGCTGCTCTTGGAGTGGACAACCACACACCGGATTGTGAATAACTTGGCGGGAATTGCCATGTGGCCCAATTGAAAAGTGCTGGACCATTTTAATATTTTTATTTATTTATTTTGGTGAGATTTTGTCTTTGTCTTGTTCATAAATGGAGGTTAATTTGAAGGTCATGTACTTGGTGGTGAGTTAATATTTGGAGGTTTTGGGACTCTCCCTTTCTCTAGTTTAATAGTCATTATTTTTTGGTGTAATTTGTAAGATCCTAATGGCCTATAAATTGTTCCTCTCATCTACTCATTTCTAGACCAATTATTTTTACACTTGAGAGATTACTAGCCAAAGAAGGGTGTTTTTCTTGGTGGAGCTTTGGGTTCACCATCTTGTGCAAACTTGGCCTGAATTATATGACAAGTGGTCGGGTTGTTGTATCTTGGAGGGGACAAGTCAGAGTTTAGTGACTGCTGCATCGGTATTTGGGTTCTTTCTACTACAGTAGGCTTAATCTCCTTAAAGAAAACGAGATATCAGTGCCTCAGCCTGATCTATTTGTATCTCATTTTTTTTTGCATTATTTATCAATAAAATATAATTCTTCTGGTATTTTCACCAACAATTTTAAGGAGATCAATATGGAACAAGCACCAGAAAAAGCCAATGATGGAATTGGAGATCTTAACAAGCCTTTCAAGTTCAAGGAAGTTCATAAGGAAAAGTTCTTTTTTACCTTAGCCTTTTGAAAGTTGCTTATGTTCTTACCGAGATGAACCCAAATAAAATCCCAACTGAAGAGATGAATGATGAAGACTACGAGGCACATGAAGCAAAAGTGGCTTCATACAATACATATGAGTATAAATGTCATTTTTATCTCTTAAATTGCTTTGTTGATCAATTTTATGATTACTGTGACACCACTTACACTTCCGCAAAGAAAATTTGGAAAGCTTTACAGGCTAAGTATGATACTGAAGAGGTAGGAGCAAAAAAAGTATGCAGCTAGTTGATTTTTTTCTTTCCAAATTGTGGATGGAAAATCTGTTGTAGAGCAAGCACAAGATTTCCAAATGATACCTGCAGAAGTATTTGAAAGCATCAAGATTGGTGACAATTTAGTCATTGCAGAACTTGTTGACAAGTTACCACCATCTTGGAGAGAATTTCAAAAGAGCGTACGCTACAAACAAAAGGAGACTTCCTTAGAGGCATTGATCACTCGCATTCGAGTCGAAGAGGAGGCTAGAGGCCAAGATACATTGATAACACAAGAGGGTAATGCCAATTCCACCACAAAGGTAAATTTTGTTTCAGCAAATAATAACTTACCCAAAGGTCAAAATTCCAAGAATGCCTATTTGAAACCTTATAAAAAGAATATAAAGAATTATGGTAAATCTCACAATAAATGGATTAATCCAAACAAGAACCAAGGTCCACCACCTCTACAAAATTTTACATGCTTTGTCTGTGGCAAAAGTGAGCATATTACTCGAACTTGCAAATTCTGAAAACGTGCACCTGCCCCAAAGGCTAACATTATCGAGAAGCCATTTGTGGCGATGATTACAGACTTTTGCATGGTTAATTATGTGGAAGGTTGGTGGGAAGATTCTGGAGCTAATAGACATGTTTGTTATGAAAGCTTGGTTCAAAGTGTATACTCCCTTTGATGATGAGAAAACAATATGCTTGGTGACTCTAGTCAAACCAAGATACTTGTGAGTGGTGAGGTTGACCTTAAGTTCACCTCTGGACGTGTGGTTACTTTAAAAGATGTGTTTTATACACCATCCAAGAGGAAGAATTTGATGTCAAGTTATTTGTTGAATAAGGCTTATTTTAAGCAAACTATGGAATCTGATCAATATATGATTACCAAGAAGGGTATTTTTGTGGGTAAGGGTTATGCTTGTGATAGGATGTTCAAACTGAATGCTGAGATTAATAAACCATCTACTAATTCGGTTTATATGTTATCTTCTATTAATTTTTGGCATGCTCGCTTATGTCATATTAACAGTAAATATGTGGGAATCATGAGTAGTTTAGGGTTAATTCCTAAATTGACAAAAAAATTTGAGAAATGTGAAGTTTGCAGTAAAGCAAAAATTACTAAGATGCCTCATAAATGTGTTGAGAAAAATACTGAATTGCTAGAACTATTTTATACTGATTTATGTGAGTTTGAAGGAACTCGTGGTGGTAAACGATATTTTATCACTTTTATTGATGAATTTTCAAAATATATAAACGTATATTTATTAAAAAATAAAAGTGATTCTTTTGAGAAATTTAAAGAATTCCTTATTGAAGTGGAAAATCAATTCAATAAAAAGATTAAGAGAATTAGAAGTGATAGACGTCGGGAGTATGAATCTTTTGGATTCAACTCTTTTATTCAGTCATTAGAAATTATTCATGAGATTCACCTTCATTTAATGGCATAACTAAAAGAAAGAATAGAACGCTAATTGGCTGACAAATGCTATACTTATTGATTCTGGTGCTCCCTTAAATCTTTGGGGCAAGTTTATTTTGACAGCTTGCCATGTGATAAATAGAGTGCCACACAAAAAAACTAAAATTGTATTTATGGGTTGTGGCGGGGGCATAAAACAAATATCTAGGTTAGGTTATTTGAGGGTTTGGGGCTGTTTAGCTTTTATGAGGCTTGCAGATCCTAAACGACCTAAATTGGGTGAACGAGCTACCACTTGTGCTTTTCTTGGGAATGCGTTGCATAGTACAACTTATAGATTTTTTGATATGAAAAATAATATTATTTTTGAATCAGGTGATATTATTTTTCATGAAAATAAATTTCCTTTCAAATCTAGAAATAGTAGGGGTTAAATATTTTCTGAAAATATTTTATCCATACTTAGCTCTTCTACTCCATCTCAAATTTTTCAAAAATAAGAAAATTCTCAAATCCAACCAAGGAGGAGTAAACGATCTAGAGTTGAAAAAGATTTTGGCCTTGGCTATTATCTTACAATGTGGAAGAAATTCATTTTTTGGTGCCAGAAGCTTTATCATCACTTGATGCTATTTTCTAGAGAGAGGTTGTAAATGACGAGATAGATTCCCTACTTTCAAATAAAACATGGAAGCTAGTGGATTCACCTCTGGGTTGCAAAACTATTAGGTGTAAATGGGTCCTTCGTAAAAAACTTAAACCGGATGGAACTATATGTAAATATAATACTTGTTCTCCGGTTACTAGAGTTACATCCATTAGACTGTTGATAGCAGTGGCTGCAATTCATTATTTAAAATTCATCAAATGGATGTAAAAACAATATTTTTAAATAGAGATCTAGATGAGGAGATCTACATGGACCAACCCAAGGGCTTTGTGGAGCCTGGCCATGAAAGCAAGGTGTGTAAGCTAACTAAATCCCTTTTATGGTTTAAAACAAGCTTCTAAATAGTGGCATGAGAAATTTGATTCTTGTCTGCTTGAGAATGGCTATAAGACTAATGGATGGGATAAGTGCATATATTATAAAACTTGTGAGAATGCACATGTAATTATTAGCCTATATGTGGATGATCTACTTATCTTTGGCTCTAATTTGCATATTATAAATGAGACTAAAAATATGCTTGATATGAAAGATCTTGGTGAAGCCAATTTTATTTTGAAAATTAAAATTACTAAGGCTAATGATGGCATTTTTCTTGATCAGTCGCATTATGTTGAGAAAATTTTAAAGAAATATGATTTTCTAGACTGTAAACATATTGTTACTCCTTTCGATGCAAGCATACATTTATTTGTTGTGACAAATGAAAAAGATGTGATTAATCAAAAGGAATATGCTAGCATGATTGGTAGTTTGAGATATGTTACTGACTGTACTAGACCTGACATTACATATGTTGTTGGAGTACTTAGCAGGTTTACTAACAAGCCAAGTCGAGATCATTGGCTAGCCATAGGAAGAATTATGAGATATTTATCTGGTACCAAAAATTATGGTTTGTTTTATAACAAGTATCCTACGGTACTTGAGGGATATAATGATGCCAATTACAACACCTTGTCAGGTGATTCTTTCTCTACCTCGGGTTTTATTTTTACCTTCGGTGGTGGTGCTATATATTGGAAGTCTAAAAAACATATAATTGCTAATTCTACAATAGAAGCTGAGCTTATAGCGTTAGCTTCAGCATGTGAGGAAACGAATTGGTTAAGAGAATTGTTACATGAAATCCTTTTTTGGGAAAAACCAATTTCTCTTGTGTTAATTCATTGTAATAGCACTGCTGCTATTAGTAGAGTGAACAACAATTTTTATAATGGTAAATCCAGACCTATTAGAAAGAAATCCAGTAATGTGAGATCCTATTTAAGTAATGGCATTATAATTGTGAATTATGCAAAATCTTGTGATAATCTTGCAGATTCGTTAACCAAGGCCTTGGTGAGAGATAGGGTCTGGAATACATCGAGGGGGATGGGTTTGAAGCTTATAAAATCATGAACCATGTATGAAGACACCCAACCTGGGGACCAGAGATCCTATAACTAGGTTCAATGGGAAAAACGAATCATATGGTGGTTGTAAAAAATGCACTCCTTAATATATTGTTATTGTGGACACCCCTTTTTGACTGCCCGCAAGGCTCGAGCGCTTTGTCTGGTACACTCGATGATGAAAGTGGTGTTGTGTGTGGTTCGAGGTCTCAACGAAAGGGCCATGTTTAAAGCTCCGAAACAATCCCAAACCTCCCATATTTTCACTGATTATACCCAAGAAATCCATTTTTACACATTGTGCCACCTTATGCTGAGGTTGAAATAGAAAAACAGGGGAACACATTGAGGCCCGGCTGTGGCTATTGAAGGCCAGCCGTGCCTTAGTAGCGAGAAACACTGTTCTGGGCAGAAGGCCATCAGCTATCCATTTGTGAAGATACTTATGACCCCTCTTGCTCAAATTCTATAAAAATGACCATATATCTCTGTTTTGACGGTTGGAGAATTTCTAAAAAGCCTCTACACCACCATGAGAGCTCCTTCTTTCTTTCTTCTTGTTCAAGCAACACTTTGAGCAAACCTATCACCTTGAACCTATATCCATACATCACATACACCTTCACACCTTAGCCTAGGAACCTTGGTTGAGCCTTGAACACCATAATTCAAGCTTAAGAGTGTGGTGAGACTTAGTTTGATTCATAAGCAAAAGCTCACTTCTTTGAGAGGTATAAGCTTGTCATCCTCTCTTTTACTTCTTGTCCTTTCATTTACTATCTACTTCTTATAGCTTTATGTTGTTTTGATTCTATTCCAAGTGTTTAAGTTTGGGTTTAGAAAGCTACCAAAAGGGGTAGAGAAAGTTTGCACTCTTTCTACACCTTTACCTATACCTCAAACCCTTACTTTTACACTCTTTTTCTTTGCCCCCTAAACTGATTTTTAGAGTTAAAAAGGGGCTAAAAATCATGCTTTAAGGTTTCAAAAGTGGAGAGGTTAGCCATTCCTCCTTGTTCTTGCTCGACGAAAAGCATCTAAACCCATCAAGTTTTCAGCCAGTGCCAAACCCATGTAGCTTTTACCCTCTTTCAAACATTGGGCCACTCCAATCAACCGAATGCTAGCTCCGCCGAAACTAGGGGCAAGGAGAAATTGTGCAAGGAGGCACAAACAGAGAGCATGTTGCCAGGGGCCTTGCCAAAGAAGGTCACTCCTGTCTCAAATGGCGGAAAATCGATGAACTAAACTGGGGATGTCTAGCTCCCCATCATGTGCCAAAGACTGAGCCTCAAGTAATGTTAACCCACACATCTGCCCCAAAGCTTGGGCATGGCCAAAATGGGGCTGCGGTATGATTTCTTCGTCGCGCTGGGACTCCATTAAAGCTCGAAATTCCTCGAGTGTCGGACACACCTCTTGGTATCCAAATTAAAACACATGTGTGATCGGGTTCCAACATCGAACAATGGCATGGAGGAATGGAAAATAAAGAGAAGTGCAACTCAGAGGAAAAGGGCATTTAGGCCAAAACCGCCAAAATTCACCTTTTTCGAGCCGTCCAAAGTGGCTATCCAGTCTCGGAGCCTATTGTTGCACAATGTCCCCATCTTGGGAGCAAAATATCAAAGACTTGCTATTCTACCATAAAAATAGCATGAAAACCCCATTTATAGAGGATGAGAAGGAGCAGTGCATGACAGCTGGGCAGCACTGACCGACCTCACACTTAGGCCCGGCCGTGCCTCAGTAAACCTGGCTATGCCTATTTAGGCCCGACCAGGTCTAAGCGATATTTCAGATCAGTGCAGCTGCAGGAAAAGCTGGCCTTCGTCCCGGCATACCACAGTTGTAATACCCTAAGAAAATATACATAATGATAACATAACATCCATTACTCCTTATGGAAAACCAAAATAAATCCCCAATGCTTGCATTAAAAGATCATATGTCACATCAATGGTTTCATAAATCCCCAATCCCCAATGTTTTCATATGTCGCATGTCATATTAAAATAAATCCCCAATCCCCAATGTTTTCATATGTCACATCAAAAACTTCAAAACTCATAACCAAACAAATTTTCTCTTTTCAAATCATAATTCCAAAACTCACTAACTCAAAATACAACTCTATTCTCAAATCATAATTCTAAAAATCTACCAAACACTACCCAAGATTCCGTCTGTTTTGACTTATCTTTTACTCATTTTTTGTTATTTGTTTGAGTAAAAAACAAATAAAATATATTTTAGTATTATTTTTCAAAAATGACTTACCTTTAAAATTTTCGTAAGTCAATTTTTACAAAGTTGACCTTCACTTACTATCTTTTCAACCCATTTAACCTGTTTAAATAAGTATCTTACCTGGTTAAACAATCATAAATAACATTTTATTGAATCAAAATTTATCTTTTAAGCAATAAAATGTTTTTGTTTCAAATGTGTCAACCAAATGCCAAAAAACAAAAATAAAACATTTTTTTTGGGTATAAAAATCAATTCACAAGAATTTTTTTATATAAAATATTTTACGTTAAAATAAACAAAGTCTAAATTGAAAAACATTTTTATTTAGCAAAAAGGAAAATGTTCAAACAATCTTAAGAGCATCCCCAATAGTCTCCCTATCCTCACTTTTTCTCTACTTTAAGGAATGAAATACAAAATAATTCCCTCCAACAACCTCCCTACTCAACTCCTTATTTAAAGGAATGAACTTTTGGCTCTCTACATTTGGGGAGAGTTTAATCACTCCCTATAATTAAAAAAAAATTATTCTTTCTTTTTCTTTTATCCCTCATCTTTTTCTGAAATGGTGGAGGAGAGAGGAGAGTTTTGAAAGATATTTTTAATGAAAAAAGAAAAAGAAAAAGAATTTAAAATATATAAAGAAAAAAAGAGGGAATATTGTTGGAGATGATAATTGAAAAAGTGATTTCCTAAAATAGTTAGTACACTTTTTAACTAAAATTTGAAGAAAAACTAGGGAGGATTGTTGGAGATGCTTAAGGATTGTCATTAACCTTGATATGTGTATAAATATATGTAAAAAGTGTATTAAAATTTGTAAAATTGTTAAAAAATATATAAAAAAAGTATTAAAATTATAAATATTTCAAATTTTTTTTTTTTTGGCTTTTTATTGATAGCCCTAAGACATATCATTAGAATGGGCCTTCGAAGAATCTTTTCTGGGCTCTTGAGCTTGATTGAAACGCAAGTGGAATTGCGGGTTCTTCCCACCATGGCAGAATTATTGGTTGTTTTTGGAGCAATGCTAGCGTTAGGCTAAATATCTACAAATAAATCAATCACTATTTGTGAAGAAAAAAAAAGATAAGAGAAGATGTCTGAATCCAGTCATTCGGGCGACAATATATATAGTTTATAGGATAAACCTTCCAGGCCTAGGCACAACCGTTTAGGCCTGTAAAGAGTGTGAGTTTTCCATTAGTGTGAATTGTCTGCGACTTATCACTGCATGATTAAGTGACCATATTATATAGCATCATTTAAGGATGACCTCAAAGGTCTCAGTTCCTTAAGGTCTAACCTAAAGGTTATCCTGGTTAGGCCTTTTTTTTAAAATATATTTAACAAAATTTTATTCTCTTTCTCTAAAAATCTATTCTCAAATTCTTAATCTAAACAAATCCCAACAGAGTTGAATAAAAAGAAATAGATGGTGGGAACTCTTTTAGCCTTTTAATATAAAAAGGAAAGAAAAAATGTTGTCGACAATTGATTCTAATTGATTTATATAAGTTAATTTAACCTAGTTTTTTGGATTGAATTTTTACGAGCTGCTATTCTGTCAAATGGTTTTTTGGATTGAATTAAAATGGAAATTGAGCCTCGTATTCTAATTCTACATAGAGCACCAAACCTCCTTATTCACAATCATCTTAAGGACCATGGTTAGATTGAATGCATTATCAAACTGAAGGGTTAAAACTAATCAAACAAGAAACTTGACAGCTAAATTAACATACAATAACTTTGCAAGGAAAAGCTTTATTCATTTGATTACAGAAAGTGGGAAAATTGATTTTGTCAACAAGAAACTTACGGTGGTTAGTACAGCTCAACACTCCCCCCATCCACTCATCCTTGAAGCCGATCCTTCTCTTCGAAGGATGCTATGACTGTTGTTGTAGTCATTTGCAGCATCTCGACACTGCAATTTCACTGTTGTTAGTCATCTCTCTCTCTCTCTCTGAGTTGTGCACCGCTCATTTTGATAACCACTGAACATGGCAATCACAGCTGAATATTTATTCTCTTAGACATTCTTATAATATCTAAATAAATCTTTTCGCCTCCCAGCTCAACACCAGTAGCCCCTGCAGCAACTCACAAAACATCCTCAATCAAAGCAACATTTCCCATAACGTCGACATGTGCACCGCTCTCTAGACCCCTCCCCTCAAGAAAACTTGCTGGTGGCTTGTGCCTATACTCTCTTATGTATGTAGCGATCCTAGATGGGTTGAATCGTGTTCTTCATCTCCACCCTTTTACGCACATGAATCCAACACTCAAAACAGGAACACTTTCATCACCATCGACAAAGTACACCCCTCATTTCAAGCAGCTATCACCGCTTTCATCTGCCGAGCTATCAATTTGGAAAGGAATACTCTTGCACTTATTAGACAGTGACAGCTTGTATACGTATGATCTTTCAGTGGGAATTCCAGCACCATATAAACAGTAAATCTCCATATCTGGAGCATCCGGTAACTTGCAAACAAATATATGATTGGTACTGTACTGTGACAAACTCTAGGGAACCTCAGATAGAGAAAAATAATTGCATTGAGCTTGTGATTAAATTGGCAGAAACATACCAACAAATTTTGGATTTGTTGGTTTTTGGAGTCTAGGATTGTAAAACATACCAAGCTACTTAAGCTTGATTGTGTTCGGCTCGTTAAAAGCTCGTTTAAAATTGACTCTTATCTACACAAGCCAAGTTTGAGCATATTTTAAAGGTAGTTAAGTTTTCAAACCAAACTTGAACAACCTACTACTCAGATCAACTCGGTTATGTGCACTATAACAAACCAAGCTACTTGAGCTAGGCACATGATTGGCTCAACTAAAACATGTTTGAGATTGACTCAAAAGCTAAACAAGTCAAACTTTGAACACATTTTGAAACTCGTTAAGTTTTCAAACCAAGCTTGAACAAGTTACTACTCGACTCATTTATAGCTCTATTTGAATCACTTGTAAATTAACAAGAAGCCACATGTTATTACAAAATCATCCAAAAATAGAAGATAATAGCTGGAGAAAACATAAATTTTATAATGCATTTGCAACAGCAACAGTAAATTGGGAGTTTGCGCCGAACGATGATGTTCACCTCTACCCTCTACGCCGAGGAGTTTTAGAGAGGATGAGGGAAAGGACTTAGTCATCTCATGGTCACATTTTTGTTAACACTTAGTAATTTTCTTCTCTTAAATATACTAATGCTTCCTCATTGTTTCTATAACTCTTCCCCAGCCACTCAAAGGCTTTCGCCAATCATACATGCCAAACAAAGACTTGGTACGCCTTTTCAGCCTGCCCATCAACAAACGCAAAGGCCCACTCCTCCTCAACTACGTGCCAACCTACAAATCTCCTCTCCCCGACATCCTACGGAGAAGCCAAACTCTACCAACTACATCAACTCCACCAGTCACCTCTTCACTGGCACCAGACCAGGCCTCCACATCTAATCCAGTAAACTAGCCATCTACTTCTGCCCCACAATTGATTCCTTTATCCCAACGCCAACGCCGACGCTGATGCCGACGCCAAGTTCCTCTGAACGCTCTTGCTAGTCGAACAAAAAGCCGAAGAGTCTCAGGTTCTAACTCGTCAATTTACGATCCGATGAATTCACCAATTTCCTTACCTGTAATTCACTTTGGCCCCAGAGTTACAGTCACTGCAACTGCCGATAAGAGGGGTCGTAAACCTGCTATTGTAGAGGAGCTATTGGCTGGTTTACCTGACGTTCTATCTTTGCAGTCCACGCTGCCTTCCCAACCTAAGCCAAAATAGGTCAAGAAAACCAAGGCCAAGGCCACTGTCACTGTGATCCCTTCTGATTCTGAGAAGGATCTAGAAGACTTAATCCCAATATCTAAATTGGCCGAAGCCGAGAAGAGGCTGACCGAGGCTGCATCATCGGAGGCCCCTCATTCCAAGAAGTCAAGTTCCGAGCATCAAGAAGATGGGAGTAGCTTCCCACGTGACCAAACCTGGGCCTCCGAGGTCATGGTTGGAGATCGACCTTTGAAAGCCGGTGATAGCGCCAATGAAAACGTGGAGGTCGGCGCTGCTCTTTTTGTGGTTGTCCTTCTCCTAGTTGACATGAACCAAATGGACGAGCGCAATGAATATGAGAACTTTGCTTTAATGATGCAACACTCAGTCTTGGTAAAGCTCATTGACTCTTTTCATTCAACTTTCACTTCTAGCCTTTACATTTCACAAAATTGTGCTAACTTGATTTCCTTTTTTTCAGACCATCTAGCATGCACACTCTCATGCGATCAAGGTCGAGGCCAGCAACTGAAGTCTAATGGATAAGACCAAGGCTGCCAAGGCTGTTACCGAAGCCGCCACGACCACTGCCCATACTGTCGACATCAAGGCTGCCGATGTTGAAGCCAAGCTCGCCGAAGCCCTTGGGAAAAAGGAGGCTGAGATAAAGGCCGTTAATGAGAAAGCTTATGCAGAGAGGCAAGCCGATGTTCGGGACCAGTATAAAGAGCAAGTGAATCTAGTCTGCAACAAAGATTACTATCTCAGTTGGATGGCGGCTCTTAAGGAGCTATTTGTACCTAATGATTCGTCCCTCCGAGACATCAATCATCTCAATGTGCCTTTTCCTCCATCTCCCAACAAATTTGACGAAGAGGCCGATGGAGAAGAGGCCGACGCAGAGGCGACCAAACGAAGAGTTGGGGATTGCTGTTGGGGCCAAGTCCCCACTCTAAATGATTAAGTCCTAGACTTGACATAGGAGGATGGGGATGAGGTTTCCAAGAGTATCTCAATTGCCAATACTGATGCCGAGGTCACGGTAGCTGAGAAGAGCTTGGAGCAACTCTTCTTGAAATTGATGCCAAGGTGGCCGCCGAGAAGTTTGCTCAGCTGTCTGCCGAGGCCATGATGCTACCAACAACCGAGGTTACACAGCTTGAAAAATTTTCCCAAGATCCCAGCGCTTAGATTTTTCCCCTTTATTTTCTTTGTACTCTTTCTTTTCAGTAGTTGTAATCTTTTGTGTTGAACAATTTTCTGTTTTGTCGGGTCAAGGTGCTATCTTGTATAATCGAACAAGTTATCTTTCATGCCAGGCCGATGTGCCTTTTGCTATAATCAAACTTCATTTGTAAATGCAACCCTTCCCTTTTTCTTCTAAGTGTTGTATGCTTACTGCTTTTCTCTTATGCCTTGCATATTTTTCCATATTTAGAATTTTTCTAATCTTTCCAAGTTTGACAACTTGGATCCTCATCTTGGGTCCTCAGACCTCGGATACATTCATACCTCAGAGTAGAACATTCCAATCACCTTGGTTAAAAACCATTACTGTTTATCTTGGCCAAACAACAATTTGAAATTTTTACAAGTGTTGTCTCTTCACTTGTACTTGTTGTCTTCTAGCAAGACTTCACCCTTCCAAGTCTATCACATTGGCTGGGTATCTCGGACAATTACACTTCAGGTACAATACAGTACTCCCATCTTAGATTAACTCATCTCGAATAGTTCCACCTATCAGTGATCTCGGATAACTTCAACTTGAAATTTCAAAAAATTTCACAAGCGTTATACTTATTCTCACTTCCTGCCCCATAATATGAATCTAAGTACCACTTATGTTCACATTAAGGATGCATCCCCTGTTGCTGCCACAGTCTGACTAAGACAATTATGGCCAAGGTTTTCTACTTCGATGTCTCTTCCAATTTGATCAGATCAAACTTTGTTCAACTCTGCTGTTATGGCAAGTCTAAGTTACTCGCCATGTTTCATTTGAAAACATCGCAAACGTAGTTCAACTCTACCATCATGGCAAGTCTAAGTTACTCATTATGTTTCATTCGGAAACATCGCTAACTTAGTTCAACTCTACCATCAGGGCAAGTCTAAGTTATTCGTCATGTTTCATTCGGAAACATTGCCAACTTAATTCAACTCTACCATCATGGCAAGTCTAAGTTACTCGTTATGTTCACCATAGGAATATTGTCATAAGACTTATTCAGTCCTATCGCACAAGTTTCAACAAAAATTCATAAAAACAAAATCGAGCTAGCATTTTATTAAAACTTCGTTTAATAAAATCTTTACATAAAATCTTAAAAACATAAATTAATGGTAGAAAAATTTCAAATTGCTTGTGTTCCAAGGTCTTGGAAATTCCTTGCCATCATTGTCTTCCAGCCGATATATGCCATTGCCGGTGACCGAGATGATTCGATATGGCCTTTCCCAGTTTGGGCCAAGCTTGCCCTCCATAGGATCCTTCTTATTGCCAACAAATTTTCTAAGGACTGGGTTCCCGACCTAAAATTCCTTAGGATTGACCTTCTTATTGTAGGCTCTAATAAGCTGCTGCTGGTATGCCCCCAGCCTAATTACTGCTCTTTCCCTTCTTTCTTCCACCAGATCCAGATCTCGGGCAAGGAATGCCTCGCTGGTCCCATTCTCCACTCCTTGGGTTCTGATTCCAGGGACGCCAATCTCTAATGGGATAATTGCTTTAGTGCCATATGTCATAGCAAAGGGAGATTCTTTAGTTGATCTTCTTGGCGTAGTTCGATATGCCTACAAGACATTGGGCAATTTATCCACCCACTTGCCCTTGGTAGCTTCCAACCTTTTCTTGATCCCATCTAAGATGGTCTTGTTGGATGCTTCGGGCTTACCATTACTCTGGGGGAAGCTAGGAGCAAAGTAATAATTCTTAATCTTGTACTTTGCACAGAAGCTCTTGATCAGCTTACTGTCAAACTGAGTGTCGTTATCTGCTACTATGGCCTTTAGGATTCCAAATCTGGTGATAATGTTCTTCCAGATGAAATTCTTCACATCCACATCTCGGATTTTGGCCAAGGGTTCAGCCTCGACCCATTTTGTAAAGTAGTCAGTTGCTACCAGCAGGAACTTTCTTTGTCCAATTGCTTGGGGTAATTGCCCAACAAGATCCATGTCTTACTGGGTAAATGGCCAAGGATTGGATACTATATTCAAATCTGTAGCTGGCTGGTGTATCAAAGGTGTAAACCTTTGGCACTTCTCACATTTTCTTACATAGGATTTAGCATCCTTCTACATGTAGGGCCACCAGTACCCCTGAGATATGGCCCTGTGAGCAAGTGACCTGCCCTCTAGCATAGCTTCCACATACACCTTCATAGACCTCATACAGAAATTCCTCAACCTGGGATGGATGCACACATCTCAAAAGGGGCCCAGTGAAGGACCTTCTATAGAGATGGCCTTCTGCTGATAGACAGAACTTGGCCGACTTCAATCTGACCTTGTGCGCTTTCTTTCTGTCTACTGGCAGCCTGCCATCTTTGAGAAACACAACTATGTTGTCTATCTAGCTTGGACCCATCTCCACACATATCGCTTCGTACTCTATTATCAGGGGCCCTATACTTGGGCTTGACAGATAATCCATCACTATTGTCCTGGACTCACATGATTTTATCGTGCTAGCCAGGTTAGCAGGGCGTTGGCGTGGCTATTGTCATCTCGGCTAACCTGCTACAATCGGCAATTTTCAAACCGTGTCAGCAATTTGACAACATCCTTGACATAGGCTATCATTCTCTTATCTCGAGCTACATACTCACCCGTTACTTGATTCACAATGAGATGGGAGTCATAGAAGACTACTACATCATTGACCTCCATGGCTGCTGCTAGTTTCAGCCCTGTAATCAGCGCCTCATGTTTTGCTTCGTTGTTTGAGGCCTTGTACCCCAAACTAATAAACTGCTCTATCATTTGCCTATCTGGCGATACCAACACTACTTCTACCCCCCACTCCTTGCCGGTTGGAGCTGCCATCAACAAAGAGCCAAAAGGAATCTCTGATGTAGATATCTTAGGGCTTTGGTTTCTCTTCCTCCTTCTGTGCAGCTGGTGTGGGGTTTTGGGGCCCCAGTTAGGTTTCTTCTTGTTCCCCTGGACACCCTAAGCCACGGCTCACCAGAGCCCGCCTTGGGATTGCCCTAGGAGTGAACTCGGCCACAAAGTCGGTGAGGACCTGGCCCTTGATTGTTGTTCTAGGCTTGAATTCCAAGTCATATTGGCCTAGCACCACTGCCCATCTAGCTATTCTACTTGTCAAGTCCCAATGCTGCAACAAGGACTTTAGGAGATGCTCTTTCAGTACCATAATCTTGTGGGCTTGAAAGTAGTGGTTCAATTTTTTCGAAGCCATTACCAAGGCAAGTGTCAATTTTTCTAAAGGCAAGTACCTGGTCTCGGCACTTGCTAAGGTCTTGCTCACGTAGTATACTGCCTTCTGCTCTCCATCTTTTTCTCGGATTATCACCGCACTCACGGCATGGTTTGAAATAGCTAGGTATAAGAACAGTTCTTCTCCTAGTATCGGGTTCGACAACATCGGTGGGGTTGTTAAGTATCTCTTCAAGTCGATCAAAGCGACTTCACATTCCTCTGTCCACAGAAAATCTGTGGCCTTCTTTAGCAAACTAAAAAACGATTTGCACTTGTTTGAACTTCGGCTAATGAATCTGCTCAAGGCCGCTGTAGACGCACCCGAACGTCCCGGGCTCCGCGCGCGAAATCGGTGCGAAATCCCGTTTTGTTCATTTGGGCTTACTACAGTTCAAACTCAATGTCACGGTTCTAAATCTAATCTCACAAAGTGTAATGCAAGACCGATAAATCATCAAAGAGTCCAAATCTGGCAAATCGTTTTGGAAAACTGATTTTTGTAAAGAAGTGCTAAACATGGACTGCTTTGCTAGATACAGAGTCGCCACCTAAATATTTTGTTTTGGGGAAATTTAGGAAACCCTGACTCGTGCCTAAGGCCACGTGTCCGTCATCACCAAAGTTGCCTTGGCTCGGGAACTTGGGTACGAGAGGGGAAGGTCATGTAATGAGCACCCCCGCTCGCCCGATCAAAGATCGGCCTTTACTAACATGATATCCTGTTTTTGAAAACACATGTATTCTTATTCTGGTTATTAAACCTAGAATTACTATGTGATGCACACAGCATTCAAGTATAGACTAGATCGCCTAAGTTGGAACAAAGCATTGCACATTTGTTTGTTTGAAAATAATTTGGTGTTCGCTACTCGTAAGTAGGCTAAAACAGGGATTTGATGAATTGTTCCAATTCAAGTAATCCAACCTTCACCCACAGGCATTCAGGCAGTTAATCATATAAGCAATTAGCCTCATGGCAAGCATGCTATCATGGTAATCAATAACACACATGCAAGATGCTAAAGCATAAAAGCTTACCTAGTACTCCGAGTCAAAACAATAGCTAGTTACTAATCAATGCATGATCCTAGCTATGTTAAGATGGCTAATGCAATACAGGCAAAATGCAACTAGAAATAGGCTCGACTATTCTAAGATGGCATATGAGATACAACAATTGATACATGTATTCAACTTGGTATTGAAATACAATGCAGTTAGTATGATGCGCAGAGCCCAGTGCATGCAAGACAGATGAATGAATGCACGCATGCGAAGCATAAGGATGCTAATTGAAAAATGACCTAGAACTAACCATCAAAAGCAGGTAAGTAAAAGGGAGAAAGACGTGGAGTTGGAAGACATGCACATACGCACGCACACTTATTACAACAATTCGCCCTTTCGACGGAGGGTCTGAATGAATTTAGCTAAGCTACACTAAGTAATCTAATTAAGCTAATTAGACTAATTATTGCACAACAAATTGAATAACTAGCTACAACTAATTATTATAAAACTTTAACTAATTAACAAATGAATTAATTAAATTACAAATTCATGGTAAGCATTAAAATATGTAAACTAGGCTGCCTCAACTCTGCCCTGAAGAAGGTGAAGATGCATGCTCGATTCCCGTCCCGAAAGCTCTCCAAATGCTCTTTAGAGGCTCTGTCTGCAAGGTGTCCTTGAGAACTTGCTGTTGGATCTTACCAAAAACATGCTGGGGAATGCACCAGTGGCCTGCCGGCCATGAGGAGCTACTGCCGACCCCTCTGCCGGCTAAGAATGAAGGTCTACCGGCCAACAATAAGAATCTATCGGCCACTGGTGTGCTATGACACCAAGCTGCAGCAGAGCACAAAATAGAGAAAATGGAGGGTCTCCCAAGGGTATGTACGCACTATGCCACTCCATATCACTTCAAAACATCAAGGGAGAGGCATAATCAGATCCAAGACCATCAATCACGCATCTTGATGCATGATGGCCAAAGATCCAACATGTGCAATTTTCAATAAATGCATGACAAATAAGACACCAAGACCATCTCCTTATCATGAGGAAACAAAGAAAATGGAGACTAAGAGAGATTGGCTCATTTCATCATTTCAAGTATGAACTGAACCAATCTTCCTCGTGTTCAATACGACATTCGATTGAACACAATGCAAAACATGCAAACAACATGACATGCAAACAACATGCTAATGTTATATAATGCAACTAGCATGCAACAACATGCAATGTACCGAGCATGCAACAACATGCAAAAGCAAGCATGCAACAACATGCAAAATGGACTTAAACTAAGATGGGCAAACCTCAGCCATGTCCAAATCAGTGGCCAATAACACCAAAATAAGGGCACAAAAAAGGGCAAGGCAAGCATGCACAATGCAATGGCCTAACAACTAGGCCTCAGAACACAAACCTCAAGCATGATAAAGAAGCGATAAACATGGAAGTGTGACAACACTAAAGGCACTGAAATCAAGTGTGAAATGATGCCAAATCATTCAAACAACACAAGTAAAGCATGCAAGAGGACCTAAGGCACAAAGCCATTAAAGGGACTACACAAAGGGCATGCAATACATGGCACAAATGCATGAACCAATCATGGACAGAGCTCAAGTAGGTCAAAACAAAGACCTAAACATGCTGAGATAGGGGCTCAAAGACCAAGGCA
The DNA here is from genome assembly GCA_036172215.1 of Camellia granthamiana. Lineage (NCBI taxonomy): Eukaryota > Viridiplantae > Streptophyta > Magnoliopsida > Ericales > Theaceae > Camellia > Camellia granthamiana. The sequence goes on along the minus strand of CM069915.1, from coordinate 54,571,869 downwards.
TGCAAGCATATAAGCTAGGCCACAATGAGGCAACAATGCACAATACTCAAAGGCATTCAAAGCATGAATGAAGTGGGAACATGGCAATGCTAAATGCTCTGAAATAACATGATAAATGATGCCAAATCATATACATGATGCAAATGAAGCATGCTATAGTGCCCAAAGCTTGAAGCTAGCAAGAGCATTTGTACTACAACTGTGCAAAACATGGAGCTTATGGCAAAGGCAACCCAAAAGAGTCCTAGAACATGCCAAAATGATACTAAAACATGTATGGAAGGAAGCCAAAATAAGCTAGCATGGAGGGCATAAGGCATGTTGGATACAAGGCAAATAAGGTAGATTACACAACACCTATTAAGACCAAGCATGGAATGACTTAAGAAACAAAAATCAGAGTTACATCATGGCATAATAACCCCAAATAAACACTGAAATGATGGTGCACAAGCTAATGCATGAAGGCATACGCAATGATTCATGTTAAGGCATAAAGGGGCAAACCCTTCAACGCATTGAACGAGTGATAAATGCAAGTGCATGAGCATGAAACATGGACTGAAATCACATAACAAATGATGTCAAATCATTCAAATAGTCCAAATAAAGCATGTTAATGAGCTTGGTGCACAAAGCTAACAAGCTAGATTGAACCATGGCTATACAAAGCAAGTCATGCATGGCCAAAAAAACCTAAATTAGAGCTAAAGCATGTTAAAACATAGACAAAAGCTTCATGAAGTTAAGCCAAAAACATGCTAGAATGACATGTTAAAGCATGATGCATGTTAGGCTAATTCATGGAAATGCACTACAAGTGCAAGGAACATGCAAAGGGCAACCAAACCAAGCCCTAACAGAGGTATGACATGGTAAAACAAGCCCAAGAACATGTTGAAATGGACACAACATAGGCTAGAAAGACATGCTACTTCAAGAAGCATACAAAGCTAGTTTGTGTGATTTATACTACAAGTGTATAAACCATGCATGGAGTGACCAAAGCAAGCAAAAACAGTGGCAAGCCTCAGCAAAATAACCACAAATACATGCTAAGAACAAGCTAACACAAGCTTAGTAAACATGCTCAAACATGAGGCATATGAAGTAAGTAAACAAGACACAAGGAGAGGGGATGACCCTCTCCTTTTTTAAGACTCCAAAACCACCTTTCCACTACTGAAAATCCTTTGGATTTCAGTGGTAGAAAGGTCATTCAAAAGCTACAACAAGAGCCTAAAGGGACGGCTCAAAATAAGGCCTAACAAGGCCTAAGAGGGGGGGAACACCCCCAATGAAAAAGTGACCTTAAACAAACTTCTTAAGCATGCAAAAACAGAACTTTTTCCAGTTAAGAGCTAAGCTTAAAACGATATGCAAGAAGGGCTAAAAGCTTAAGCAAAAATGGGAGATTTAAGGGTTAGAAACTCACCCTTAAAGACCACCTTTACAACTGCAACTCCAACACACTTTTTGAGCTCAAACCAGCCCAAGAACACCAAAAACAACTTCAAGAAGCCTCAGCAACACAAGCAAGGTGTTTGAGTGTGTGTTTGTGTACAAAAGTATGACAAATCTACACTTTTAAGGCACAAGATAAGAGCAAACAAGGAAAAATAGATACAAATGTATATCTATCTCTCAAGCCTCAATTCTCTGAACCTCTGAAATGAAGGAGGAGCCTCTCCTTATATAGAAGAGAGGCAATGCAAAGCTTGTTAAACAAGCTTGAAAAGAGCCTCATCCCTCCATACACGTGTATGGAGGAAAGATGAGTGAAAACCAACTGGCTCCAAAGATCTGGAGTAAAATTTGCTAAGACAAGGTGTTATGCCGGCCATCAGTAGTGGCCAGCAGTGCCTCATTGATGGCCGGCAGGCTTTATCAATAGCAGGCAGGGACAAATGCATGGCCGGCAGTGCCAAAAAGTGGCTGGCAGTGCACTATGAGAATCATGCTGAAAGGACCAACACATGGTCCAAAAATGGGGCAGAAAGGATATAGGGTTTGGAAAGCTCAAACCTGTGACGTTCCGCCGTGAAAGTCGAGTACTCCACGAGCAATCGAACTTATGGCTGGATGTACCTGCAAGCACAACCAAGTCTTGAGGACGGTCAAAAATGGGGTGTCAACATTTGTACTTGCTTGCCTGTTGTCAGGCTCTTCAAGTCAAGGATAGCCTTGATTTGATTTGGGCTTGCTTCAATGCCCCTCCTTGTGACAAAGTATCCCAGAAACTTATCGGATCCAACTCTAAATGCACATTTTGAGGCATTGAGTCGAAGTCGATATGATCTCATGAAATCAAAGACTGCCTTCAAGTCGGTCAAATGACCCTCAGGTTTCTTGGATTTCACAACCATATCATCTATGTAAACCTCTATCGTCTTCCCAATCAACTATTTGAACATCTTGATGACCAGTCTCTGGTAAGTCGCCCTTGCATTCTTTAACCCAAAAGACATTACTCTGTAACAATAGAGTTCTTTTGGGGTGATGAATGTCGTCTTCTCTTCACCTGGGGCATATATTGTTATCTGGTGTTAGCCTTTGTATGCGTCCAAAAAACTTATCCTCCCATGCCCTGAAGTGGCATCTACTAGTTGGTCAATCTTGGGTAGTGGAAAACTGTCCCTAGGACAATCCTTGAGGACAAGCCTTATTTAAGCTTGTAAAGTCCACACGGACACTCCATTTCCTATTCTTCTTCTTTACCACTATTGTATTAGACAACCAGGTGGGATAATTTACCTCTCTAATGGCCTGTGCCTCTAGTAGCATGTTTACATCTTTTTCAACTACTTGCACATGTATCAATATTAGCCTTCTTGCTCTCTGAATGATTGGTTTGGCCAACCTGTCCACGTTAAGTCTGTGACAGGTGATCTCAGGACTAATCCCCGACATTTCATAAGGTGTCCAAGCAAACACCTCTATGTTCTTCCTTAAGAAAGCCTCCAGCTCCCTTTCTTACTCCTCGGTTAAGCCAGATCTAAGAAGAAAAAAGCATTCATCGTCTCCTTCCTGCACCAGAACCTTCTTTAGTGGTTTTTCACTTTTCTCGGTAGGTAATCATTAAAGACCTCATGGTCTTCGCTTTCAATTTCTACACTTTTTGCCTCCCTTACATTACAGGTGTACTTTATTGCTACCACGGAGAAATTCTTCGCCTGTACTTGGTCCCCTTTCACTTCTTCAATCCCCTGATCAGTTGGGAATTGCTACAGTTGGTGCAACGTGGAGGGAACAACCCTTATTACATACAACTAAGGTCGTCCCGAAATTATATTATACAGGAAGGGAGTGTCTATCATAGTGAATTCAGTTGTTACCCTTTTGCTTCCTGCCTGCACTTTCAAGTTCATGGCTCTTAGAGGCCATGTTGGCGTCCTGTTGAATACGACCATGGGGCTGTCAAACCACTTTAGATCATCTGGGCGAAGGCCAAACTCCTTGTAACATCTGACATGCATGATGTCACAAGAACTGCCTTGGTCAATTAGTATGCACCTCACATGGCACTCTCCAATCTTTAGAGTTACCACCAGGGCATCGTTATGCAGATACTAGACCATATCCAGGTCTTTTGGAATTTTAAGTAAGAGATCATATTTTCTTGAAGTTTCACCAACAAAAGGAGTCATTCGATTTGGAAAGCAAGGAAAATTGAACCCGTGTTATGTCGGACCATTGAGATATTAGAAAGAATTGGCCTTGTGGCATATCGTCTTGCACTACCACCAGAATTGTCTAATGTTTACAATGTGTTTCATGTTTCAATGCTCCGACGATATCTTCGAGATTCAGAACATGTTATTGATCATGAAAACCTAGAAGTTCAAAAAGATCTCTCTTATGAAGAGCAACCGATACAGATCCTCGACTATAGTAATCAGATTCTCTAGAATAAGACTATACCTCTTGTACAAGTCTTATGGCGAAATCATCGTGTCGAAGAAACTATGTGGGAAACTGAGAATCAAATGTGAGCCCGATATCCATATCTTTTCGAAAATCAAGGTCCGACAAGTTTGGGGACAAACTTCTATTTAGAAGGAGAGAAATGTGACACTTCAAATGTTTAATTAATTTTAACACCGCATTAATATCAAATTTAAAAAAAATAATAAAATAAAATAATAGTAATATATTTAATTTTATAATTGTTTGTGCTAAAATGTAATTTAATTTTATACTAGGAATCATTGTGTATTACTATAAAAAAGAAAAAAAAGAAAAAGAAGTGATAACGTTATTACTTTGGTATATGGGCCAAGGTGTAAATAGACATTAAATCTAAAGTTAATTTGCTTGCTTGGAGATAAGCTTCTAGGAAAAAAGAAATCTAGGAGCACAAAAGGTGGCAGATTGTTATGGTTGCAACGTGTATCTCGCTAGTATTGATTTGCTCAAACCGCCCAAACCGATCTGATCTAATCACCTGCATTTTAGACAGATGTGTGATGATCAGTGTACGGTTGCAGATTGATTTTTTCTAACCCGCCTAGTTTTGGATGGATGGCGGATTTGAAATTCCTTTGACTGCAATTGAGTAGCAAAACCGCAAGCACCCCTAGTAATTTGCAAGATTTTGTGTTTTTAATTTGTTTTCTATTTGTGTTTTAAATTAAAAAAGAGTTTTCAACTTGAATATATTTTTTGAATTAAAAAAATAAATGTATTATTTATCTATATTTTTTGGTTTTTAAATCTAACTCTAAAAATAATAAAAAAGATAATATATGCTGGTTGGTTTTTGTTTTCAAAAATAGATATAGATGTAGCAATACATAAGCATACAATCTCTACTACTACTCTATTCATGGTTTTGGGGGTTTGAATTATTTTTATATTTTAAGAACTACAGATTATAATACTTTATGCAACACTTTATGTGGATGAGACATGCTGTGATTGTAATATGTGAATGAAGCATGCAGTGATTGTAATATTTTAAAATTTCAAACTTTCTTTCTTTGAATGAGGTATGCAGTGATTATAATACTTTTTTAAGTCATTAACTGTAATACTTTTTTTTTTTTGGAGGAAGTGTACAAGTTGAATTATGTTGAAAATTTATAAAATTTTAAATTGCCAAACTGATTCGCATTCATTCGCCAATCCGCTCAATCCACTTTCGCCGGATTGGTCGATGGACGTGGATTGATTTTCTCCAATCCGCCAATCTAGCGGACAGATGGCGAATTGGAGGTTCCGTGGCCGCAACTGACCTGCGCCTACCCCAAATATAAATAGGAGAATATTGCTAACCATTTGAACATGAGCAAAAAAAGTAAAGAGGGAGTTAGCAGAGTAAGGAATGAAAAAATAAAAATTGAGAATCGATACTAAGGTGAGTTATATTATATCTTGAGTAATTATGAATTATTTTATTATTTTGTGAATTATTTTATGCAAATCATGCCTTATAAATTATATTAATATTTCAATTATGTTATTTATTTTATGAACCTTATTTACTTAAAAAGGAAAACCCATAGATATAAACTATTTATTAAATCTGATTTTGATTTGGTATTTGATTATGTATTTTGTAAGTATCACTACGAAAGTCTCATGCCTTGGGGACTTAAATAATTATTGGCCCTCTGAATTGTCACTTTAATAACCCTTCGACGGTCTCATACCTTGAAGGACTTAAATAACTATTGGCTTTGTCATTTTAGTAACCCTTCTGATTGTCGCTTTGGTGACCCTCTGGTGTGGAGCAAAGTGTTGTGTGGAGCTTAATGCTACACTAGTGTGAGAGCCATCTCTAGAGTCCATACGAGCCATCTCTAGAGTCCGTACGAGCCACCTCTTAAGTTTATATATCTATATCCATTGACCCTCTGTTCTGTTCTATACCGTGATTATAATTATTTTGCTTATATGATTTCTGCATTATGATTCTGTCATTTAAAATAATTTATTTATTTGAACCAAACTATTTTACCTAAAACAATTATCCATGGTGACTTTTATACCTTTATACTTTCAGTATAATATTTCTCACTCTGCTATAGCTGCTAAACACTTTCAGGTGATGAAGTTTAGGGAGAGGTTTTAACCCCTTATTCATAAGTTGGAAATAGCAGGACTAGAGTATGGAGTAGGTACAAGGCACTTTCTAAACTAAGGCCTCGTTTGGCATGTGTTTGTTTTAGCCTAAAAGCTAAAAAGTTACTACAAAAATTAAAAAGCCTATAACTTATATAAAAAAGTCAAAAATTATCTTTTCTCTCTACTTTTTGCACATATTTTCATAAAAAATTAAAAAGTCATTCCAAACATATTAATTTTTTTTTATCTCATATTTTAGCCAAAAAGCTAGAAAGTTACTAAAATAGTCTGTTTTTAAACGAGGCCTTAGTCTAACTCTGGCAATAGAAATAAATAAAAGATCCAATGTATGATTAAAATAAAATAAATATTTGGATACCCTTTATTTTATTCCACTGTGTTATTAATTTGTTAAAATTTTGAATTGGCCTTTGATGACCTCAGTTATTAACTTGTCGCAACATCTAACCTTTGGGTACCAGGGTTGGGTCGTGACAATGGAGATGAGAAACCTTGAGAGGAAATGAAAGGATTTGAGAGCTGTGAGGCTTGACGGCGTCGCTGCTTCAACTACAATAAGAGGACGGTGGTGAGGCCGCAGATGGTGGTGGTGGTGGTGGTGGTGGTGGTGGAGGCAGAGGAGAGAGATTGTCGACGGTGGAGGCGGATCGCTGACTGTGTAGGCGGAGGAGGTAAAGTGAAAAACGATAGAGAGAGTGAAAGAATGGTTTGTTATATATATACATGAGTAGTTTAATTATTTTGGATGAGATTGTCCTTATGGATAAAATATTTTAGAGTGTGGACCTTTGTATAAAAAAAATTCAAAATTAAATTTATGGATCAAGTACCCTAATTTTTTTTACTAAAAATTATTTAAAAACAAATAAGCATGCTTGACGTGGATTTTTCATAAAAATAATGTGTGTGTTTGGTTTGCTTTTGGAAGAGTTGTTTTTTGAAAAAAATTTCTAAATTTTTGTTTGGTTTGTGGTTTTTCTCAAAAAATTTCTAAAATCATTTTTTCTCTCTTACACATCAATTAATCACTTTTTCTCTCTTCTCTCTCCTTTTCAATCACTTTTTCTCTCACGCACATCTACTCAATTACAACAAAATTTCAAATCATCCCAAATTCTCAAACTCCAAAACTACTTTCAAAATATACAACCAAACAAACCAAAAAAATTTCTAAACTCTGTCCCCAATTTTTTTTGAAAATCACTCTCTCAAAAGTAAACCAAACACCCCCTAAGTTTTTTGAAAATTGAATTTTTTGTTTTTCGTGTTTTTTGTTTTTAGTAAATATTTTTAAAATTTTAAGCACTTGTTTTACTCTTTTAGATGCACCTACTTAGATGTATCTAAAAAATAAAAAGTTTGTAAAAAAATATTTTAAAAAATTAATAAATACATAAAAATATGAAAACTATATTGAATTCTCGTATTTTTTTTTTATATTTTTGGTATTTAGTGAATTTTTAAAAGATATTTTTTACAAAAATTATACTTTTTATGTGTATTTATATTAGGTGTGTCTAAAAATTAAAAAAATTACTTAAAATATTAAAAAAATTTAGTAAAAACGAAAAAATAAGAAAAATAAGAAAGTAGAGTTTTACCTTTAATATTTTTCAAAAATTCCACCATACATTCCCATAAAAACTCCACAATACTATACAGAAAAAATAAATAAAAATAAAAAAAATTTTATTTAAAAAAAATGATACTTTTTAACAATTCCAAAGGCATAGGTTTTTTTTGTTTTTTTATTTTTTTTTATTTTTAAATAATTAATAATTATCGAACCCAACCTAAATAGTGGTCATAGCACATGGATGGAAAGTGCGGCAATTTGCACCAGATAAAAGGAAAGCATCCTCTCACACGAGGGTGCGCGTTGTGCACTCCCTTCTGATTTAAGTTTTTGTTCTCCCTTTCTTCGTAATTTCATACTTCACACGACAACAACAATCGTATTCCACACGCGTATACCCATTCCATCAAACAAACAAACAAACTCCCAATCAAATTCAACAATTCCATCCCCAAAATCAAACATTCATCAGATCAAATCGATGAAACCCTCATCATCATCGATGACTTCCCTCTCCTCCATCTCCGATCATCATCATCATCATCAATCCATCTCCCCCCGAACCTCAATTTCCACCTAGGGTTCGCAATTCATCAAAACCTTCCCCTTACTTTCTAGGGTTTGTTCGTTTTCGTTAATTGTTATTTGATTTTCATATTTACCTACGTATATATATGTGCGAAGATGTACAGTAATTTCAAAGAGCAAGCGATCGAGTACGTGAAGCAAGCGGTGCAAGAGGACAATGCTGGAAACTACGCCAAGGCCTTTCCTTTATATATGAACGCTTTGGAGTACTTCAAGACCCATTTGAAGTACGAGAAGAACCCTAAAATCAAGGAGGCTATTACCCAGAAATTCACCGAGTACTTGCGACGTGCTGAGGAGATCAGGGCCGTGCTCGACGAGGGTGGCGCGGCTGGGCCGGCGGCCAACGGTGATGCTGCGGTGGCAACGCGGCCGAAGACGAAGCCCAAAGATGGGGGAGAAGGTGGTGGGGATGGAGAGGAGCAGTCCAAGCTGAGGGCGGGGCTTAATTCGGCGATTATCAGGGAGAAGCCGAATGTGAAGTGGAATGATGTGGCGGGGCTTGAGAGCGCCAAGCAGGCGTTGCAGGAGGCTGTTATATTGCCGGTTAAATTCCCGCAGTTCTTTGTTGGTTAGTGCTTTTAATTTTTAATTTTGGTTTTTGGGATATATGAATTTGATAGGAACTGTGTTATGCATTTTTTTTTAACTTGTTAAGTTGATTGCTATGTGTTTAATCTGTATGCAATTTGATTGGTTTTGTGATTATATCTTTCTCGTCTTTTGAATTCATTGATTAAGAGTTGGTAATTTGGGGTTAGTTCATGTAACTGAAGTATGAAAAAGATAAATTATAGCCTCTGATTGGAAATAAGTTCATTTTTCAGCTACATGAGAGTGTGTACCATTTAAACTTGTAGGTCTTGCATGAGGACAAAGGGGATTAACAAATCCATCAGATTAGTGTAGGATTGGTTATCCAACGGAATTATTGAGATACATAATTCCCTTTTGTACACGTTTGTTTTGCAATAGATATAGAAATATATAATACCAATTATATGTATGTTTTGGGGTATTAGTTGTAAGACTAAAAAATCTATCAATTTTATTTGTATAGGATAGCCATTAGAATCTAATCGGAATACTAATATTTGTAACTAAACAATGGAATGTGAGTTCCATATATTAATATTCATAATCTTATGCTACCCAATCAAAGAAGCCCACAAAGTACATTCACAATACACACACATGTATATTCTTATCTCTATATGTTAAGACTTACACTCTATTTGATTCACTGGAATAAGTTGGAATGCAATGATCATTTCTTAGGCTCTTATATGGAATGACTATTTCCTTGAAATGATAAATGATGATTCCATTTGTAATGTATTTTATCATTGTTTTTTTAGTCAACAAAGCATGTAAATAAATATTTTGATGGAATGATCATTCTATTCTGTTTCATTCAAGTAAACCAAACACTACCTTATTGTCTTAATAATACAAGGCAATCATATGGTTGGTTTAGGATAGCCATGGCTGATATGGATTTTTGTGTGACATTGTGTTTTTTACATTTTTTTAGGTTGTAAACCTAGTGGCATTTGTTAATTCATTCTCCTTAGATTTTGTTGTTGGCTTTGGGCTAGCAACCAATTGCCTTTTGTTTAGACCCTCAATCACATGATGCGACATCTCCTTTTTAAAGGTCAGAAGGCCATGTCAAGGGTTTGGTACTCTTAAGTCTTCAACTTGAATTTATCCCGTGGCGTAATAATGTATGAATTTGTCATACCTTTCTCTGTTGTCTTCTTTGGTTGTCCTATTATACCTTCAAGCCAGGACAGCCTTGCCATTTCTCTATTTTGTCTGGTATTAGTATACTCTGTATCCACACTTCTCTCTTGATTCTCATGCCTCATATTGCAAGGAGGAAACCACTTTGTTTTCTGCTATTACCTTAAACACTTGGCTTCCATTACCCGTTAGGTAAATGTCATGAACTTTCTAATTTTTAATTTTTTTGACAAAAAATAAATTTAAAACTAAAAAATCCTACTTGCCAACCCTTTGGGATTTACTCCTCCACCCCACATGGGCTTTAACACATTGCCTTATTGTTTCACTTTTAAGATCTATGGGCTCTTAAAAAGTCAGTATAACAGAGGTTCAAAAATGGTGTCTTAAGGTGAATCTCTAACTGTGAAAGGAAGTGAATGAAGCTGCTATATGGACCGAAATAGGCCTGAAGGTGGCATCATGATGGCCGGTTAATTCTTTATTGTACAAGATAGTGAAAAGGCTGATTTTTGGAATGCCTTTGAAAGTACTGCTCTGAAGCATCATGTATACACTTATGTAAAATATGCTTCCTTGTTTATATGGAGCATCATTACCTCTGTGTTGGACCTGTTGGATTGATGGGGAGAGGGGACTAGGAAAATTATATGCTTATTCTATTGGTGCCGTTCTATATTTGTTTAATTCTGTGATCATGTTGAAACCATGGTTTTGTTGTTTTATGTGATTCAATCTTACAATATTACTTGTTTGTGTGATCCCTTTCAGGAAAGAGGAGGCCATGGAGGGCTTTTCTTTTGTATGGTCCACCTGGAACAGGGAAGTCGTACCTAGCCAAGGCTGTTGCAACTGAAGCAGACTCTACCTTTTTCAGGTAAGTTATCCATCGTCATCAACACTCAACTTTTGGCTTGTCTGCAGTCAATTTCCACTTATTCTTTTTATTTTTATTTTTAATATGGCATCTTGATGCAGCCTTCACAGCTAGGCTTGCTTCTAGAAAACCTCCTCTCTTTTTGTCTTACTTTTTTATAGTCTTGATGCAACAGTTGCTGCTAGCTTTTAAATGTCTATCCTCTTCATTTACCTCACATCTTCTTCCTCCTTTGGAGGTCTGGAATTTTTTCCACTGGCTTTCTTCTAAATGTTTCTTACTTGCAAGGTTCCCTTATTTACTTGCACTTTCTTAGTAGCTTCTATGGTTTATTTATCACTACTCTGAGAAATTGCATTCTGTTTGTCCTTTTAGTCTCTGGCCACCAGAAAGTACACAGCTCCCATCTGTAGTGGAGTTGGTTTTCTTTTATGTATTTATACATTTTAGCTAGTATTGAATTGATGATAAATTTCCATAGCAGACAATAGTTTGGTAGCCCCATGGTATCAACAAACTGATTCTTTTTTATTTTTAACCCTCTCTTCGTTTTTACCATTTCCTCCTTTGCCTTTGCCAATTTTTGTGCATTCTTTGATGTTATTTGTTTTTTTATCCAAAAAAAAGAAGAAAAGAAAGTGCTTAAATTTTTGAAGAAAAGCATGAAGTCCATTTTCTGGTTTCTCTTTTGCCTTTTTTCAAGATTTTGAAAGTCTCTCTTTGGGGTTAGTTTTGGTTGTTGGAGTCAATTGCTTTCCGCAAGACAGTTTCTTAGGGCTTCCTTGCACTTGGTACACGGTACCCGGTACCCACCTCAGTAGAGCTCCTTTCAGTTTTGATGCTTGTCTATTTATAGGTAATCTAGGACAAGTTGGCATTGAAGGAACCTTTAAGGATCAATGAGGCAACTTTAGGTCTTTCCAAGTTTGTTGGTGTAAGGCTTTGCTATAAAGTGGAGATATTTGCTGCCTTTGTGAGGCTTCAGAATACTGCCACTTTGTTATTTTGTCACTGTCTTGTAGGAGGAGAATCTTCTGCGGTTGTTAACTGGCTCAATTTGAGGAGCTGAGTCAAAAGATTTTTCTCAGGAACACAAGGCATACCTTGATGAGAAGTGTACAATAAAAGCTTTGAGGTACTTAATTTTGAATGGGCCTCCTTTGAGTTGTACTTTTTATCCTCCTTTGAGTTTTACCCTTTATTGGGCTTGGCATCACTTGAGGTGCAGAAAGTTCTTGATTGGTCTTCACTTTACACATGGAATACTGATGGATTTCCAGGTCCAGCTATGAGGAAGCTGAATTTATAGCCAAGTGTGCATTTTAGCCTTGGAATCCTTTTTAAAGACAATTATTTTCCTTCTTGATTGTATGTGATTTAATGTTTTAACCTTCTCTTTCTCTCCTTTTTGCCGGGTTCTCTGTCTCTTTTCACATTTGGGTTTCTTGTCATGTTTCTGTATTTCCTTGAACTTAACATAAACTGTTATTTCATAGCCATATTTTTAGTTTTATTCAAACTCCAAAAAATAAAAAAATAAAAACCCAGACTTTTGGGTTTTTTTTTTAGAATTATTATTCTAATTTGGCTGTGGGCAGCTAGAAAATACGGTCTTTTTTCCTTTTTTTAATTGCATGAAAAGCAATCCTGATAATGTCACCAAGGCTGATGCAGTCTCAGCAAGTATCTTGTTGGAGATGATTTATTTATTTTAATAAATTCTTTTGACCTTGAAAGAAGATAATACAGAAAGTCTAAAAAAACTTGGAGCTTCGTTGTTTGATGAAGAGGTTGTAGATAGATTGTCAGATCTATTTGTATGTGGTAGGACTGCAAGTTTGGTTGTGTTAATCTGTGTGACACGAGATCAGCCTAGAGAATGGACCTTCAAGTGCCAAATAGCTGCAACTGACATTGTTGGCTGTACTATACCACTTTTTCTCCTTGATTTGAACCCTCTTTTGTGTTTTTAAATGGGGGTGGGAGGTGATTTGGGTTTGGTTGAGTCAAGGAATATGCTTCCAGTACAGTACAGCAATGCTTAATGTCTTGGTAGTTCAGATTTATTTTTAAAATATTTTGATTGAAACTTTGTTTCTGTGCTCCTCAGTAAAGGGAATTTGAGACCATTTAATCAATTCATGATTGTTTACAACTAATTCATTGCTGATACAAGTCACAAGAATTTATGTGTCATTTTCTGTACATACCCAAAGAAAAGAAAAGAAAGGAGTAAAAGAAAACACATATTGCCTTGTCTATCAATAATTGTTTGCATGCTTTACTAGTGTTCACACAAATGTTGCTTTAGCTCAAATGCTTCGACCATGCTTTTCATTTGCCAATTCATAGTCATGATACTAAGAATATTCAACTCTGCTGAAACATTTGTGCCTTTCTGGTAGACTTGCAATATCATTTTTATAAATGTGTTTCGTTTGTCTGTCTATCTGTCTGCCATATAGTGTGAGCACACATTTGCAGACTGGGTTTCTTTTTCTATTTTTATGTTCATGAACTCAGGCCAGCTAGTTGGCAAGTGCCAACTGCTGTTTTCATGCAGTATTTCTTCTTCAGACCTGGTTTCAAAGTGGATGGGTGAAAGTGAAAAGCTAGTTTCAAACCTTTTCCAAATGGCTCGTGAAAGCGCACCTTCTATCATATTCATCGATGAAATAGATTCCTTATGTGGTCAGCGTGGAGAAGGCAATGAGAGTGAAGCTTCCAGACGAATCAAAACAGAACTTCTTGTGCAGATGCAGGTATTTTTCAGAAGTGTGAAGTTGTGAAGTCAACATTCAAGCTTCACAACTTAAAACATGTAGATATCATATCACCACAAATTTAGCTTCTAACATATTCATTTTATTGGGTTGAGAAGTTACAGCTCCTAAATTTTCATTGGAGCATTTAGAACAAAGTCTTGTTCCTTGTTAGATAATGTTTAAGAAGCATGAACATTTTTAAGGGTGGCATGTCTGTGTTAGACACCGACACTCGTTGGACACTTGTTGACGTGTATCGGACACACGTCCCAATGTGTCCTTATGTTTTTTTAGACCTGGACAACATTAGGATACATGTGGTCATCATTTAGATACACATGAAACACTTTACAAGTTTAAACAAAAATAACTTAGGATCCAATGATTCTTGTGTTAGGCCTAAAACAAGCTATTTAACCTCATTAGTAACATGCTTTTTCTTTTGTTCTTTCTTGTGCCCTCTCTCTCTCTCTCAAAAAAAAAAAAAAAATAAAATAAAAAATAAAATAAAATAAAATAAAATGATAATTTTATATGCCATAACACGCTCGAATAAATGCTTGCGTAGACTTGGGTTACATCACAGGTATAAGCATCCTTCATTTTATTAGGTTGTGAAGAAGTTACAGCACCTAAATTTTCATTGTAGCATTTAGATCTAAGTCTTGTTCATTGCTAGATAATATCTAAGAAGCACAAACACTTCTATGAAGGTGGCATGTTCATGTTGGACACTGACATCACTTTCCGCCATGTATACATGTCCCAATTGTGTCCTAGTGTTCTTTTTAGACACATAAAATAACCAAGAATGTAGATTTATACATGTGTCCTCCTAAGAAAAGTTTTAAGCAAATACATAGGGAAAAAAATGTTTGGATCACTAAATTAACAATAATGGAACGAAAGTGTACCATGTTTTGGAAGGTCTATTCCAAAACGTAAACTGCTAGGTTATTAGCATTGTTTGGTAACACTTGGCTTATAATATAGAAAACAGTTGGTTTCTTCTCATTGCATCTAGGCAGTGATGCAAGCCATTGCTTCAATTCTTAGCTGTCCTTGTTTATTTCTATTAGTCTAGCGGTTACTTTTTTAGTGCCAAAAACGAGCTTTTACTTAAAAACTCATTAGTAACAATTATTATTATTATTATTATTATTATTATTATTTTTTCATCTTTTTTCTTCGTGGTTTCTTTGTGGGTCCTTTTTCTCCTGAATGCTGTGCCTTATCATAATCAAATAACATTTTTAGGGTGTAGGACACAATGATGACAAAGTTCTTGTTCTCGCAGCAACAAATACTCCCTATGCTCTGGATCAGGTAAAGGGGATTACAAATTGATTGTTTTGTTATTTCATCTGTGACACCTAGATTATTATAATGATGTAGCTAATAGATAATTAATTATTACAGGCCATTCGGCGGAGATTTGACAAGCGTATATACATTCCTCTTCCAGATTTGAAAGCACGGCAACACATGTTCAAAGTAATGAACTTGTCTCTGATCTCCTTTACTGAAAACAAAATACAAAAGCTTGGGCAATATGGCCATCTCATTTTATTTTGTTGCTACTTGTTTTATTTCTGCAGGTGCATTTAGGAGATACTCCTCACAACTTGAATGAAAGTGACTATGAAAGCTTGGCTCGTAGAACAGAAGGTTTTTCTGGTTCTGATATTGCTGTCTGTGTAAGTTCAGGGAATAATATATTATACTATTTCCTAAATTCCCACAGTAGCATATCTTTTATATGAAGGAAGATTTTAGATTAGCTTTAGCTTAGCTTTTTATTTTTGTTTTTTGCTTTATTAGGTTAAGGATGTCCTCTTTGAGCCTGTACGTAAAACCCAAGATGCCATGTATTTCATAAAGACTAAAGATGGTAAGTGGATGCCGTGTGGACCAAAGCAACCTGGTGCAATCCAGACAACTATGCAGGACCTTGCTGCAAAAGGACTTGCTTCAGAGGTATTGCCGATGGTTTGCTTTCTTTTTGAATTGTTTTGTTGGGGAATTTATTTACTCTATTAGATTATATACGAACAACTTGAAATGACATATTGGAAAGTGCATGTTAACAAGTGGACTAACACTATTTTCAGATCTTGATTTACAGTGGGAAAGGAAAAGAACATGGAAAATAAATTACTTATTTTAGTCATTTTTATTTTGGGTAATTAAACCCCCACAAAAAAAGGGATATTTTTTTATTTGTAAATACCCATTTATATTCTTTTCATGTCTCAAATCAATTTAACAAAAACAAGTAAACAACTGTTAATTCCTATTGATGAATGGCTGTGCAGATCACTCCGCCACCCATCTCAAAAACAGATTTTGATAAGGTCCTTGCCCGGCAGAGGCCAACTGTGAGCAAAGGCGACCTTGACGTGCATGAGAGATTCACAAGAGAGTTTGGAGAGGAAGGCTGATGAAATATTGACTCAATGTTATCCATTTGTGGAATTGCTGTCATTTGTATTTTATAAATATATACATATATGTCGCAGCTGGATTTGGGGATGTATTTATTAATCTATTTTAAAGCTTCTTCCATTTCTAAAGGTGATGCAACAGCTTAGGCTTTTCTTCTGTATTGAGGTCTTATTACTTTTTAAATTTGTTAATTGATGTAAAAAACAGATTCTGTAGTATTGCTTCACTAAAAAGCCTAGCCTTGCTATTTGCCAACTTGTGAGCCTCTTTACTGGCATTGGTATGCTTGTGAGAACTCTTAGGTAGTGTTTGGGGTTTTCATTTTGATAATGCATTTTTTTTAAATAATTTTTTCTTTTGTTTTTTCTTTGAATCAAATGTTAAGAGTAGACATCTTGATGGAATGAACCAAACATTCCAATGAACAAAACATGGTATCCAAATTTATTTAAAAAAAAAAAAAAAAATGAAGAAGAAAAAAAACTTGGGTAAATTACAGAGGTGGTTCTTGTGGTTTGTTCATTGTGTCAATTTGATCCCTCTATTTTCAATTGCATCAATTTATCCTAGAACTTTGGTTGTAGCTTCTAAGCGGTCCAAATGCTATATTGCCGTTGTCAACAACTAGAACTTGGGTTGTAGCTTCTAAGTGGTCCAAATGCTAATTGCCGTTGCATTTGTTGACAGAAAAGCGGCTCGGGCATTGCACATGCTATACTTGCTAGGGCAAAAATATTAATTCTACAACCCCCACCCATGTTCCTTCTCTAATTAAAATCCCACAGTTTGTATTTGTGGAGACATTTTTAGAGTCGTACCACATGGCCGAGGTGTTGGCCAAAGTGCCACGTGGACAAGTCATGATGTTGAGATTGTCGTGATATTGTTGAGATATGGTGCAGTAATATCGAAATTCGAGATATTTGGATAGAGGGCATGAGTCCTAAATAAGTTGAGGCGTTCAGTTTTGATCAAGATGAGGCTTTAAGTGGGATCATTCTTATCTAACTGAGAGTCCATGATAAGTGTTGTGCATAAGTCCTATGAAGTAAGACTTTTAGGCCATGTTTGTTTGGGTGGACATGAGCTTGGGATTGGACTAATAGTCCAATAAAATTATTAATCCGATATTTGGTTAAACAATTAAAGTACGGACTAATTATTTTAAACTTGACTATTAGTTAAGATAGGGTACATAATCCAACGAATTCGTAATCCTAGGACTATTAGTCATGGGAATGCTAATCCAGTCCGCCCAAACAAACATGGCCTTAGGGGACAAGAGTGTTAATTAATATAAAAGTATGGTACCCCGTAGGTCTAAAGTATGCTTTTACTTATGCACTGTTGTTTGAGTTGATATCTTTGAGAGATAAGTTACTGACTTGATCATCAGAGTGACCTTGGGTGGACAAGCAACTATGGTATTTCTAATCTTCTTGTGTGCAGGTGTTTGGCTTAATCTATTCTGCCGCGTACTCTCCAACTAAGTTCCCCAGATCTCTGCAGAGAGATCTATTTGGTTATGAGTTCAGAAATCAACACCCATAATTTATTTGGCGACGTCTGTGGAAACTTAGTAAGAATAGATGGCTAACGCCGGATAAGAAATGAGAGTCAGGGACGACATACATAGTAAGGATGAGGAGTACGTTGATCCAAATGTCGGAGGAGAAAATAATGAAAATGAAGTACAAGAAGTGAATCCAAAAGCAAACAATGCCACCCGGAGTTATAATGGCCTAAGGAGGGGTAATCGAGAGGAATGTTATAACGAGAGCGATTTCCAGGTCTAGAAGGATGGGTGCTTGAAAAAAGACGATGAGGTAAATGAATTGGCCAATAAGTCGACGGACTTGAAAACTGTGGTGAACTTCATGATACATAACAAGGTGATGCAACTTACGTTGCCATTACCGACAACACTTGATGCCAACTGCAAACACCGACACCCAGAAGGGAGAACGGACAACGGTGTCGATCGTCCCATAGCACAAAAAGAGACTTGGGAACTCCAATTAGTGATTGCAAAACGCCGGGCGAACAGATTCATAGTGAATAGATTCTCATAGAACCAAAGCGACATAGATTAGGGGATCTCGATAGATCAATGGACAAGGCCCCTGCCTCGACGAGATAGTGGACCTTAAGAAGTCCAAAAGAACATGTCCCAGCACGGGAAGCAGCACGCCGAAGAGATTGAAGCTGGTCGATAGCCGAGCTCCGGGATGGGTGAAAGAGGACCTGAGGAATTACGTCCAAAGGAAAACGAACAGCACTAAAGTTATGTCCACCGTGCAGTTAAGATCACCGTTCTCAGTGGAATTGGATGTGTCAAGGCGCCCAAGAGATTCACCATACTGAGGTTCCAGATCTACGATGGTAAATCTGACCTAAACTTTTATGTTAGTTTATACTTGAATGTAATGTCTTTGTGGAGTGGGAACGACCAGTTGTTGTGTAAGGTGTTCCTGTCGATATTTGGGGAAATAACATTAGTTTGGTTCCTCAAATTGCCGAAGGGATCTGTCAAGAGTTGGGAAAGCCTGGACAAGATGTTTGTGGCCATGTTTGTTACAAACAAATTGCAGCTATTAAGGGTTGATTCCCTATTGGCATTAAAGATTAACGATGGTGAAAGCCTTAGGGCTTACACCAAGAGGTACTACGAGGTTTACAGCCTGGTTCCGGTATGTAACCAGGAGCTTGCAGTTGTGTCTTTGAAGAATGGCTTGGAGAATGATTGCCCACTTGCAATCCCTTGCAAAGGCCCTTTCGAAAAATATAGAGGATCTTATGGTAAGGATTGAAAAGTACGCAATAACAGAAGAAGACAAAAAGGCAAAGAAAGAGAGTATAGTGAAATAGGAGAAGAGAAACGGCTCACCAAAGCGTAACCGAGAAGGAGCCAACACTGATAAGCCAGAGTTGGGGTTGAAGGCTATGCAGGCTGTAAGCACGATCTTCGAGATCTTAATCTATAGGATCTTGGAAAGAATTAGGAATCGGCCTTACTTCAGGCCTCCGCAGAAAATCACAAGGGAGTATATGAGAAAATTCCTCGAGAAGAATGGTGCCTACCACTATGAGCAAGGGCACATGACGCAAGGATGTCGAGTTCTAAAGCAGCATCTAGAGGATCTTGTCAAGCAAGGGCACCTAAGAGACTTCATAGACGAGGAGGAGACGAAAGAGAAGCAAGTGAAGTTGGCCTAGGCGCCGGCAGCAACACCACTACCACCCCAAGCGCCATAGGTAGATGGATCACGGGCCATCAACATGATCCACTCCAAGGTCAGCGCAAATGAAATCCGGGAAGAAATACAGAGAATGAGACATTTGCAGCATGTCTTCCAAGTTCAATAGAAAAAGCCCCGGACAGAGGAATATCGGGGGCTGATGATCACGTTCATAGATGAAGATTTGGAGATGGTATAGCATCCATACAATGATGCTTAGGTAGTAACCTTGAAGATTAGGGAATGCCAGGTAAGAAGAATTCTTATTGATCAAGGCAGCTCCTATGGCATCATGTACGTTAGATATTATAGGGAACTTGGCCTTCACAAGGATGACCTAAAACTATTCGACAGCCCCATAGTCAGATTTAATGGGACGCCGACGTGGCCCTTGGGAACTACGTGTTTGGAGAGATTTAGGTAGGGACGAAGACTGTAACTACAAAGTTCACCGTAATTGATACGCCTTCCCCATATAACATTGTCCTAGGAAGACCTTGGCTACATGCCATGAGAGTTGTTCCCTCAACCTTGCACTAACTGTTGTGGTTCCTAACCAAGTTTGGGATCGAGGAAGTAAGAGGAGACCAAGTGTAGGTGAAAAATTGCTCCATGGCAGTAATGAAGTACATCTACAATGTTATAGAAATAGAGACAACTAAAGTAGAAGACAAAGACCAAGAGGTCTTGGACGATGTCGGCAAAGAACCTGTCGACAAGAGCCAGGAACCTTTGAAAAAGATCCTAGTAATGGAAGGAGACAAAGAGCGATTCTTTCTCTTTGGCTCAAGATTAGCCGAAGAGGAAGAAAGGGAATTGGAGGCATTTTTAAGAGCAAACATAAAGGTGTTCGCCAAGATGCCATACGAGATGCTAAGGATCAACCTCGAGGTCACCTACCACAAACTTAATGTGGATAGGTCTGCTAAACCAGTGATCCAGAGAGCCAGGCAACCAACTTGGTCCATATGGAAGCTGTAGAAGAGGAAATGGAAAGATTATTGGAGGCGTAAGCAATCCGAGAAGTGAACTACCCAACTTGGCTGTCCAACACAGTAGTAGTTAAAAAGAAGAATGGAAAATGAAGAGTTTACGTAGACTTTACGAGCCTGAACAGGGCTTGCCTGAAAGACTGTTTCCCCTTACCCAAGATAGATCAACTGGTGGATGCCACATCGGGACATGAGAGGATGGGCTTCCTTGATGCATACAGAAGTTATCACTAGATAGCCATGTACGCACCAGATGAAGAGAAGACGACATTCATCACTCCAAAGGGACTCTTGAGTTATGCCCTTTGAATTGAAGAATGAAAGGGCAACATACCAGAGGCTTGTAACCACGATGTTCAAACACTTGATTAGGAAGATCGTGGAAGTCTACATTGACAACATGGTCATGAAAAGCAGGGAACCTTTCGACCATCTAGTCGACCTAAAGGAGGTGTTCGACAGAATGCCTCATCGGCTTCGACTGAATGCCTCAAAGTGTGCTTTCAGAGTAGGATCCGGTAAGTTTTTGGGGTATCTAATAACTAGAAGGGGGATTGAAGCAAGCCCTGATCAGATTAAGGCCATCCTTGATTTGAAGAGTCCGACAATAACAAAAGGGATCCAAATTTTGACCGGCAAAGCAGCGGTATTGAACATATTCATAAGCCAAAGTTCAGATTAGTGCAGGCCGTTCTTGTAGCTGTTCAAGAAGGCCATAGATTTCTGATACACAGAAAGCATGCGAAGTCACCCTGACATAATTGAAGAGGTATTTGACATCCCCACCTGTATTGTCAAACCCAATCCCAGGAGAGGAATTATTTCTCTATCTGGCAGTCTCAGACCACGCGGTCAGTGTAGTGATTGTCCAAGAAGAAGACGGAGAACAGAAGAAGGTATATTATGTGAGTAAAATCCTGGCAAGTGCGGAGATGAGATACTTACCTCTGGAAAAACTGACACTCGCTCTGGTGATGACGTCAAAGAAATTGAATCACTACTTCCAAGCTCACAAGATTATGGTGATCATAGAGAACCCATTGAAGTCTTTATTACGACACGAAGATTTGTCGGGAAGAATAGCACGATGGGCTGTACTTCTAAGTCAGTATAACAAAGTATAGACTAAGGACAACAATCAAAGGTCAGGTTCTGACTGACTTTGTTGTTGAGTTTACACCGAGTGCAAGCCCGAAGCCAAGATCCATGAACCTTGGCCTAGGATGCACAAAAGAACCGAAAAAACATAGCTAGTAGTATAGAATCCCAAGCCAGTAGGATAGAAAGAAGCTAAAGCCTTGTGATATTTACATCGAGGAGTCCTTCCGTCTCTTTATTAATGACAGTTCAAATCGGCAAGAAGCGGGGGTAGGAGTGGTACTAGTCTCACTGAATAGACAGATGCTAGAACAGTCTACTAGACTAGGGTTCAAGGTCTTAAATAATGAAGCAGAGTACAAAGCACTGATTGCCAGATTGAAGTTAGTAGTAGTAGCAATTGAAGCGGATGAGGTGGTAGTCTACTATGACTCTCAACTCATCGTGAACGAAGCGACCAGAGAGTACATCGCTCGAGATGAGAGAATGGTAGCCTATGTCAAATAGGTCATCAAGTTGTTAGCACAATTCAAGAGTTGTCAGCTTCAGCACGTCTGTCGAAAAGACAACGGTCATGCAAACACTGGCAAACCTTGCCTCAGCCATAAAGTTAGACTCCCCAAGAACGATCATGGTGGACTACTTGTCGGGCCCGAGTGTTGAGCCCCTGATACAAGAGTATGAGGCAATGTGCATAGAATTAGACCCAAGTTGGATAGATCTCTTAGTCAAATTTATCAAAGATGGTAGGCTTTCAGAAAATAAGAAGGAGGCACACAAGATCAGACTCAGGTCGGCAAGGTTCTACTTGTCGACAGAGCCACCTCTACAGAAGGTCCTTCACTGGACCATTATTGCGATATGTGCATCCCTCCCGGGTAGAAGACTTTTTGTTTGAAATTCATGAAGGGGTTTATGGAAGCCACAGAAGAGGCATATCTCTTGCCCACAGAGCCATATCATAAGGATACTGGTGGCCTTATATGTAGAAGGACGCAGAAACCTATGTTCAAAATGTTATAAGTGCCAAAGGTTTGCACCACTGATACATCAACCAACAGGGGATTTGAATTCGGTGTCCAGCCCTTAGCCATTAGCCCAACGTGGCATGGATCTAATTAGGCAATTGCCTAAGGTAACTAGACAGAAGAAGTACTTGCTAGTAGCTATGGATTACTTCACAAAATGGGTGGAGGCTAAACCTTTAGCCAAAATTCGAGATGTGAACATAAGAATTTTCATCTGGAAGAATATTATTGCCAGATTCGGGATCTCAAGAGCCATTGTGGCAGACAATGGTACCCAATTTGACAACAAGTTGATCAAGAATTTTTGTGCGAAATACAACATCAAGAACTACTATTTAACTCCCAGCTTCCCACAATGGTCAGGTCGAGGCCTCTAACAAAACCATCTTGGATGGCATAAAGAAGAGACTGGAAGCTGCCCAGGGCAGGTGGGTAGAGGAGTTGCCTAATGTTCTATAGGCATATCGTACCACGCCAAGAAGATCAACTGGAGAATCACCTTTCACCGTGGCTTATGGCACCGAGGCTGTTATACCACTAGAGATCGACATTCCTACAGTTAGAGCTTAGGTAGTAGAGAATGGGACGAATGAGACATTCTTAGCCCGAGATATGGACTTGATTGAAGAAAGAAGAGAACGAGCAACAATTTGGATAGGGGCATACCATCAGAGACTAGCCAGAGCATACAACAAGAAAGTAAACCCCAGAGAATTCCAAGTTAAGGATCTTGTCTTGAGAAAAGTCATCGGCAACAAGAAAGATCCCAATGAGGGTAAACTCGACCCAAACTAGGTCTATATAGAATTATCCCGGTCATCGGCAATGGGGCATACTGGCTAGAGGACAGTGATGGCAAGGAATTGCCAAGACCATGGAATATTAGTAATCTGAAGTTTTTCTGTTACTAGTTTCCTTTATTTTTAGTTTTGGTGTAATTTAGAAGATGTTTACCCGAAGTACTGATTAATAAAATACTAGTCCGATCTTGTTCTTCACAAAATGTACTTGAAATTCATGCGTTACTTAGTTACTGTTAGATAAGATAGAAAGTCTTAAGCCGATGTTCCAAAGAGGAACAAGACGTTTAACTTAGACTTGCCAGGATGGCAGAGTTGAACTAAGTTAAAGAGATGTTTCAAAAAAAAAAAAAACAAGACGAAATCAGCCACGATTTGGCTAGTTTGTACGAAAAGCTGAGGTAGTTAGTATTCTCGGTGCACTAAGGCTGAACTTTAAGTGTTTTGTTTAGACGAGCTAAACACGATGACTCTGGTCATGGATGTCTAAGTTGGACTTAGACAAGATTTAGATGATGTATCCTTAATGTGAACCTAAGTTATAACTTATGTTCACAATAGGAGGCATGAAGTCGAGATGAGATGTTCATTGGATGGAACCGAGATGAGTGGCACTTTGGCTTGTGATTTGAAAAGAGTAACACTTGGTGAATTTTTCAAAAGTTTGTTATTCATGCTGAGATGATATCAAAGATGAGAAGCAAAGAACTAAAACTAGTGAAAACATACATGGCATATGAAGGTAGCATAAAGAAGCAAGTATTCAACGCATAGTCAAAATAAACTTGCATTCATTAAAGGAAAAATTGTTTCAGTACATTAGAAGGAACTTCGGCCTGGCAAAAACAAAGATTGTTCAAAATAGAAAGGAAAAGTACAACTGAAAAGTTTAAAAAAAAAAAAAAAAAAAATTCCTAAGTACTGTATATTGGGGCAATGTTCTCTGTCTGCTCCACTTCGGCTGTCGGTGGTGTGTCAGCTTTGGTGGACAGTTCGACAACATTCCTAGCCTCGACGTCGGCTGCGACTTCTTGGTCTATTTCTTTTAGAATATCTTCAATGCTCTTGTCGGCTCTAGAAGTGTCGGCCTTCTTCGAAGAGGTACTCTTAGAAACCTCATCGTCATCCTTGTTAGTCAGGTCTAGGACCTGGTTGTTCAAGGTTGGGGACTTGGCTCCAACGGCAACAGAATTTGCACCTTGATCTTTCTTTTCTTCTTCTTCCTCATTCTCATCGGATTAGACGGGGAAAGGGGGGAAGAGCACGTCCAGTTGACCGAGGTCTCTGAGGGGAGAGTCATCGGGGACAGATAGCTTCTTGAGTACCGCTATCCACCTGAGGTAATAGTCTCTATTTTAGGCTTCATTCACCTGCTTTTTTACTGCTCTCTGACGTCTTCCTAGACTTTGGTGTCAGCTTCCTTGATCTCGACATCTTTCATAACCAGGGCCTCGGCTAGTTTTTTCTCGACTTTGGCAACCTTTTCCTGAGATACCTTGGTTGTGGCCTTGGCCTTTTGCTTGGCTTTCCTTGCCACATTGACTTTGTTGGGCAGCTTTATCATCGCTTTCTTGGCCTGATTGAGTTGATGAAGGTAGTTAGTAGCCTCTTGTGTTTTCTTTGTAAGGTCCTTCTTCATTAACTTGGCTTTGTACGCAAAGGTATGAGCATGCTGGATAATCTGCAGAGAAGGGAAAATGAGTTAGTACAGTATATAAATAATCCTAAGTGTACAGTGTTTGATCAAAAGCAAAATGGAGGCTTACTACTATTAAATTTCTCATCATGAACGCGAAGTGTTCATATTCATTATAATCACTAATGGCGTCCACGTTGATTGGGAGGAGCACAACGGTTGACAGGGCAGCAGCGATCTCGGGCTAGCAGGTGAAACTTTTCCTCAGCCTGATGGGATGACCATCGATCAAGATGTTAGGTATGAAGGCGTTCGAGGTGTCATTGGTCGTAGAAGACTTTGAGTGTTTTGGTAGCAGGGCATTGGCAGAATCAGTGGTGGATAAGGAGTTGAGTGGATTGATACCATGTTAGGAAGGCTTGCGAGGAGGTCATCAGCAACAGCTAGTTTGCAATCCATCTCTTCCGAGGTGGCGGCAATGGTAACTCCGGTGTTGAATCTGAAGGCGGGAAGAGTGAGTGGCTGATTGGAAGGGTTGTACGCCGGTATGTCGGAATACCTCAGTGTTTTTTACTATGGGTCCTTCTTGCCGAAGCGTTGGTAGGTCGGCGACAACGTCAGCATTAAGCTAGAGGGATGTGGTGTGATGGAGTCGAGGTGGAAGGCTGATTGTGGAGGCCTAGTCTGTGCGTAGAGAAGATGTTACTGGTAGAGTTGTTGCAAATGGTGGAGTTCTACTCCTGGATGGAACATCGGGCAAAGGAGATTAGTAGGTCGGGACATAGTTGAGAAGTATAGGGGCCTTGCGGTCTTTGATGGGAAAGTCTAGACAGCAGATGATAACCTTTCATTTGACGTATGATTTACGAAAGAACTTACTTGGTTGAGGAAGTTCTGCAAAAACAAAAGAAAAAACATGAGAATTTGACTAAGTATGGGAAATGATGTTGAAAGTGTGTGATCTAGGGAAACTAAGGGCTTACCCTCATCTTCCCTAAATATCTCTCTACGCAAGGGAAAAAGGCGTACTTCATCATCTGATGCAAACTTCCAGTTGCTCGAGACGATAATATAGTCTTCTTCAACACCCTTGTTGGAGTCTGCAAGGTCGGCTATCATCTTGTAGGCGGATGACCAATGTTTGAGGTAGTAGGTATAGCTGCTGGAAGGTTTGAGGCTACACATGGTGTAGTAGTACTGGACGTTAGGCAGGGTGAGCCTAGCATTATGTCAGAGACATAACTTGGCTATGTCGTTAATGATCCTAAAGGTGTTAATTGCTAATTGCATGGGGTTAAGGTGGTAATAGTGCATCATCTCTCTAAAAAAGATGTCAAGGAGGAATCTGATTCCACCATTGATGATGGATACCATGGGAAAGGGCATATAGTTTTTCCCAGGCATTGTGGAGCCATTCGCGGCAGCTAGTCTAATTTGGACGTCGGCCGGTACGTTAAATTCTTGGCGGAAATACTCTAGTTTGCTAGGGGAGTCTACCCTCTACTTGAACATTCCCATTATCTCTGCTAAATGTGTTGGATACCTAGGGTTTCTAATTTAGGCCCTGAAGTGTTTTGGGTTGAAGATTCTGGTAATCTACTGAAAAAGGTTTTGGGCACAGTTTGTTTCAATTTTCCTAATGTTCAAGACAAATCCCAGTCCTAATCTAGAGAATGCAAGAGTGACAAAAATGTACTGGAATTGGATGAGGCAATCTGGAAACAAGTAAAGAAACAACAAAAATGGATTCAGAGTCTGGCATAGAGACATAAGGGGCATGAACCTATGGCAGTAATAGGAATAAAAATGCATAATCAAATCCAGAAGATGCTGTTAGGTGGAATTTGATGATATGTGCAAATCAAACAAACAATGGAATAAATTTGGGTGCGAGTACATTGTGTATGCTAGAAATTCGTAGAATCTACTCAAGAATATGAAGAACAAGTTCACAGAATGAAAGAAACCAAAAGGATGAAGAACTTACAAGTCAGAAGCGGGAAAATGGACGCCAAAATTATGCTTGCCAAAGTGAGATGCTTCTATTAATTTGAACAAAATAGTTGTTTGGCTGCCGAAGATAATGGATATAAACAGTTATAAGGGTCTTCAACAGGCGCTAATGGCGGAATGTGTAGAGAGAGAAAGCTCTAAAAGAGTAGAGAAAGAGAAAGAAGGATTGCAAAATGAAGGAATTGAGAGAGAGGGAAAAACTTTTGCTAGAATCCAAAAAGGTGGTAAAGGAAATGACTTAACCACTTAGAGAGATATACCTTGCTAACGTCAGGCGGCGTAGGGCAGCATTGATGGGACACGTCTGTTGACGTGACTTGCACGTTTGTTGATGTGACTTGCACGATCTGGGGCAGGACAACATGTGGATGAAGCTATTGGGGTTGTTATGTGATAACAGCTCACACGCACCTTGGGTTCTTGAAATTCTTGAACTAGTGGATCACGATCTTGGCTAGTAGTGGCATCTCAAACGAGATGCTGGTTCTTTGTTCTTGATGAGTGGACATTTGGGTCTTTATTTCATTAAGATGGTGAGTCATGATCTCGGTCAGAGGAGTATCTCTAGCATGTTATTTAGCTGACATGTTGGGAGATCAGACGATATAGGTTCCATCACCTCAAGTTACAAAGGTAATAGAACCTAGAGGGCAATTGTGGGGACATATTTTTAGGGTTGCGCCACATGGCCGAGGTGTTGGCCGAGGTGCCACGTAGATGAGCTATGATGCTGAAATTATTGTGATATTGTCAAGATATGGTGTAGTAATGTCAGAATCTGAGATATTCAGATAGAGGGCAAGAGTCCTAGATAAGTTAAGGCGCTCAGTTCGGATAAAAATGAGGCTATAAGTGGGATCATTCTTATCTAACTGAGAGTCCAGGGTAAATGTTATGCATAAGTCCTATGAAGTAAGAGTTCTAGGGGACGAGGGTGCTAATTAATATAGAAGGTACCCCCGTGAGTCTAAGATAAGCTTTTTCTTGTGCACTGTTATTTGAGTTGATATCTTTAAGAGATAAGTTACTGACTTGATGGTCAGATTGCCCCCGGGTGGATGAGCCACCGTGGTATTTCTTATCTTCTTGTGTGCAGGTGTTTAGCTTAATTTATTTTGCTGTGTGCTCGCCAACTAACCTCCTAGATCTCTACAAAGAGATCTGGTTGGTTGTGAGGTCAAAAATCAACACCCAGAGTATCTTTTAACCAAATTAAGGTTTGTTAAGAAAAGGGAATCCAAAATCCACAGAGGTTAGTCACAAAAAATAAAGGGTTTTGAAGGAAATTCGAAACATTAAGCAACTCCATTGACGAGTAGAAAAGCAATTGTAAAGTAACAAGCCACATCAATGGCTTTAAGAGAGGCGTTATCTAAGATATCTGAATACAATATGCTAATTTTTTTACCAACATTTGTTTGTTTATATATAGTCCCCTTCACTTTTGTCATGTTTGATGGTGGTCGAATGGTGATTTATCTATATATGTGTGTGTGTGTGTGTGTGCGTGCCCGCGCGCCATTATATATACAATACTAACATTGACATGCTCTAACATGATAATGTATTTATATATGTGCAAGTTGCGTTTTGTTCCCTCTTTTATTGACATTATGGTTTCCACAAAGAAAACTAATTAACCCATTTTATTTGATTGCCACAAATCTAGATAGTGACTACTTCACTTTAAAAATGTATCACAAGGGAACATTTAGTTGTAATCTAAATAGATTATATGTAAAGGGTGTTACGACCTAAACCCGTCCCTATGGGTTTAGCATCGTAACCAGCTAGTAATCCTAAGATTACCGAAGGCCTCTGAGACAGATTAACATAATATTAGGGTCTAGCGGAAGCAAATAACAAATATACAACATCCATTGAGCTGTGCAGATTTATATGAGACAGAAAAATTTTAAACATTTTATATACATATCCACACATCCTCCTTACGTCATTATTTATACAGATGAGACAAAAAGGGACTTAGCCCTATTTACAAAATAAACGAAGACTTGTTTAAACAAACAAGAAAACAAAACTTGAACTTTAATCACATAGCCATAACCATAACCACTTGACATATCGGGAACTATAGACACCTCACTTTTGACCGCCCTTAAGACTTGGGCGTCTCTGGTTGACCACTCAATGATGAAAGTTAAGCTATGCAAGGTTCGATTTCTTTGGCAAGAGGAGCTTTAAATACCAACCTTACACCCCATTTTGGACCAAAACTATTTAGACCAAAATTATTTTAGACCTTAAAACCCTCTCTTTCAAAATATTTTTGAAAATGTTTCTATGATGTTTCGAGGCACGCATTTCGTTAAATATTTCACTTTTCGGTAAACTGAGCAAGGACAAAGTGGAAATAAATGAAAGAGATGTGAACTCTTTGAAAAAATCTTTCAAAACATCTTATTTTTAGGTTTGGAGTTGAAGAAAATAAGAGGGGAGGGAGGAAAACTAGTTTGGGAGAAGTAAAGCATTAATCTGGTTATGACCAAAACTGAGCAGTCTTCACTAAAATAGGCATATCTTTTTGCACACTTAGAATTCTGATGTGAGGCTACCATCATTGGAAATTAGACTTCCGGAGCTTCAATTTAGACTCAAGAATGACCTGAAACGGAGTCCAAACGAGGGAGATATACCGGTTTGAAATCGGGCTAAAAAAATAGTTTTTGTGGCCGGCCACAAATGGTGGCCTACCAACCAGTAGTGACGGCCTTTTGGCCACATTGATGGCCGGCCGGCCACTAGTGTAAACAAAACTCAAATTTTGCAGATATTTACCTCCAGCTGTTTGCACAAAGTTCCAGTTGTCCATTTGATGATATTTTCGACCTGAGGCTCTTGTTTGGTATATATAGATGACCTATCTCTCATATTTCAAGGTTAGAAAAATTTTGGAGTCTCTCTCTCTACAATTCTCTCTCTCTCTTGAACTTTTGTGCATACAAGTGTAGATACACTTCAAGTTTGCCTATCAACCCTTAACCAAAGTTGCTTATCTTTGGGTTGAGGTTACTTGAGACCCTCTTTGAGCTCTAGAAGGTGGTCTTGGCTTGATTTATTGCCTCATTTGTGTTTTCCCTTCAAGAGGTATAACTCTTACTTCGTTAGCTTGTTTTACATACTTGCTTTGCCATCTTCTTCTACTGTTTTTGGGCTTTTTTGGGCTGATTTTGAACTGTAAAAAAAAAATCTGTTTTTATGGCCTAAAGGTGATGGTTTGAGGCCATTTTCAGTTAGGGGGTGGTTCACCCTTCTTACTTCCTTGCTTGTAAAGTTTTTGTACATCTGTTCACCACTTTCAAACCAACTTTTTTGGGCCTTTTAACCACTAAATTTTAGAGGTTTTTTAGTGGCAAAAAACTCACTTTGAAGTTCAAATTTGAAGGGGTTAGCCTTCCCTTCTCGTGTCTTGTTTGCATGCCTAGTTAGCTCCATATGTTAGCATGTTTTTCTAGCTTAACTTAGCTCAAGTCCAGCATGTTTTAGCCTCTGAAATATCTTGCTTTAGCTTTGTTTTGGGTTGGTTAGTTCATTTGAGTCTTGTTTTGCATGGTTATAGTATAATAATCCTCACAAGTTAGTGTTTTAGGGTCTTAGACACCTCTTGTTTGAGTTAATAGCATCTTTTGGTGTTATTTTTTACTCTATTTCAGCACTATAAACTCTACAACCTTTCTCTTTGCTTCACTCTTTCATTTGCTTTTGAGGGTTGTTTCAAGCTTGGGATCTTTTAAGCTTGAGATTAAGGTCATGTTTAATGGTTTAATCCTCTTTGAGGGTTCATTATCAACAACATGATCTCTCTCTTGCCTTACATTATCCCTTGGCTGACACTTCTTTCATCTTAGAAGACGCTCACTAATGGACTAATTGATTAAGGGATGATTTGGTAACTAAAATGTATAAACAAAATTGGCAAGTAAAAGTAACAAGATAAGCATTTCTTTGTGTTGTATTGCATGTGTTCAAATCGGACGTTAATTTGAACACGAGGAAAATGGGACATTTCATACTCAATAGTGATGAAATGTGTCACTTTTCTAGGTCTTCGTTGCCCTTGATCATGCATGATAGGGTGATGGCATTTGAGTCTTGTTTAGCACTCATTAAACTTGTACAAATTGGTCCCTTGGCCATCATGCATGGAAATTGCTTGATTGATGGTTTGAGGGCCAAATGTATCACTCATTTGAGCTTGTGTTGGCGATAAGGGGTGATACATAGTACAAACAACCTGTGACAATGCCTTTTCTTTGCCCTGTTTGCTCTCTGTTGCAGCAAGAAAATGAGCATCACCAGTGGCCGGACCACTGTTGGATGACACCCCTTGCTGGTGGCCGGCCGGCCACCAATGAAAATTTGGCAAAAAGCTTGTCAAGCAGAGCAAAGTTGATTTGGAGAAGGAGGACCAGTGCATAGCGTGTGTAACAGAGGCAATTGGAAGCAAAACAGCAGGCGTTCTTCGGGTGGAAACCGAGCATGCATTGGGCATCCCTCGCCTTCCGGGACCATTTGTTTAAATTGATTAGTTAATTAGTTGTAGCTAAATAATTAATGTTGTAATTATTTAACTAGAGTAGTTAATTAATTCCTATTGTAATTAATTAGCTTAGTTGCTTTGTAATTAATTAGTTAAATATTTAGCTAATTAGTTTAATTGTAATAATTAATTAGCTTAGAATAGTTAGTTAATTCATTTCAAGTGTCATAATAATTAGTTAAGTAGTGTAGCTTAGCTAGTTTCGTTCGAACCCTTATTTGCGAGGGCGAAATGTTGTAATAAGTGTGCATGCATGTGTGTATGTCTTCAAACCCTATGTCTTTCTCCCTTTTATTTACCTACTTTTGATGGTTAGATTAGGGACATGTTTCAATTAGTATACTTTATGCTTGTATCCATTCATTCATATTGCATGCACCGAGGCTTGGCGCATCATTCAAACTGCATTGTCATTTCAATACTTTCTTTGAACACGTGTTTAATTGCATGTTGTTTAAATTGCTTCATATGTCATATTATTAGCCGAGCCTATTAATTGCATTATCGCATGTGTTGCATTAGGCATCTTGTATAGTTAGGAATCATGCATATTTTTCTAACTCACATTTTCTTGGCTTGGAGTACTAGGTGAGTTTTTATGTTTTAGTATACTTTCATGGATGTGAATGTTGCCATGATTAGCATGTTTGCCATGAGGCTATGTGATTACTTGTTTAACTGCTTGAGTGCCTGTGGATGAAGGCTCGTTGTTTGAATTGGAATGATTCAACGAATGTATGTTTTAAGCCAACTTTGTTGAGTGGCAAATCAGTTTTAATACCACTATGTTTGGTGGCAATTCCGCAAATTTAAGCCCACTTGAGGTGGCAATTTCAAACCATTTTCGCAAACAAACATAAGTTAAATCGTTCCAATTTGAACAAACTAGTCTACACTTGCTTGTGCGTATCACATAGTAAGCTAGTTTAAATAATCAGAATATGAGCACATAATGTTTATAAAAGATCATATCATGATTAGTAAAGACCAATCTTTGATCGGGCGAGCAGGGGTGCTCAATTTATGACATTCTCCTCTCATACCTAAGTTCCCGAGCCGAGGCAACTTTGGTGATGACGGACACGT
This sequence comes from Camellia granthamiana, assembly GCA_036172215.1. NCBI lineage: Eukaryota > Viridiplantae > Streptophyta > Magnoliopsida > Ericales > Theaceae > Camellia > Camellia granthamiana. The sequence continues at coordinate 54,539,332 of CM069915.1, read as the reverse complement.
AGCCTTTGGCACGAGTCATGGGTTTCCTAAATTTTCTAAAATAAAATATTTAGGTGGCGACTCTGTATCTGGCAAAGCAGTCCACTTTTGGCACTTTTTGATTCAAAATCAATTTTCCAAAACGATTTGCCGGATTTGAACTTTTTGGTGTTTATCAGTTTCACATTACACTTGTGAGATTAGATTCAGAACCGTGGGAGTCCTCCGAACTGTAGGGCTTTCTTTTCAAACCTTCTGAAAGGGGGCATGGAAAAGTCGAGCTACAAGAAGCTCCACGAGAGGCACATAGGTTGACTGACAGAAACAGATTCCAGGCAGATGCCTTTAAGCCTGGTCATGCGCCTAATCACCTATATACGTAGATAATACAGTGAGCTGCAGCCCAGTGAATAATAACAAAGTAAATGGTTTTAATGAATGATGTCCATTATAGAGTTAGAAATCAAAGTTTATATCAGAAACAAATTCTTATCAGAAATAGAGTCTTATGCATATTCAGATTTCAAATCAGAAATAGATTCATATATATATATATATATTTATATTCATATTTAGATTTTGCATAAGATCATACGTGGTACACCCATTAGCTGTCATACCAACTTGGTCCTAAGATCCACATGTATAGTCGGTACCGATGACCATAAAGGTCCATATCTTGCGCGCAAGTAGCCATGGTATTGTTACCTCCAGGTGAGGGCCACGTGAACATAGGCCTCGGTATTGTTACCCCCGGACAAGGGCCATGTGCATATTGGCTATGATATTGTTACCCTCGGGTGAGGGCCACGTGAACTAAGGATGCCACAAATACTTTTCAATATATGGACAGTCATTCATTTTATTACTTTCCTTCATATCAAATCCAAATTCAAACGCATAAAACATGAATTAAAATCTCAAAACCTTGAAATTCCATGATGCATGTTAAGATAGAATTCAAATTACATGGAAGAGTGAAGAAATTAAACTCAAATAATGAAATTCCTAAGTTATTTCTTTGATTCTTCAACTTAATGTAATTCATTCTTTTGTTAATTTCTTTTCAATTATATGAAATTGAACCTAAATCCTTTTTGATTTCAAGTATTAGGTGAATTATTTAGAAGAATTAAACAAGAAATTTACCTTAACTTGTTGAATTTTTGAGTTCTCTCTCAATCTCTTATTTTTTCCTTAAGGTTTCTTTTCTTCTCATTTTAGAGTGAATTGGTGAGCTCCTCAACTTCTCAGCAAAAATGAGATGGTCCTTACTCTCTCTTTCTCTCGGTTTACTCCAGCTGAATGAGGTAATGAAAGGGGCTTCAAGATGCTAATACACTCTCAGCACAATGCACTCTCCAATGATGTACACTCTCACACACACTAACTTCATGACACCACAACACACGTGCACTACTCCTATGAGCTCCAGCACAACACTCACATGCACACACACACAGAATTCCTCAATGCACACAAAATTTCTACATACACACCCACATACACCCTCAAATTTTAAACCATTCAATTTATTATTAAAATTAACTTAATTAAGCAACACTTGATCTTAATACATCTTGATTAGCACATCATTAAATTAATTATAACTAATCATAAATCTCACATAATTTAATCAGTCTAACTTGACTTTCATTAAGGCCCAATTAATTTTATTTAATTTATTATTCTAAATCAAATTTTTAATCAAACTCCTAAAAAGCTCTAAATATCAAATTAAACTTGTTTCCATCCTCAATGTTGGTTTCTTGAATCATTAAGGCCTTCAATTTTAGATTAAACTTCAAAATTTTCGCTAATAAATTGCATGCTCAATTGAATACCTCATAAATAAATTTAATTTATAGTAACCTTAATTCCCAATTCTCATAACTTAATTAACTCCAATTCGGACCCAATTAATCAAATCTCAATTTTACAAATCTGAATCAAATATTCAATTAAACTCCCATACGGTCGGATACTCGAAATTAAAATAATTCAATTTACCAATTATACTCTCTTGAGCCATTTAGGATTTCAATTTCTAATTCCAAAATAAATCCTCAATAGAATCAGATACGAATCAGGCTGAATAATTCTTATAAACCCCAAATTAAATCAGAATAATTGACAATTAAAATTCAAATCTCCTGAAGTAATTAAGTACTAATCATTGTACGTGGTGGGGTCGTCACAAGGGGAAAGAAAACGTATTAGGACTACTGCAAAACTGGATACATGAGTATGTTATACATAGGGAAATTGGTAGAGAAATTGAATTATACTGGGTTTACAACGTATTATTATATGATGACTAGTATGGATCTTACTAATGAGTTAGTCAATGAGAAGAATGACAATGAAGTGCTGAGATTCTTGAATATGACTAGGCAAATTGATTTTTACTTGGAACACCATCATGAAACACAACCTAATTCAATGACGATTGATGAGATTTATGAGTTGTTTAGAGGTGAAAATGAGTTGCATAAGTATATGAATGTGGTAGAAGCTCGATTCCAACAAGATGATGGTGTAACAAAAGTTAATGTAGAGGAGCACAGTGGTGTTACAAAAACTAAGGTTGAGTAGGATAGTGGATATGATGAAGGTCCTGAGATTCAGTCTATAGATTTGGAGGACTATGAGGATACTGAAATTGATGAAAGTGAAGATGACATGCTATTTGAAACTCATGTGGATAAGAATGTGGAATGGAATGGCTTAAGGAGAAATAATGTCACTTATGAAGCTAGGGCTGGTTTAACTAGCAATCAACCATAAATTAGTGACATATGGGAGGATGAGTTAGCTTCAAATGAGCTCATAAGCCTTGATTCATCAAGTGATGTTGAGGATGATGGACCCAAGAGGGAAAGGTGTCCTTAGTTTATTATGTGTACAAATATGGTTGACCCTCAAGTTAAAGTTGACATGTTGTTTGGGACTTCTAAAATTTGTAGTAAGAGGATTCATCTTGCTTGGTTACACTTTTCAGAAAATTCTACTTTCTTGTTTTCCGTGTTTTTTTGTTTTTACTGATTTTTTTTAATATTTTAAGCAATTTTTTTTTTTACTTTTTAGACATACCTAACATAAATATATTTAAAAAGTAAAAAATTTGTGAAAAAAACCTTTTAAAATTCACTAAATACCAAAAATATTTAAAAAAAAAATACGAGAATTCAGTACATTTTTTGTATTTTTATGTATTTATTAATTTTTTAAAATATTTTTTCACAAATTTTTTACTTTTTAGATACATCTACGTAAGGTGCATCTAAAAAAGTTAAAAAAAAAAAATGTTTAAAATTTTAAAAATATTTACTAAAAACAAAAAAAAACATGAAAACTAAAAAACTCAGTTTTCAAAAAACTTAATCCAAAAAACTCAAACCGAACACACTGATTAAATTTCTCAAAAATGACAGCCTTAGGATTAGAGCTACTTGTATGCCTCCGTGCAAATGGCTCATTTTTGCATCTAACATGCAAGGTGAAGAGATTAATTTTTCAAATAAAAACCTATCACTCTACACACAACTGTGGCTCCACAATGGAAAAGTGAATTCCACTTGGTTGTCCAAACATTATGTGGAGACACTTGAGTCCAACCCTACATGACCATTGCAATCTTTCAAGCAAGTTGTTCAGATGGACCACAAAGTTGGAGTGTCAAGAAGTCAACTTTATAAGGTCAAGAGAAAAACATAAGAATTGATTGAGGGCAGTCATCAAGAACAATATGCAAAGTTGTGGGATTATTGTGAAGAAATTGAAAGAACAAATTGATCTAGCAAAAATCAAACACAACAAATCAAGCACAAATAATTAAAGAAAATGACAGAAAATAAACTAATTAGCATGTGATTTCAGATTATATAAAGTGAATAAATAAACATGCTAACTAACAAAGCAATATATATGAATAGAAATATTAGAGTTTAGAAATAATTTGCGAGAATTTGGGAGTCGCGTTGTCACTGTCCTAACACTGTTTTTCCTCCCTTCATGAAAGTGTTAACGAAGCCAAATAGTTCCAAGATAAAATCCAAAAACACTCACAATAGTCCTCTTCTAGTGCTCACGAACACCAGAAGGTTTGAACCAAAACCACGAATCAAATTGTCCGAAATAATAATACAGTGATATATATACATATATTTATATAAATATTTGTAATAAGAGTGGAGCAAATTGAGAAGGCTCTGAAAGATGGCTTTTGTGTGTATCAAACCAATAGCAGATAAACACTATATAAGTATATAGGAGAAGGTAGCAACACTCTACTCAAGTAAGAGACAATGGATAAAAAATAATAAATATAAAATAAAGAGCATTATATCTGTTGGCACCATAAATATGCAATTTTTATTATTATTTATTATTTATATAATTGCAGGACATGTGACATCCTCCTACTCATTTAAAGGTTATGAGACGTTATGAAATGTGAAAAGATGATGGAGAATAAAGTTGAAAACATGAAGCATGAATTGGAGGTTAAAGGAAGTTATGAAGACATGGAGAGATATGAGGCATTGTAGGAATTAAGATGGAAGAGTGGGTAGTTTTAGATGGTTATTGGGTAGTTATTGCTGGAAGTTTTTTCTTACAAATATTTGCCTATAAATAGCCATTTATGGCTACATTGTAAGGGACCCAGAATTCAATAAAAAACAATTGATTTCAATATTTCTTGTCATTTTTCTTATCTTAGGAGTAGTTTAACATAGACTTATATTTCGAAGCATTTATTTTCAGCATTTCCTTTTCGAAGCATTTTATGCACTTCCTTTTCGAAGCATAGGAGTAGAGGTAAGTAATTATTACTTTGATTTTTCACTCAATCGTTTTTCTTCGTCTCCCTCATTCTTTTTTTAATTTTTCTTTCTTTTACACTTGGCAATTTTGAAGTCCTCTTTGTTGAGGCAAAAGAACCGTCAACGCAATTGCTTGATAATTGGCTTAATCTGTAAGGATTTTTCAATCCTTGCTAGCACGCTTGCATTTATGATATTTTCCTTTGTAGGAAAAATTAAGCCAACAACCTCGAAATGAGTAGGAGGATGTCACATGTCCTGCAATTATATAAATAATAAATAATAATAAAAATTGCATATTTATGGTGCCAACATTACCCCCTTGCGGCCCTTAAAAATGATGTTTACTTGAATTTTTGAAGGGCCGAACCAAACACATGACTAATCTAAGCAATAAAGTGCTTCAAATAATATCAACAAAGTGCTTCGAATGATATAATAGCACCAATGAAGTGCTTCAAATGAGCATGAAATTATGACTAGATGTTGCAAATTATATATATACGCATTAAAGGGATATTATTGCAGAAAAGCTTCGAAGGATAACTATATATTTTCAAGGCAAAACCAATGATTCACCTTAGCAAATTGTTACACATGCTAAATAACCAGCTTCAAAGGTGGTATAGAGGATCAAAATCATCATTCGAAGGTCGAAAGTGCCGACAAAGGACGAATTACATCCTTGGAAATACTCGGCAAAGCTTCGAAGGTTCACAACCATCACTATTTTTTCTTCGAAGCTGTTGTTGATGTAAGATGGAGTGCTTCGAAGTTTACAAAATTATGACAAAAGGGCTTTCGAAGCAACTTTTGGCTAACATTGTGGTTATTCAAATTTTGTATGTTTTGGTTCATACATAATTACATATATTTGAAGGTAGGTACACATTTCGAAAGTTTTCTTATCCCATGTTACATTTCGAAGGTGTTTATTCATGAAAAAACCACCCTTCGAAAGTCACATATGTTACTAAAGGATCAAAGTTGTCCTTCGAAAGTGTTCACGACATCTCTTCGAACCAAATCCAAAGAGTTGGATTACTATGAAATTAGTTTGGCATTTTAACTAGCCATTAATGGCTGTAAAATGATATTTCAATGAATAACAGTGTCTTGAGACATGCTTCGAAGGTAACCACAAAACCAAATGGTGATGGTTTTATGGATCAACTAATAACCATATTTTTGGCTCAATATATTGCAATAATGAAATATTATTTGTTAGCCATTCCATCAAAGTCAACGTTTGATGTGATCCACAAATCCAAAATGGATTTCGAAAAACAAAAGTCATGGTATAGTGTGACCATGAAAATTTATACTTTTTGTCACTTTGAAAAATGTCAAAAATTTTGAATTCATAAATAGTGGCTTGTTCATTATTCTTGACCATGTTTGTTTTAAATACATGACTTTTGCCAAATTGATTTTCATAATTATTTCGCAAAGTGGGTTGTTTTTCCATGTTAGCCATTAATGGCTTATGAAAATCACCCATAGATATGTTATTTTCATGACTTGACTCTCTAAAAATTGGTTTTGAGACCCCCCGAGCCATGCATGGAACATCATTCTTAGCCAAATTTGGCTCAAGAATATGCTCTTTCGTTATGTTAATTTCATAATTTGGCTCTTTAAAAACGGGCTCTTGAACCCCCCGAGCCATTAATGAAATCAACTCTTTGCTTTTGCTATTTTTAACCATGGAAAAATTCTGAAAAAATTCATCAATTCCGGCCATTAAAGCCTCAGTTAAAGACTTGATAGTGAGAGTTGATAACTCATCATTTCATTGCCGAATTTCCATATCAAGTTGATAAATTTCTCCAATTAAATGGTGTCTTTTTTCTTCTACCAAATAATATTGTAAGGGATGAAAGTTTATTTCATCAAGAAAATGGATCTCTTCTTGAAGATCCAAATTTTTTTTGTTTACGCCAATAAATTTCATCTAGGCTATTTGAAATGGACAAATCCAATTCATTTTTCATTTCTTACACTTGATGTCCCACCGGGCGTGCCAAAAATTGTTGGCTTAATTTTTCCTACGAAGGAAAATATCATAAATGCGAGCGTGCCAGCAAGGATTGAAAAATCCTTACAGATTAAGCCAATTATCAAGCGATTGCGTTGGCGGTTCTTTTGCCTTAACAAAGAGAACTTCAAAATTGCCAAGTGTAAAAAAAAGAGAAAAATTAAAAAAAGAATGAGGGAGACGGAGAAAAACGATTGAGTAAACAATCAAAGTAATAATTACTTACCTCTACTCCTATGCTTCGAAAAGGAAGTGCATAAAATGCTTCGAAAAGGAAATGCTGAAAATAAATGCTTCAAAATATAAGTCTATGTTAAACTACTCCTAAGATAAGAAAAATGACAAGAAATATTGAAATCAATTGTCTTTTATTTGAATTCTAGATCCCTTACAATGTAGCCATGAATGACTATTTATAGGCAAATATTTGTAAGAAAAAACTTCCAGCAATAACTACCCAATAACTACCTAAAATTACCCACTCTTCCATCTTCATTCCTACAATGCCGCATATCTCTCCATGTCTTCATAACTTCCTTTAGTCTCCAATTCATGCTCCATGTTCTCCACTTTATTCTCCATCATCTTTTCACATTTCATAACTTCTTATAATCTCTGTTGGCTTTTTGGCTTTCGAAGGTTATTATTGTAATTTTGAGCGTGCCAGCAAGGATCAATCAGTCCTTATAGAATATTAATTGCCAACCAATTATCAGACGATTGTGTTTTAGTTCTTTTAACCTCAATGAAGAGGACTTTTACTGGTGGCTTTGTTTAGGAGAATTAAGCAAACAACGATTAAATGAAGAACGATTGTAGCATTTCATTAAGTAAAATAGAAGACTTACAAAGATCCAAATCAGCCTCGTAGAGGTTTACAGCAACAAACTACTTGAAATTACTCCTATGAACGAAGTGCAGTGCAGGAATTTGAAGTACAGAAATGTAAAGAGCAAGAAATGTAAAAATTGAAAGGAAAATAAAGTAGATAAAACTGGTTTTTTGGATCTGAGTCTGGGGGCACTTTCTGGGGCCTTCTCTGCTATTTATACTTCTCAATGTCAACCGTCAAAATGAACTTCTAACTGTCGAACCACCCCTCCATGATCGCTGATGTTTCCTTACAGTTAGCCCCACTATGCCATATCTACAGTTAGGCTTCCCTCTTAATTTTGAATTTAAATATATGTATAACCGTTAAAGCCACGTCATCTTGCATTTCTTTGTTGATCCAGTGCTATGTAGATCTATAATAACCAATACTAACAGCCACATGTATGATTATGATTAAATATTTGAATTGGCTTCCCGTATTACCCTCATCCTGCCACGTGTTGAACTGTGATTAGCCTATACAAAATATGTAGCCAACATTACCCCCTGCACTAATATACCCAATACTTGGTGATATTAGTGGATCAAGGTATTTATCCACGTCCTAGAACGTGCATGGGCTTTGCATTTTTCAGAAATGCAACCGTCATTCATCAATGAACATTTGCATTAAATTCTCTTCTATCCTTTGAACATTTCCACTATCTCAGTATTCGAAAAGAATGGTATAGCTCTTATGGCCAAGCAGACCTTTTCTTACCTCGATCAAGCATATGAAGAGTTTTTTGATAATGTTGTTCGTCCTTGAAAGAATCTTCATGCATTGATTAGCCACCTTTATTCGCCTCCATTTATGCAAGTTATGGAGGCTTTCGCAAATCATCGACCTTCTAATCAAGAACCTACTGCTTACGATTCTTTGGAACAAAGATTTGCAACTATGGATATTGGAAGCTCTTCTTCTGCAGCAAAGCCTTTCGCGTGGGATGAAGCTACTGCTTCTTCTTCTTCTACGACCTCTGGTTGGGGAACTTGGCCTACCCCTACTCAACCTCAGACGAGGGAATGCATTCATCACCAATTCTCTTAATTCGATGACCCTCTTGAAATACCTCATTCCAAACGCAGTTCTGTAGTATATCCATATGTTTCTATTGATCATATACGTAGTCTTAAAAACAATCTGTTTTTAGCATGGTAGACATCTACCTTGCCATCTCGGATGGTTCGAAGTGTCCCACATCCTGATGAAGCTTTATGGATCAGTCCTGCACTTTTAGCCCAAAAAGCAAAACTTTATACCTCCGATTGGCTAGAATGTGTGGCCAGACCTGAATTCCTAAATTCGTTCAGGGAACCTCTGACTACTCCTTCCATGCCTTCCAATCCAAATTGGATTGATGAATTGAGGCTCACTCTTTCTGAGGGCCAATACTTCACCCCCTACCAGGCCCTAGTGCCTCAAACTCCTTATCAACAATTTAGGGCTCAGACCTTGCTTGCTGCTTTTTCCCATTTATCCTTTGAAGTCCTTCGAGATGACATTTCCCACAAAAACTTTCTATGGGCTTGTGATATTATGTCTCGAATTCATTTTCTCAACCCTGTGGCCCAAATACAGCTTTATACCTTTTTAGACCAACTTCCTCTCCTGCTCAACTAGCACTTCAATGCTTCCATTACCAGTGAAGCTCTGGATGAAGCCATCTCTGCTCGAATTCAGGTTCAGTATGAGGCAGAGAACCTCCTCGATGAATATGAGGCCTTCAGGAGCCAGGATTCTGAGCATGGGAGGATGTTGCAATGAACGAAATGCATGAAGAAGAGGAGATAGACGCCACAGATAAAGCCCTAAAATAGATAGAATTCGAAGTGAAGGCCCAACAACGCTCTTCTCAATTAAGGGCTTACCAATTAGATAAACCAAACCTGGACAAGACAGAGGATAGAGTAGGAAAAGAGTATTCGTTTATTGAATTTTGTTGGACTAAATTCCATGATCTTGTAACTTTGTCCATTCTATATTTCTATGAAATTGAGAATGTAATCAAATGAATCCCAGTGTAAACAGTACTTATCAATAAAACTAGGCTTTCCGAATTTCATTTGTCAGATTCTGATTTACCACTCCAGTTGTAAACTTAATCTGTATGGTTGATGTGCTTTAACTCCCCAATTTGACCCCAAATTCTAACTCAAACTCTTTCAAAGTGTGAAGTTTTCCCTTGAAGAAAACAATTATTGCCTCACATACTGATTCTAGGATTAACATAATTTTTTAGCTATCAGTTTCGAATTAACCAACTTTGTCTTTCGAAACTTGATTTGATCATATTTAATTCCCCAACATATGGTTAATATAATCAAGTAGTTTCAAATCAACTAATTTTGCTTTGAACAAACAGTTTATATTTTCCGAAATATGGAAACCTTTTTCAAGGACTGCACTGTTTTATTCTAAAAAAGTGATTTCTTCTGTATACTACTAAACCAATTATTGGTTTGAAGCCTAGAACAAACAAATTCTAAACGTAAGGTATTTCAAATTTCGCTTCGAAGGATTTTACTCTCATCAAGAAACCTAAAAATCGGTCTTTAATCCTTTTGAAGCAAACAAATACCTGAGCATTTCTACACCCTTAGGTGTGGAATGTGCTTCGAAGTCGACTTCCTGCTTTCGAAGTCGTTTGTCACTTGATTTTGGCGCCAAAACTTGGCTTCAAAGCCAAAAGTTTGATTTCGAAGCCAACATTAGTATTTGAGATACATTTCCCTCCCAAATTATCACCATTAAGGGGAACCTTTTGTATCCGTACTTTTAATACTTCTTTATGAATTCAACCCACTTAAAACAATTGGGTATATTTTTCAAACACAAAGGTTTAAAAACCCTTTTTATTTCGTGCTTTGAATACACTCGTTTGCCTAACACACAAACCCTTCATCTCTACTGACCCTCTCGTTCTTGCTGCTCGTTACCAATGGAGTCTTCTTCCTTGAAAGTACCAACTGGTGAACGTATAAGCCCAACAATGGCTTTGAAAAGATGTATTGAGGAAGAAATTGCTGAATTTAAAGCTGGTGGATCGAGTGCCATAGACGGACGCCTCTTCGTTCCTCACCACAGCAAAAAATAAGAATATGTCCTAGGTCCTATCTTTCGAGAGGTTCCCGCCCAACTTCCCGCTTTGTACCCTCGTTTGGAGGACCACTTTCTTCTCTATGAATGGGGGGCTTGACTGGGGAAATTGGAGGGTCAACCGACCTCATCGTTGCTGGCCAACATTGAGGGTTGAGTGGGAGGAGTGGTATGACAGGGTCGTGCCTGCACGAGAATGGGACCTACAAAAGCTCTATATTCTCGATGCCCTTCGCCTTTCCAGGTTTATCATTCCTGAAGACCCTTTTTTGATTCTTGTCGCTCTTTGTTTTTGGAATATGGCCTTTAACTTTTTTTAGTTTCGTTGTGGTATGATGGCTCCCACCGTTCTTGATATCTGCCATCTCTTAGGGCTTTCACCATTCGGTACTCCCATTACACCCAGCTATCCAGACCTTTCGGTTAAATTTTCTCTTCTACCTTTGAATTCTTCCTTCAGTGACTTTGTAAAGGCTGAGAATAAAAAGGAGGGCCCTGTGAGTGATCGAGAACTCTTCTCCTTTATTTTATATTGGTTGTGTAAATTTCTCTTTTGTATATCATCTCAACGAATCGTGCTTGAGTTTGCCCCACTTGCAAAGGCCCTTGTTTTGAAGAAACAAATAGGCTTGGCCCCTTATCTTTTAGGCCATGTCTATAGAGCCTACTCCCAATTCTGTGAGAAACCTCTTGATATCAACCAAGGAGGTCCCCTCTAGGTGCTTCAACTTTGGCTATTTGCATATTTCACTGATTTACATCCCAAGTGCTTGAAGTTCTTAGTTCAAGACCCTAGCACTTATAGAGAAAAGTATGCCATCCTCGAGTTTAGATTTGGGTATTCTCAGGTCTCTGGCTGTAAGATGGATATTCGAGAGACTGTAGAGTGGAATGAGAATTCTTTGGGTAAGCCCAAATTGCCTGGCAAACTGGGAGGGGCAGTATACCTCAGATATACACTTATAAGCTCGAGGGTTTAAAGTATCAATAAAAAGTTCCATTGGCAACAAAATCGAGGCCCACATATCTTTGTGCAATGGGATGGAACACTGTCTATCAGCCAAGAATGTCCTTAGACAAGTCGGTCCTTTATTGGCATCGAAGGGGTAAAAGAAGGTGGCAGCTGGGGAAACAGGAAGCTGGTGAAAAAAAGTAAGATAGTAGGCGAAAGAAGCAAGAAATTGAAGCTTAAATTTCATAGATAAATCACCTAAAAGCTGAAATTAAGAGATGATTGGGTTCAATCTCATGTAATTACAAAGAAATTAGCAAATTGATGAAGAAATTGATCTAGCTTTATGGTTATGGAATAAATTTAGAAATTAATTATTTTGGGTTTGATTTTGGAATATCTTGTAGGAGTTTGAGTCTGATTCTACATGCATGGACAAATTTTACAAGTTTTAATACTCTAATTGTACATGCATCATGGATTTCTAATAATTGATTTCATGTTTTGATGAAATAAGAATTAAGCTTTGGAAAATTATGGGTTTATGAACAATGAACTTAATTTGTAAATTAAAGGAGTTTTGATGTAAATGATTTAAAATTGATCATATTTTCTTGATCATTTAAGAGCTTGTATGTTTTTAGACAAGTCATATATGAACCCAAGTTTTGAAGTTATATTTTGAAAGTTTAATTCATGTTTTGGAATTTATGAGTTTGAAATTGGGTTTGATATAAAGAAAATGAATTAAATCTAAATTTGGACAAATTTGGGAATAAATTATAATTTATATTTGAGAATCAAAAATTAGTTTGATTTTGATTTAAATTTCATACGTGCAAATATTTTTGAAAGGGCTTAGAGCTTCAATTTTATGTTTCATAAAACAAAGAAAGAATTGAAAGATGATTTTTAAACATGAAATCCAAGGTTCAAATTTGAATTAAAAATCATGGAATTTTGAAGTATAAGTGGAATTAACTTTAAATATATGTAATTGGGAATGTTGTTGCGTATTCGAGTGAGTCATGTATGAATTTGGAGCGTTGGTAATGTGTTTTGAAGTTGAAACAAGATCCTGGAAAACCCAAAATTGGTTATCATCACTCGAGCGAAGAAGTTGCCGCTCGAGCGTAGAATTCAAGCAACCAATATTTTTACAGACCAAAGGGTCTGCTTGAGCGACTAATGTTGCGCTTGAGCAAAGAGTCCTGTTTTAGAAAATTTTGAAAAGTTATTTCACGCTTTGATTTCCGTTCTTTTTCACTTCTAAGCACTCTTAGACATGTATTAAGCATTATAAATGAACTAAAGAGTTAGAAAGAGCCTGAGAGAATTAAACGGATTAAAAACCAGAATGAATTATATTGTGACCCAATTTCTATGTGTGTTATGAATTATGTAGGGTCAACTATAAGGGTGAACCAGACATCTGAACACTGTGAGCAATATCTTAGTAAAGATATTTTCAAGTATGTTATTTTCCAAATGCTACTTATGTATAAGCTTCATGGATTTGTTGATTTGAATTATGAATGAGTATTTTATATGCCTAATTTTTGTATAAGACTCTATGAAGAACATAAATTGGGCCTGAGGCCGTTTGATACGTTTGATAAGAGTATGAATTGGGCCTGAGGCTGTTTGATACGTCTGATAAGAGTATGAATTGGGCTTGAGGCCGTTTGATACCTCTGATAAAAGTATGAATTGGGCCTGAGGCCGTTTGATACGTTTGATATGTCTGAATTGGACCCAAGGCCATTTGCCGTTTGATACGTTTGAATATTGTAATGGGCCAAAGGCCGTTTGAATATGAATGTGATAGGCCAAAGGCCGTCTAAATACAAATGTAATGGGCCAGAGGCCATTTGAATATGAATGTGATGGGCCAAAGGCCGTCTGAATACGAATGTAATGGGCCAGAGGCCATTTGAATATTATGATGGGCCAAAGGCCGTTTGAATATTATGATGGGCCAAAGATCGTTTGAATATTATAATGGGCCAAAGGCCGTTTAAATATTGTGATGGGCCAAAGGCCATTTGAATATGAATGTAATGGGCCAAAGGTCGTTTGAATGAAAAGGTGATCATAATCATGAATATGAATATACGCATAGATATGAATATGGAAATACTGGACATGAGGTCGTTCTGATATTGATTTACATGTAATATGTATTAATGTGATTTACTTAATTAAGAATCTCATTCCTACAGCCTTTTTACTTTGGTATTATTCACTGGGCGTTAGCTCACTCTTTATATATATATATATATATGTAGGTGAGCAATTGGAGGATCTACATTAGTGTTTGCCCCGGAGTCTGCCTCTTTGTCAAGCCACCCAAGAAATACCTCTGCGTAGAGGCTTTATTTTATTTTGTTAGACTTGAGTTAATCTTTGTATTTTGTCAAAAGTCCCCTATGTAGTGTGTGAGATATGTTATAAAATGTCTTCGTACATGTATATAAAAGTGTTTTAATTACTATAGTTGATCACGTACGTACAACTCAATAGATATCATTATTTTTGTTTTGCTTTTCTTCAGGTCCCAATTATACTTAAATATTTTGAATTTTGTCTTTGAGGTCATAGGTAATCTTCGGATTACTGGCTGGTTACAACGTTAAACTTATAGGGGCGGGTTTGGATCTTGACAATTATGGATTCCTATATGTTGTCAAGTGTAGTGTGGATTTCAACACAATTGATCTAAAAACTATATAACGTGCTAATTCCACATTCAGTCATTTGTATGGTCTCAAAAAGAACCTATAAAAAATCTCATTCCTTTTTACACTTCTAAAAGAAGCCTTTATACCTCTCAATCGAGGTCTTCCATGCTTTAAACTAAGCATTAGACTTTATGGATCCATATTCACTTCTAAACCAAAAGCATTATACACTTCTAAACCAATGTGTTAATAAAGAATATCATCTTTAAGGACTCTCTAATTCTGAAGTACTTTAAATTTATATATTTAACACCATCATAACTTTTATTATTCTTCATAGAGAAAATTAAAACCATGTATCATAATACATCTTTATAGGTTTGGAGATGAAATTAACAATTCTAAACTCTGAAATAAAATTCTTTAATTATATATAACTCAAGTTGAACTCTAAAACATGTTTGCATAGTGAAAAGTTATAAGAGATTTTATGCAACTCTTCCATGAAATAACACCTCATGCAAATATAAAAATATAAACATTAACAGATATTATACATCATCTGAGCAACTACCAAAGTCGACATTGTACAACCAATAACATTAAGATGATTATTATTTTATTTTTTTTATAGACAATCACATAATCTTTAATTCTCTATAAATATCATAGCACTTTATGTATTCCAACCCAATGGTCAAGACTTAAATTAAAATAATAATTGTCTAACAAACTAATTGTTGGAAAAATAGTTTTAATATAGGCATATTTTTTAGCCCAATTTGGGTGGACCCCAAATGTCTTTTGGGGTGGGTCCGAAAAGGTGAAGGGTTCCTTGTCGCGTGGCAAGTCACACGGTGAAGACGGAACGTTAAAACCATTTATGAGTGAATGGGAAGTTAACGTCGTTTTTGGGTCTAACATTAATTTTTTAGATAAAATTCATTTGAATTTTTTTCAATAAAAAATTATTGTGAGAATTTAATTTAAATTCTAAATTCAAATTTTGGGTTCCTAAGTGGTTTCCTAAAGTTTATAATTTTGAGAATTTAATTTAATTCTAAATTTAAATTTATTAAACTAATTAGTTATATATATATATTCAATTAGTTTAATATATTTATATATCCCAATAGTTCCTTTCACTTTTCTATGTACAGTGCTATTTTCAAAGCATTTGAAAATATGTTCCAAAATGCAAACCTTCAGCAACGGAACTATTTTCAATCATTTTGAAAATTTGTTAGCAAACGGACAAATTAAGTGGCGCCTGTTCAATTTGATTGGACACCCTTTGCCTTTAAAATTGATATCTGTTTGGGACTGTTTGCTGCCTATAAATACTATCAATTTCTGCAATCTCGGGGTTGATATTTATCAATCCGGATATTTAGTCTGAAATTTTATTCTTTGTTGTCCAGATTTCTTTAGTGCATTATTCCTCATATTTAGTTTTAGGAATAAATATTCAGAGAGTTAGAACACAGGTTTGGTTCGCCGAACAAATTGTTTGGAGTACTACTACAATTTGTGAAGATCATTGTATCCTGGGAGATAGACGCCACTCAACCGTAAGTACCGTAGCGGGGCGAATCTGTCTTAAGGACAGAGTGTCACACACTCGACTTGGTCTTAATTTTAATTCGGTTCGATAAATAAATCCGGTATATAATTTATTTATTTTGTTTGATTTTATTTCAAGTTATTTTTTATACACAGAAGATTGTTCCAACAATCTTAAGACAGATTCGAATTATTCTGTTTACAGAATTTTTCGTTTGTTTCCTTTTTTCATTCTTCGTAAATAATTTCAAAAGAAAATTATTTTCTGTGGATTTACAAAATAATATTCTGGTTGGAAAAACAAATAGTGATTATATGCTATTTGACAGATAGTAGTAATATACTGTCTCTTTTCTTTGACAACAACTAGTAGTACGATACTGGGGTCATTAACAATTCAGAATATATTTTTGTGGAATTTTTTCAGAAATTAATTTTGGGTTTTAGAAATTATTTTCTGAGTTTTCATTAATTAAAATTCTGTTTTCAGTATTTTAATTATTGGAGTGTAACAAGAGATTTTAATTTCTTGTGTGGAATTAATTTGGTTAAATAAAATTTTATTTTATTTCCAAGTTAATTGAAAAATAAAAGTTATAGTTTTTATTTCTTTTATTTTCTGTGTGGAATTAATTTGGTTGAATAAAATTTTATTTTATTTCCAAATTAATTGGAAAATAAAAGTTATATTCTTGTTTCTTTTATTTTTACAGAATTTAATTCTGTGAATTTGGATTAGTTTTCTGTGTGGAATTAATTTGGTTAAATAAAATTTTATTTTATTTTATTTCCAAATTAATTGAAAATAAAAGTTATATTTTGTTTTGTTTCTTTTATTTTAACAGATTTTATATCTGTAGTTTTGGTTTAATTTGTTTAAATAAAATTTTATTTTATTTTCAAATTAATTGAAAATAAAAGTTACAATTGTTGTTTCTTTTATTATTTACAGAATTTAAAATTCTGTGCTATTTGGTTTTAATTTTCTGTGTAGTATTAAATTCTATTTATAATTATGGTTTATAATTTAGAATTTATGGCTACTAAAACTGGTCAAACTTATGTTCAAACCAGTACTGGTATGGTGATTGCCATTACGCCAACCTCTCCTTATGTTGGGACTGTGCCAGTGAATCATGGTGGAAAACCAGAGAAGTTCTTAAGAACTGATTTTTGCAAAGGCAAAGGAAGAACAAGTAAGAAGGTTACTAAAGCCGATATAACCGAAATGGATTTAATTTCCAATGGTGTAGATGTCATAAATCTTTCTGCAGTTGTTTCCGAGGCAAATCTTGTCGGAAATCCTAAAGAATGGTGGGTGGACACCGGTGCTACTCGCCATATCTGTGCCGACAAAAAGATGTTCACATCTTATTCTACAGTGGACAATGGTGAACAACTTTTTATGGACAACTCCTCAACTTCCAAAGTTGAAGGAGGAGGAAAGATTGTTCTGAAGATGACATCAGGAAAGGAACTCATTCTCAACAATGTGCTGCATGTACCGGACATTCGCAAGAATTTGGTTTCCGGATCTTTGTTGAGTAAGAATGGGTTTAGGCTAGTTTTTGAAAGTAACAAGTTTGTACTTACCAAAAACGGGATGTATGTAGGAAAATGTTACATGTCTGATGGCCTTTTCAAGTTAAATGTAATGACTATTGTTCCCTCAGTTATTAATAATACTACATCTTCTTCTTACTTGCTTGAGTCTTCTAATTTATGGCATGGTAGACTAGGACATGTTAATTATGGATCTTTGCGTAGATTAATTAATATGGAATGTTTACCGAAATTTGACATTGATTCAAAACATAAATGTGAAATTTGTGTTGAGGCAAAATTATCTAAAACTCCTTTTCATTCAATTGAAAGAAGTACGGAACCACTTGAATTAATTCATAGTGATATTTGTGATTTTAAATCAATTCAAACAAGAGGTGGAAAAAAAATATGTAATCACTTTTATAGATGACTATACTAGATATAGTTATATTTATTTAATTCGAACCAAGGATGAAGCTTTGGAAACTTTCATTCAATATAAGAATGAAGTTGAAAATCAACTTGGTAAGAAAATCAAGAAACTTAGAAGTGATAGAGGTGGTGAATATGAATCACCTTTTGGTGAATTTTGTAAAGAACATGGAATAATTCATCAAACCACCGCTCCTTACTCACCTCAGCAAAATGGAATTGCTGAAAGGAAAAATAGGACTTTAAAAGAAATGATGAATGCCATGTTAATAAGTTCTGGATTACCTCAGAACTTGTGGGGGGAAGCAATACTTTCTGCTAATTATATTTTAAATAAAATACCCCGAAAGAAAGTAAATCAAACACCTTATGAACTGTGGCATGGAAGAGTACCATCCTACAAATACTTAAAAGTGTGGGGGTGTTTGGCTAAAGCAGCTATTCCTAGTCCTAAAAAGACTAAGATAGGTTCTAAGACCATTGATTGCATTTTCATTGGTTATGCCATGAATAGTAGTGCATATCGGTTTTTGATTCATAAATCAGAACATACCGAAATGCATGTAAATACTATTATTGAGTCAAGGAATGCATCATTCTTTGAACATGTATTTCCAAAGAAGACTGGACAAGAGACTAGTAATAATAAGAGATCTTTTGATGCTATTACTAGTAATGATCAAGAACATGATCAAGAGCAAGAGTTAGATCAAAATGAGGAAGAGGAACCTAGGCGTAGTAAACGTGCTAGAATCTCAAATCGTTTGGTCCAGATTTTCTAACATATTTGTTAGAAAATGAGCCTTTAACCTTTAAAGAGGCTATGTCCAGTCCTGAAGCTCCTTTATGGAAAGAAGCTGTCAACAGTGAAGTTGAATCCATCTTGCAAAATCACACTTGGGAATTGGTGGATTTGCCACCAGGTTGTAAACCTCTTGGGTACAAGTGGATTTTCAAAAGAAAATTGAAAGTGGATGGATCAATTGACAAATACAAGGCAAGACTTGTAGTTAAAGGTTTTAGACAGAAAGAAGGTCTAGATTACTTTGACACATACTCACGGTTACTAGAATAACATCCATTAGAATGCTAATTGCCATTGCATCTCTATACAATTTAGAAATTCATCAAATGGATGTTAAAACCGCTTTCTTAAATGGTGAGTTAAATGAAGAAATTTACATGGAACAACCAGAAGGGTTTTCTGTTCCATTGGGAAAGAAAAGAAAGTGTGTAAATTGGTTAAATCATTATATGGTTTAAAACAAGCGCCAAAACAATGGCATGAGAAATTTGACAAGGCAATGATGTCAAATGAATTCAAAATTAATGAGTGTGACAAATGTGTTTATATTAAAACATAGACAAAGGTTATGTCATGGTATGTCTTTATGTAGATGATATGCTCATCATAGGTAGTAATAATGACATGATTAAAACTACTAAGAAAATGTTGAATAAACATTTTGACATGAAGGACATGGGCATTGTGCTGATGTAATTCTTGGTATGAAAAATTACCAAAACATCAGAAGGATATGTTTTGTCACAATCTCATTACATTGAGAAAATACTTGACAAATTCAGCAAAGATGATGATCATCTTGCTAGAACACCTGTAGATGTTAATTTGTATCTTTCTAAGAATGTACAGGAAAGTATTTCTCAATTAGAGAATGCCCAAATTATTGGAAGCTTAATGTACTTGATGAACTGCACTCGCCCAGATATAGCTTATGCAGTAAGTAAATTAAGTAGATATACGAGTAATCCGGGAGTAGAACACTGGAAAGCAATTATAAGGGTTCTAAGATATCTCCGATTTACTCGTACATTGGGCTTAATTATACTAGATATCCAGCAGTACTTGAAGGATACTGTGATGCAAATTGGATATCGGATACTAAAGACTCGAAGTCCACCAGTGGGTATGTCTTTACTCTTGGTGGGGCGGCTGTATCTTGGAAATCTTCCAAACAGACTTGTATTGCTAGGTCTACTATGGAATCTGAGTTCATAGCCTTAGACAAAGCAGGGAAGAGGCAGAATGGCTTCTCCACTTCCTTGAAGATATTCCAATTTGGCCAAAACCGGTGCCTGCTATATGCATAGCATTGCGATAGTCAATCAGCTATAGGTAGAGCACAGAGTCATATGTATAACGGTAAGTCTCGACACATTCGTCGTCGACATAACACCGTAAGACAACTACTCTCTAATGGAATTATTTCCATAGAATATGTTAAGTCAAAAGACAACATAGCGGATCACTAACCAAAGGGTTAGCAAGAGAGTTAGTTGAGAATTCATCGAGGGGAATGGGACTAAAGCCTATTAAATAAGAGTTACCACAACGGCAACCCAACCTAGTTGACTGGAGATCCCAAGATCTAGGTTCAAAGGGACAACCGAGTTGTGATTGACTCAGAAGAATCACTGGGGGGTCTAACTCCTACCCATTTCTATGATGAAATAGTGAATGTCTGCAGCGTTTAAGGTTAAGTAAACTTTAATGATTCTTATATCTAGGTAAACCTAGTGGAGTATAGCAGGATACTCTTCATAAGCATCACCTATGTGAGTGTGAACTGGGCCGGTTCTATGAGATTTGTGAATGGCTACAAGTCTTTAGAGCACTCATGAAAGACCAGGTTGTTCAGGGCCAAAATGAACACAATAGTGAGAACTAAACTGTGTCTGGGAATATACTGTGTGAGTT